>OX101794.1:19847711-20129080 GCA_944452715.1 Ophion slaviceki
ACGTAACGCGACCGTCGCTGCAGCACGCATCCCAGGCCACATGGGGGAGAGACGTTGGTGTGGTACGAGCGTGACAGGATGACAGCCCGGGTGATTCATCACCGTTGGTCAGCCGGGCCATTTCTCTCTCTCTCTCTCTCTCTCTCTCTCTTTCTCTCTGTCTGTCTCTCGTGACTGACTGACCAACAAACCGGGGCCGCAGATCATTGCCTCTCGTACGCACACGTAGGCACTCCAGTTCTGTCATACCACATGCACCCATAGACACACATGTACGGATTTATATACAGGGTGTCCTGTTATGGATGGATCATCCTGCAACTCTCGATAGGTCAGATCATGCCCACTATATGCTGGAATTTCAGTTTAGTAAAAGTCCCACGGTTTTCGAGATTAAAATCATCTGCTTTTGGTTTTTCGCATGCAATTTCTACAAAACATAACTTTTTTAACACGGTTAAGGCGGCCCTCTAGTTTCTCGGGTCGAAAAAATCGATTTTTTTTCTTCATAAATCAGATCTACAACATGTGTAGAAAATGTGTGCCAAAGGATTTTTCGATATTCGAAGTGGTTCACAAGTTACGGCCCTGGGACGGAGCAGGTATACGGAGCAGGTATACTTTCAAACGCGTTTTTCTCGAAACACCATTTTTCGAAACGGTGACCACGATATTTCAGAAACTACTGCATCGATCTTGTTCAAATTTATACAGCATCTTTAATATGTTATAAGTCAGCGGTCGAACTAGGATTATCATGATTGCTTCTATAGTTTTTTTTGTACGAGCGAAAAACTTAAGAAAAAATGAGTAAAAAATAGAATGTAATTTTCAAAAGTGTATAAAAAAGTAAATTTTTGTAATTTAGAATTCACTCTAGTTCAATCGCTAGTCTTAAATATGAAGATTAAAATGCCGTTTGGTTTTTTGATTTCAGATAAGCAGAACAGCCGCAATCTTGGTCACCGTCAAGCACCTCTTTTACTTGATGTTTTCCTGTCGGCCACTATAACGTTTATTCTATTATATATTTTGACTTCAAAAAATTTGTAAAGCTTATTTAAATGTTAATAAAGATTATGCAAAAACAATGAGATTGATTATTTCGATGCTTTGCCCGTAAAAAATTATTGAAAAAGCCGTAAAAAACAGCCGAGAAACTAGAGGACCGCGTTAAAAGAAAATACTCTTTGTTATTTGTTCTATCTAGAAAAGTCTTCTTTTCACCCTTAAATGTTAAGGAAACTTTATAAAAAAAGATCTTGAGGTATTCCTTTCACGAACCCACATATTTTACACTTAACTGATTTTCGTCTATAATGAAGTAAAAATACAACCCAGTATACTTGTAAAATTTGAAGCCGAGTTACCGAACGTTCAATGAAAAATTACGACCCTAAAAATCGTCTCATTTATACGGCGCTTTATGGAGATGTCACGCTGGCCACATTTCTGTCTAATAATTTATACAGTAAATAACTCTAGATGCCTGATATAAACTGCTCACAGGTGTAAAAAAGTCTAAAGATCCCGTAACGACAATAAAAACAGACGGTCACCGAACGTTTGAAGAAAATTCTAATGTTAAAACTCTGAAAAATGTGACTAGCAGAAGAATTTTCGTAGCCGTGACGTTTCAAATAAATGTAAAAATGTCTCAATCTACTAAATTAGCCCGAAATTTTTCATTCTAGTTTTTCGTTGTGTATAATAATCCATTGTAACTTATTTTTTTATTAAGCGCAATTGCAATTTACCGACGATTCAGAAGGCCCTGCTTTTGCCCCCACAAAATACGGCCCTCCGCGAAAGGAATACCTTAAGTAGAATTTTCATACATTTGATAGCCTGAGATGTAAAAAAAAGTACCGCGCATGTCGTGCCAATTACTTTAAAAAGTTGCTTAGTTATTGTCGATTCATATCATTTGTAGAAATGGCATGCGAAAAACCATAATCAGATAATTTTTGTTTCTGAATAACGTAAAGCTCAAAATCTTGAAAACCGTGGGACCCGTACTAAAATGAAATTCCAGCAAATAGTAGGGCGTGATCTAACCTACCGACAGTTGCAGGATTGTCCATTCATAACAGAACACCCTGTATATTTATATACACAGGGTGTCCCTCTAATCTCTGCCACCCGAAATAACTCGGTAATTATCGACGTCACAAAAAAATGTCCCAGACGAAAGTTGTACAGTGTGAAGGGGGCCGTGAAATGCGACCAATTGTTTTTATTTCGGTGGAGGCGCTGACGCACAGTGAAGGTCACCCCACTTTTCCAAATGGAATGGTACATTTTTTTCAACCATCTTGTGGAGCACCTCAAGCCGCATAAAAAACATTAGGGGGTCAAAGTAGTTCAAGGTCATTTCGAACACGTATTAAAATGAAATACAAATTTAAATATCTCGGACCACTGCCAAATATTTGGTAGTCATCCGAGATATTTGGATTTGTATCATCGATGCTGACCTCGAATGACCTTGAGCGACTTTGAACCCCTCAATGTTTTTTTATGCGGCTTGAGGTACTCTACAAGATGGTTGAAAAAAAGTACCATTCCATTTAGAAAAGTGTAGGTGACCTTCACTGTGCGTCAGCGCCTCCACCGAAATAAAATGTAGGGTGTCTCTTTCCAAGAAAAACACTTTTTTTTTTAATGTCGTGCGACAAAATTTGGCCGAGATATTCACGAGTAAAGTCCAACGGTGAGTAAACAATGGCACAGTAGTTTCGGCGTCCAAGCGGTAGTGAACGCGGGTTTGAATCCACGTTCGCGCAAGTGGATTCAAATCCATTGATTTTTTCTTAAGTTCAAATTGGAATTGAAAGTTCAAACTTTCCATTTCGAATGATGAAATTTTAATTTTGAACCTTATTCGGTCGCCCAAATAAAGTGTTAATATAATAAATAAAAAGTGTTAGAACATATTGTCTATTGTTTACTCGAAAGATCTAAAGATCTTTCGAGTAAACAATGCATAACAATGTTCAACATTCTTTGTTTATTATTAAATACCTTATTTGCGCGACCGGATAACGTTAAAAACTCAAACTTCTAAATTCAAACTTAAAAGTTCAAATCCGCTTGCGCGAATGTGAATTCGAACCTGCACCCGCGCTTGCATGGACGCCGAAACTACTGTGTTTACTCACCGTTGAACTTTACTTGTCAATATATCGGCCAATTTTTGTCGTACATCATTTTAAAAAAAGCGTTTTGCTTGTAAAGAGACACCCTATATGCTCACGAACGGAAAACTAGTAGTTAAGGGGCCCGTCCAGTTTGGAATCACGAAAAACGGCTATTTTCGCGATTTTGTGAGGATTTTATAAAATATATGAATAAAAAAGTTGTTGGGCTTGATAAATAAAGTCTTGAAATACATTTAAAAAAATTTCATTCATTTTTATTCATTTTTAAATACAAAAACTATAGTTTAACGTGACGCCTCAAAAATAGGTGGGCTAGGTAGCTCCATCACAACTCGGCAACGGCTTGACTGAAACAAAAAAATCAAAGTCCATTAGATTCAGTATGATACCAGCTACAAAATGACCCTCGGATATAAAGTTTTATCAAAAAATTTAAAAAATGGCAGATGAAAAACGAAAAAAGTAAAATAAAACGCGTTTTTTCGCAGTGTTTCGCAAAAAAAAGAGTAAATATCAAAATTTGAAAACCATCGAGGGTCATCTTGTTGCGAATCATGTTTACAATATGTGGTTCAAATTTCAAGAGAATCGGTTTATTAGTTTTAGAGATACGATGGAGCTAGATTTTGAAAACGTTGTTGCGAGAAAAACGCGTTTGAAGTTTATACTATGATCGGCCGGGCGCGCTATACGCTCAGGTAGACGAAATGAGGTCCTGACGTTCACGTAAAAAAAAAATACTTAGAGAGCTCGGATTTTCATAAAATTCTGACACGATATTTCTGAATGGATGTACTTTCGAAAACAGTTTAAAAAAATCGATTTTTTGCAATTTTCAAAGTGGACTGGCCCCTTAAGATACACCCTAAATATGCCAGGAGTCCCATTTTAATCTTACACCTGATTTATCTCAAAAAATGTTGCTGCGATCAAGTCTTCAGTACACTGCGACCTCTCATATCGGAACCTCCACGGATGCACCCCCCCCCCCTCCCGCCGCTATGTGCCGAATGTCAATCGGTGTAGCGTATGGTGGGAGGAGCGCCAGGCCCTATATCGTGTGGCTCGAAGCATGCTAGACAATAAGAGAGGGCTTTGACGAGTACAGCAATTAGCTGCCCCAGCTGCGCAGAGTCGGCTTGAGTGGATAGCGCGCACCTCCATGTTTGCAATTGGGATGCGAAGCCGATCCCGCCGCTGTGCCGACATGAGAGGTCGCAATGTATAGTGAAACTTTTAGGGTTCAAAGAAGGACGGTTAAAAAAATATTTTTTCGTTCCAAAAATCAAAATGGTGACGTTAAGATGGCTGACATGTTTTTTTTTTAAATCACATAACGGAAGTGACGAGCCACAGAGACCCCAATTCTTGGTTGGGGTTGTTTAGACTATCAAACAAACTCAAGCAAGCTCAAACAAACTCACACCCACACACACACTTGCCACTTTCAATGTTAAAGATTTTACGGCCGTCTGGTACATCCTCGATAGCGCTGAAATAATAAAAAAATGATGTTCTAACCTTAAAATTATGGACATTATCAAAAACAATTGCTTACAAAAGTTGATAGTATTGGCCTGACAAATTTTTCGGTGAAACAAAATCATGTGTCCGTTTTGAAAAAAAAAAAAACATGTCGACCATCTTGACACCGACATTTTGCATTCTGGACGGATTTTTTAAATTTTTTCTTAACCTCCCGCTTTGAACCATAAAAATTTCACTGCACTCAATACTTGATCGGAGCAGAATTTTTCGGAATAAATCAGGTATACGATAAAAATAGGACACCCGGTATATATATGTGTGTGTGTGTGTATATATATATATATATATACTCTTCATGCATGCGCACTCCTCAGGCTGACTGTGATCGCGGTCGTCACAGACTGCGAGGAAGTGAGATGATACGTGAGAAACGGAGTCGATGAGATGAGGGACAAACGAAACATCGCGAAGAAACAAGGAAAAAGAGTGAAAGGGTGCGATAGTGAATGAAACCATGAGATGGGCGAATAAAAGAAGACGGAATGAGTGAAAAAAATAAAGTAGAAAGGCAAAAAAAGGAGACACGTGACGTCGTATCGTTCGCGCGATCGTCCAAAGAAGGAATGAAAAATAAGTCGGTTCGGCGGGTGTTGGCTGTAAATTGCCTGCTGCAAACAAATGTACATATTCGAAACGACAAATAGATGATCATTTTTCGATCCCCGTCCCTTCGTCCTCAATATCGTGCCACCCCATATTTCGAAATCACCTTCGATCATGACAGCATATTTAAATTGTGGTGATTTCAAGGACTGTCAAGTCCCAAAAGTCAACGATTCACTTTAAAAAAATTGAGGAGCGATCGCAAAACAGTCGTGTAGATAGCCAACGTTACATTGACATAACAGATCCAAAATATCCTCTATTTTATGTGTGGCTCATATATATATATATATATATATATACACAGGGTGTCCTGTCATGACTGGATAATCCTGCAACTGTCGATAGGTCAGATCATGTCCTACAATATGCCGGAATTTCAGTTCAGTAAAAGTCCCATGGTTTTCGAGATAAAAATCATCTGCTTTCGGTTTTTCGCATGTCATTTCTACGAATTATAACTTTCTCGAACCGGTTTTTTAAAAATACTCTTGGTTATTTGTTTTATCTAGAAAAGTCTTCTTTTCAACCTTAAATGTTAAGGAAACTTTATGAACGATCTTATCTACAATGTTCATACAAACTAATTCGAACGTCTGACTTTGATAGCCTGCGGTGTAAAAAAATGTAGTACGCATATCGTGACAATTACTTTAAAAAGTTGCTTAGTTATTGTCCATTCATATCATTTGTAGAAATGTCATGCGAAAAACCAAAAGCAGATGATTAAAAAAAATTTCATAATGCCCAAAATCTCGCAAACGGTGGGACTTTTACTAAACTGAAATCCCAGCATATAAGTAGGACATGATCTGACCTATCGACAGTTGCAGAATTATCCATTCGTGACAGGACACCTTGTATGTATAATCAAGCTAATTAATATATATAAATAGCAAAAAATATATAATGTAATTAATTTAAATACATATATATATATGTATGCATGGAGTGGGTGTGCGTGTCCAATTCGTGTCGATGTGCATATTTGTGCTGGATGAAAACGTCTCCCTCCTTCGCACTTTGAAAGCTTGGAATCGGAGCTCCCATTTGAGTTTATTGTTTTTTTTTATTTTTATCAAATGAGCAGACTTTTTGACTGTAGGAAAACATGATCTTGTAGCGCGATCGAATCTGCCACATCGAAGATCGATCGCAATGAAGGTATAGTTCGATTTTTATTATGATTATTATTAACATCCAAGCGGGACATCACTGTGACGGATAAAAAAATCGATTTTTTTCCATTTCCTCAAGCTATGCATATTCAAGAATATGAGAATAAAAAGTCAGGCCAAAATATGGAAGATTGACGAAGCTACAGGCTATTTAGTGAGAGCAGGAAGTGCAACAATTTACGTACATTAAAATTTTCAATCGCGTTTTTCTCGACGTAACCGGAACCCTAACTCTAGCTATGATTGTTCGATTTTTGTTTTCAAAAAACCAAAATTTCCGTAATTGCATTAGCTACCGTCGTAGGTAGCCTTTTTTTTGTATTTTTTAGCCCCCGAATATAAGTATAAATAACGTTAAAATTTCATTTTAATGAACACCCACCATTTCGCAGTTTTTTTCTTTGCGAAAAACGGCCAAGTTCAACGAGAACTCCATGTATATAGATAATAAAACTTTTTCATTTTTATTTACAAGACCAATCACTGTCAAGTTTTCGATCCGGCCGTTGGACCACATTTTTTATAGAGACCATATTACACCTCAATAGCGTTGTTAATTTTTTTTTAACGCCAGTCTACACGGATTAAGTTCAACGTATGTTTCATAACATACCTTTATTCCAAATTAATAATCTAGTTGACAAAAAAATCGGAAAACGGTCCTATTTTCGGCCCCTTCTCCCTTAATGATGTTCTTTTTCCATTTGTATTATAACGACCAAACGTACCATAATGCAAAAAACAATGTCGCATGCATTGGTCAATTTGTCGCTGGCTGAATTCTTTTATCGAACATTCGTTGCATTTTTTCGAGGCGTTTCGGTTCTCGTTTTGTTTGGAGCTTATACACAAATGGAAATGCGTATTCATTCGGGTTTCCGTCCAAAAATAATGACTCCGGTGCATTCGGTTGCATACTGCATTGTGTACTGTTATACGTATACTGTATACAGGTCGATAGGTGGAGTGCACATGCATTGTGTACGCGAGTGGATGTACGCATGACTATGTGTAGGTGATATATGGGAAAAATGAACGAGATGCAAGGCTCCGGATGATCACCGGTCGGGCCGATTGTCCGGTAGCTGGAGAGAGAGCGAGAGAGAGAGAGAGAGAGAGAGAGAGAGAGAGAGAGAGAGAGAGAGAGAGAGAGAGGACCAGCTGCGTTAGGTTCCACGAGACCAATTATACTTTCAGCTTTTGTCGTATATATACACACATTTCCCGTATAACTGGGTGAAAGCTCCTGTTTTTGACCCACCGACTATATACCTACCGTTAGCAATAGACCGTATAATCATGGCGGATCTTTTTTCCACGCGATCCCTATGCTCTCAGGTGAAATAGATTTTTTTATTGCCAAATTTGATAGTCAAAGCCACATAAATGTGGTTCACTATGAAAAAAAAAAAAAAAACAAAGATCAACCCTTCGTTATAACCTCTAAAATGACGTGAAAAAATGGGGCGAGTCCAGTTCGCTTTTTTCTTTTCTCGCATCGTGAATACGTTATTCCGATTGTTCACGTTGATCACTTCGTTGCTCTTGTTGGCTCGGGTTATTCGGCATTTCACCTGGAGGCGTTTGCCCCGGCTCGTTTCCAGCCATGCGAAATTTTGCTGATAACAAAAGTTTTCTCGTTGCTGGTGGACCGTTTCTCGGGAGCTTAATGTGAAAAGATGTCCAGTTTTGGGTTTCGCGAAAGAAAGTAAACGACGAATTGTGAAGCATAAAATATGGAAAATAAATTAAGGTGAGTGGAAAATAAAAGTTTGTTGGAGGGGGTTAACGGAGTGTCCCACCCTGGAAGCCCAATTTGAAGGGTGAGAATGATGAATTTGTTTCTAGTAACACACAGTATGGAATAATTTTTTTTTCTCAGCATGCTATGCACGCGTTTGCTGTTTAAATGTAATTTTTTGGGAGAAAATCTTTCAATGTGTATTGATTTTTGCCTAGAAATTGGCATTTTTCGCTTACGAAATTTCAAGTATACATCGGAAACATAATTCTCCGATCAAATGCTATTTTTTTACATCTAGAAGAAGCCATGGAAATTTCAGAAAGATCGATTCAAAAGTTTTTGAGATATTTTGCTCACCGACTTTAAAAACGTACTTTCGAGAAAAAAGCGTTTCAAGTTTCGCTCGGTGCACCGAGGGTTTCGACGGGCGTCAACATAGCAGCCTAGAAATCAGTCAATTTTGATCTGATCAGCTTGAAATTGTCACGGAAAATTTATAAGATGATATTGTCAAAATATATTGGTTTTGAAAAAAGCGATTTTTCGACTTTTACCATTAGGCAAAACCTTTTAAAGTCGAAAAATATCCGGACGGTGTTGCGAAAATTGGCCTATTTTTCGATCGTTTGGCGGGTGGGAAGTTAGCAGAAGTGCAGCGGAGAGAGAGAGAGAGAGAGAGAGAGAGAGAGAGAGAGAGAGAGAGAGAGAGAGATTTGAAACGCCTGATCCCGACCAAAAGTGTGAATATATCGAGCGAGTTGAAGGCGAACACGCTATGTACACGCGATTAAGCATGATATCCCCCCAAAGTAGATAAACTCCAGTAGCTATATAACTTCCCGTGCAGTAGATCCGTATATCGCGGTGAAACAATCTTTGGGTGACCCCATCGCGGTGTGGGGATACCGCTTTAACATTTAAGCTTGCACTACTTCGTCCTCGGTGCAGTGTAATGCTCTTCCTTGCCCTCTCTCTCCTCTTTTCTCTCTCTCTCTCTCGCTCTCTCTCTCTCTCTCTCTCTCTCTCTCTCTTTTTCTCTCTCCTTCTCTCTCCTAAAGAGAACTGAAGCTCCAAAGCACGAAATAAACGAACGTTCTCTCTCTCTGACCCAAAGCTTTTACTGTCACCCTGTGTTGGTATCTTAAGCCCCCGAATGTTCTCCCCCACACAGGTATTACGATTTTTCAGCCTTATCTCGTTAAACATGTACACATACGAGCCAAACGCTCATTGCCGATCTAATAAAAAAAATCGTCCATACGTATATTCATGGGAAAAACAAAAACCACTTCCTATCCACATGGCGATAAAAATTCATTCCGATGAATTTTGATTTCTCTCTTTTTGGTTTATCGAATTCAATTGTGCATGCATATTCATAGCATGCACAGGTTAATCGGATTATCGGATATATTAAGTATCCTATCTGCATACTTTTGTCACATTCTGAGGCGATTTCATCCAATCGATATTTGCAAACTCTATGGCGAACTGATAAAGCTCGTATCACTGACAGGCTTCGTACGTTCGGATAAATTATATATAAAGATGCATACACTCGCGCATACGAATAAATTAATGAATAGCCATACTTGTACATATAAAAGTTGGGTAGGACTGAAGGATAGTGGGAGGATGAAAATCCTCGCCCTTTATTGGGAAATCGAACAGATTATTATTATTTAGCAGTATATTATAAGTTATTTTACAAAAAAATTGCGTATTCGTGCTTTTTTTCAGGGAAAATCAAGCTTAATAAATGAAACTGAAATTCTCCAGCAACTTCAACCGTACGTTGGCACACTGGGTCGCTTTGACCCAGACGAATTTCAAATAAAATGCTGACATTTCAAAAATTGAAAATCTGCTTATACTTTCGGAATTTCAATAACGCCGACATATTGAGAAGTGTTGAGAGCGTATACCTGATTTAAAAAAAACCGACCGAATGATTGTTAACGGTGTTATCCCATGTGACAGCTATTTTTTTTCACTTTTTTGGAATTTTTTTTTATAAATAATTGAAACACACTGTCTTTGAGTTTTTACGAAATATTTATTAACATTATTACAGTCCCTCAGAATTTTATCAAACAAAAATAACGAGTTGAATCGACTTTACAGCATTCGGAAGACAATCTTGTGTAAAAAAAAGTTGGTTGACGGCTCCCATGATTCCGGGGGTTCTGATAAACTGAAATAAAAAAATTAACGGTATTTTAATTTGTAGACCTGAGGCTATTGCCCGAACCAGGGTAAAGTAAAAATATAGAAAATTCAATTTTCGGTACGGTTTTAAAAGTTAAGATCCAAGTTTTGTAATTTCTTTTCAATTTTTTCAGCTCGGAAAAACTATGGCTGATATCAAAAATATTCTAGCCCGGGTGAGAACTATACCATAAAAATTTGAGCGAAATCTCTTCAATAGTTGTTGAGATATCATGGAAGCCAATTTGAAAAATACAGTTTTGAGAAAAACGAGTTTGAAAGTTCAAGTACGAGTTACACAAAGAAAATGTTGCAATTTGTGCAAAAACAATTTGTTTTTATTTTTCGGACCTGTCCCATGGGATGGCCGCCTTAACGGTAGGTGGATGAAGTACCATCCGGGTCAAATTGGCAGGGTGTGTCGAAATCGTGTCCAAATATAAGTGTGTCACAAAGGGTTAACGAAGACTTCGCATCCAAACCCAAACGAACGCAAACAAGCTCGTGTACCGTGGTCGCCCTGGCCCAAGGCTTGAACGCACCGTGGTCTAATGGCTACACTGAAAAAACTAGGCTTGTTTGTCGTGTGTTCAAAGTACGTAGAAGTAACACAACATAAAGGCTAGACGCGCGGTGCCATGATGGTTCTACACACTTGTGCATTTGGTATCACGTAACGCGTTAAAATTACACACGTGAGTGTGCATTTTTACGCATTAGATTATTACACACCTTCGTAGTTGTCCTCATCAACACAGCGCTTATTCGGACACACATAGCGCGTGTAGAATCAACATACAAGACGCATATTTACACAAATTGGACTAAACAACACACGTTGATAGCAACATACATGCAAAAATAACACGGGAAAAAGCAACACAGTTTAAGTGTGTTAATTGCGAGTTATTGATCATATGTTTCAAAAATTGCCATGGTTAAGGGGAGATATACACCAGAAGCCGGAAAAAGGTCATTTTTGTGAATTTCTTCAAGGAAAACTATTTTAAATTTCGGATTGGGGTTTCAATTATCTAAAAGTATATACATTCAAAAATATGTTTAATTTTCTTTATTTAAAAATATCAAAAATATACAAGGATATTGTATGATTCTTGGAGCGTCGTAAAAAAATCACAATATCCTTGTATATTTTTGATATTTTTAAATAAAGAAAATTAAACATATATTTGATTCAAAATCAAATCAAAATCGGCTATGACAAGTACTAGATTATAGTATCTAATTTAATAATCTTTTTGGTTTTTTTTCAGATGATTTTTGAAGAAACGCCAGTGGGTACACTGGCGTTTCTTCAAAAATCATCTGAAAAAACAAGCCAAAAAGATTATTAAATTAGATACTATAATCTAGTACTTGTCATAGTCGATTTTGAAAATATCGATTTATGACAAAATGGCGGACGTTTGAACATAAATAGTGATTTTTGGGCCAAAAATTAGTTATTGTTTTACCTATAAAACAAGAACTAAGTAACGGAAAAAAAAGTCCTATGACAAGTACTAGATCATGGTGTATAGAATAACCACAAAAAACCTCAAGGCAATCGGTTCATTGGTTTTCGAGAATAAGGGTATCCGGTAGACATGCGGCGCAAAGCAGACATACACTTCGAAGTGGATGGCGGATCGGCACCGGATGTCTACTGGATTAGCCAACCTCGGAGTACGGATGGGAAAAGGAAAATCGATCAGGCCTCGGACAGGTAACTTTAAGGCGTTACCCCCACTTGTAGCGTAAAAAAGGTCTTTTTCATGAATTTTTTAAAAGAAAACTACAAAACTTTTTTAATCGATCAATATACCATCTTAAAGAGCACATCTTGAAGAACTTTCAGTAATTTTTTTATTGAAAAATATTACATTGTTTAGTGGCAAATGGCCGTCAATGAAATATTGTATTTATATACACGGTTTGCGGTGACCAACATTGCGGCGAAGTGGATCATCTGAAAAAAAAATGCGGATGGATTTAGTCAAATATAAGTATAAACTAGTCTTTAATCGAAGGATTTTAAAAAATATTCATTTTTCACAAAATGGCGGACAGTCAAAGTCAATGGTTCGATTTTAACGAAAAAAAAACGGCCGTTTTTTGGCTATAAAACGGCCATTTTTTTCGAAAAAAAATCGAACGATTAAAGACTACATTTTTATGTATTAAATAAGCCTGCAAAATTTCAAGAAGATCGGTTCATTAGTGTTCGAGTAATCTTGGTCACCGACTTCAGAAATGCCATTTTGAGAAAAACGCGTTTAAAGTTTCAATTTCAGTTTACACGAAGAAAATATTTTTTTTTGTAAACTTACATAGAGTCATCTATTCCGGGCATAAAAAAAACTGCACTTCAAATTGCACTTAAAAAAATGCAATAAAAAAAATCGATTTTTTCAAAATCGCAAGTGGGGGTAACCCCTTAACAGAGCCATGTGAGGGACGCGATGCAGGTCGTCTGATGTGGGCCTGATTAATGCTGCCTTCTTACATCGGTATCTGGGTACTACTGGTGAGCTATTACGGTTCTCCGTTTGGATGAAAATGACAAAAGTGAACAGCTAACCCTATTACAGTTCTTTTCACCTAATGAAAATGCGAGATTACAGTGTGTATAATGTGTAGTGTGTATAGATTACAGTGTGTAAAAAAAAATAACACACGTAAGTGTGTTCTTTCAACACATCTATCCGAGTTATTCACCGACCATTATTTTTCACACATCTTAAAACGTGTAAAAAGTGTGTACAGCCATCTACAACCCTAAAGTGTGCAAAAACAGCACACTTGTTTTTGCAGTGTACCCACCCGTTGATCTTGGCTCGGTAATGAACATCGCTCTATCGAAGGAAAAAAAGATCCAGATTTTCACTTCAAGACCCACCTGCCTGCTGATGTTCCGCGATGATGAGGTCCGCACGCATGAAATAGTGGGTTTCGTTGTCTAGCGAGCAAGATGGGTGGATTGCATCAGTGAAAACCCCCCGAACAAAAACAATATCTGCACAATGGACAATTGGGAGCGTCCGTTGGAGTGGGCAGGGGGCGAGGAGTGCAAAATGAGGGGGATCCGCGTGCCTCTTGGCGTCGGAGCCAACTCGTCAATGGCGGAGGCGGTTACCTATGGAAACAGAGCAAAAGGAGCGGAGGGGCAGGAGGTGAAAGGAGCAAAAGGATAAGGAAAGGAGGATGAAGAGTAAAGGTTTTGAAAGATAGTGCGCATGCAAAGGGCTGTTCTCTCGGGTTGCGGTGAAGTACAACCGTACAGCTCCCTCTCCCTCCATTGGAGAAGAGATCCGGGCGGCCTGGAACGGCCAGGATGGGGCCGAAGGTGGCGGGAGGACGAGTCGTGGAACGGGAAATTCCGGTGTAGGCACAGGATGCAATATCGGAGCAATATTGCTTGAATATATAAGCAGTCCGATGCAACGACGCCCCCGAAACCGCGTCAGAGATACCGCAAACTGTTTCTATAACTCACGACAGAGAGAGAAAGAGGCAACGAGAAAGATAGAGAGAGAGAGAGAGAGAGAGAGAGAGAGAGAGAGAGAGAGAGAGAGAGAGAGAGAGGAGTTGGGGCCAAGGGAGAGATAGCAAAGCAACCGGGGCACACACCCGAAGCGGCACTTCGCGTTATTCTTCCTGAGGCTTTTCAGGAGGTGGAGGTATAGCGTGTTTGGAACGCAGTCACTATAGGGAATACGAGTTTCGGAGCGTTCTTCCATTCAATACTAAAAGCTTGAAGCACATACAGCGAGTCGTGCATCCTCTCTCTCTCTCTCTCTCTCTCTCTCTCTCTCTTGCTCTCTATTCTATACAAGATTGCGTGCTCTCGCGTCTTGCTGCTCTCTGCCCTCTTTCTTTCCCAATCGTTTTTCTCCTGATGCTCCTATCGCCTGGCTATATAGACGTATCTTTCATTCTCTTTCTCTATCTATCTATCTTTCTCTCTCTCTCTCTCTCTCTCTCTCTCTCTCTCTCTCTCTCTATCGTTCCGCAATGTAGAATGGTGCGGTTATACAAGGGTGCGCAGCACATCGAGTCGAGAAAAGCTACGGATGCTTCGCTTGCCATTCTCATCGATTGCATAATATCGTCGTCTCCCTCCTGCCCCTACTTCCAGTAAATAGGATGTCGAGCCAACGCCCACAGCGCCAAGTGCCAAATACGAATTTATCTGCCCTCTCGCTCGCACCCCGTCTACAATGTGCATATACGTGCATGTTAATATATATTCTAACGTAAATCGTGCCACCGTACGCGCCAAGAAGAGGAGCCCGTGGAAGAAGTTCCGAGCGTCGTCTCATGCAGCTCCCACAAGTGCTGCCATGCTCGAAGTGGGATTGAACAATAGCTGATAAATCAGGAGGTTCGTTTTGTGCGGAGTGATCCTGCCAAAGTCACGATTCTTTCGGTGGTGCAGGTCTTTCGGATAGGAATGGCTTGCGGATAGGAATTCGGAGATTGCGGTGAAAAAAGAGACATGGCGGTTTAACTCTTGGTAGGAATTTGGAGTTATTGAGGTTAGAATTAGCTGATCGTTGTGGAAAATTCAAACCATGAATTAGCTTTGTGGAGAATTCAAATGATTGAGCTTAGGAGCATGTGGTTGTCATGGAAAATTGCAATGGTCAAGATAAGTCTCGTCTGGTCGCCATGGAACATTCAAATGACCAAAATGAGCCCCATCTGGTCTTCACAAAGAGTTGCAGTGATAATGATTAGCCTCATTTGGTCTTCACGGAAAGACCATGGTGAGCGGCATCTGGTCTTCACAAAGAATTGCAATGATGATGATTAGCCTCATTTCTTCTTCACTGTAAGTTGAAAAGACCATAGTCAGCTTCATCTGGTTTTTACAGAAAATTGGAATGACCGAGTTCAGCTTTATGATGTATCCGTGGAACATCCAAATGGCCACGATAAGTCTCACGTGGTCGTCATGGAACATGCAAATGACCAAAATGAGCCCAACATGGGCTTCACAAATAATTGCAGTGATTATGATTAGCCTCATTTGGTCTTCACGGAAAGAGGAAAAGACCATGTTCAGCGCCATCTGGTCTTCACAAAGAATTGCTATGATGATGATTAGCCTCATTTCGTCTTCACTGAAAGTTGAAAAGACCATAGTCAATCTTATCTGGTCATTACAGAAAATTGGAATGACCGAGTTCAGCCTCGTGATGTATCATCGGCGCATCCAAATGACGAAGGTAAGCCTCATGTGGTCGCCATGAAACATCTATATGACCAAAATGAGCCCAATCTGGACTTCACAAACAATTGCAGTGATAGCAGTGACAATTGCAGTGACCAATTAGCCTCAATTGGTCTTCACAGAAAGTAGAAAAGACCATATTCAGTGCCATCTGGTCCTCACAAAGAATCGCAATCATAATGATTAGCCTCGTTTTGTCTTCACGGAAAGTTGAAAAGAACATGGTCAGCCTCATCCAGTCATTACAGAAAATTGGATTGACCGAGTTCAGTCTCGTGATGTATCCGCGGCGCATCCAAATGACCAAGCGTCATCTGGATGAGAAGAGGGCAACCGCGACTTGATTCTAGGTCCATCTGATGGGGATTTCGGGTTTTCAGGGACGCGTCTGGTCCGAATGAAGCAATGAGTCCGATTTTAAGATGGCTTCCTACTCATATTCGTTAGTCCCGATCTTTTGGTTGAAGACGAGCTTGGCACTGCCTAGGCGAGACAAAGACGAATCGAGCTAGACTGATTAGTGTCAGAGCAGAAGCCGCAAACCTCTCGCAGCTCTCCGGACACACCTGAGTTTCCCCCTGCACATATTATTTCATCGGATTTGTGCCAGGAACGTCTTCATTAGTAACCGTGCCTGGACATTTTGGAGAGCTTGAATTCTGGATGGGCAGGTTCTTCCCAATACGAAAAGAAGCCATGGGTGGAAGCAGGGGTAGAAAAGGCGACCGAGAGAGAGGGAGGAAGAAAAGCTGCAGAAATTCGATGACGACCTTTTTCCCCTCTACTTTCTTTCGGAAATCGAACGCTGACGAGACGAGACTTTTCTAGCTCATATCTACGAAACCGATCGGACATTGGTGGGATCAGCAGGGGGATAAAAAAACGTATACGCTGCATATTTCCGTGTGTGGGATGAGTCGAAAGTTCGAGTAGTTTAGAATGCGGGCAGCACGTACATGTATATACGCATATCCCAACGATGGAGAACTCTTCGCGCCTTCCTTCCTCCCTGGCCCTGTCCCTTTCTCTCTCTTTCCGTATCGAAGCTACCGAGTCACGTAGGGGGAAAAAAAGAACGTCGTTCCATAGGAGGATGACGAATTAGGGCCTCGTTACCCGTCAAATCGAGCGTTCGTGGCCCTACGCTGACGCTTGCAACAGTCACGCCGTTTCTGTCGACGGTGAAAGAAAAAAAGAAACGAAGAAGGGCGAAGCGTAGACCCGATTTAATATCCGATTGATACATTCCGCTCTTCACGCTTCCGTTGACTAGATGCGGTAAAAAATTACGACGAGAATAGGGCAAGCCACATTGGCGGGATGAAGGTAGGGCCTGATGGTAAAGGGAGCCATGGAAAGGACAAAGCGCACGCCCTGGCTAATACCTGAGGCGAATGTAGACTAACGAATGTAGACGTATCAGGCTGGATATAGATGTATGAGCATGCACCGTGAGCAAGGAAGAAAAGTGATCCGAGGGGCTACAACGTCCACGGGAAACTTTCCACTTGACGCGAACACGAAACTCCCAAAGACTCCACCCCAGTTCCGGGAGATTCCCCGACCAAAAGTTTCCTCGCGAGGAGTAAAAAAAGCAGCCATGCCTGGTGCACTACCATCCGCAGCCCTCAGCCCTCACTCGCCGTGGTGGTTCGATTAGGAAGAACGGGAACTTGATTGGATCGCACATCCATACGCTGGGGTTTTTTTTATGATGATTGGACGATCAACCCACTTTCAAATAGGATGAGAATGCGCTCGTGACGAATCGAGTTCAGCTCGATGGTGGAAAATTCAACGATGTGTACCGAAAACAATCATAATGGAGGAAGAAATTCACCCTCCTCCGAGAAAAGAAGTCCCGGGAGATTCCCAACGAACTCTTGATTGGTGATGCCAGTTTGATTTTATGATTCCACCCAGTTCAACAATGAGCTACTTCCATTGCAGCTCCGAATGCATTCAATTTATGACCGGGAGTCGTTCACCCAACGCCCACACAAACCTGCCCGCATTGAGCTTTCACTCAACTAACACCGGAAGCAGAATTTGATTGCGTTTCTGTCTTTCACTGTACATCTGTCTCTCATTGTCAGTCTAGCACTTGGGAGCAACGCCAACGGTGGATAACCGATGGAAGTCCATGTGAATCAACACCCCCAACAACGCCCTTCTTACTTCACAAACGGACTGATCTTCGAGCTTGCGTAAATATTCAGAGCTCACCAACCGTTCGAGCTCTGTAACGCCCCTTGGGACGATTGTCCTCCTAATAGCTGAGTAAACAAGTAGTGAAATTAATTCGAAACGTAAGATCCTCGCGCGCACGCAGGGGTTTGTGCATACAGTTCCGGTGATCATTGTCGGGCATGAATATTAAGGGGTCTTCTCACTTTAGACGCTAAAAAGGCTATTTGTATGCATTTTTTGATAGGTTTATATTATAGATATAGATATAAAAGTTGTTACACTTAATAAATACACTATCGAAATACGTAAAAAAAATTTTGTTATCTATTTAGGTCACTATTTATAGACGAAAATGCTAGTTCAAAAAATGTTCTAAAAAATTGTAGGTCTGCGCTGTTGATGAAATCTCGGAGATGGATCATCCGGATAAAAAAAAATCAAATGGTTTGACATTCAGTATGTTAATGGCTATAGCGCATATCATACGATTTTTTATATATGCAAAAATATCAAAATGGCGGACATTTTTTTGAAAAAAACGAGAAAAAAAACTTTTTTTCACCGTTTTTGGCAAAAAATGGTAAATATCAAAATTCAAAAAAAATCCTTGATATGCACTATAGCTACATTTGTAAAGAATATGTGGTTAAAATTTCATAAGGATCGGTTTAATAGTTTCGAGAATTTTATCAACAAGCCGTCGAAAAACGTTGTTTCGAGAAAAACGCGTTTAAAGTTTATTTGGGTTTCATAAACACAGATTTTTTTGTTTTACATATTTCGAAAGTGTATTTATTAAGTGTAATAACTTTTAAGTCAATATCTATAATATAAACCTATCAAAAATTATCGATTTTTTTATTCGTTTCGATTTTTTGCCGCTGTCTATCGCTATGATAATCAGCTGCAGTTCTATCTCTTTCGCTTGTTCGGGAAAGAAGCTGCAAAAGTGGAAGCATTTCTCATGAGGATAATGTAAAAAGGCGATACGAAAAACGTAAAAAAATAGACTCGAATAGAATCGCCGCTACGGTTGTTTGCAATTACAGGACTATGGCGATTTTTAAAATGTGGCCAAACTAGTTGACATTTTTTTTCGCCTTTCGAGCAACTTTAAGGGTCTATCCACTGAGATGTTTTTTCTGATGATGAATAAACGGTTTTTTTTGTCGAAAGCTCACAATTACGCTGGCTAAACACGAAAAACGTGTCCCATGCACATTCAACGATTTTTAATAGTCATTGGGGGTTTTGGGGGAAATGTATGATGAATTCGAATTCGAAGGGTAAAAATACATCGATAGGGACTTGAGGGCTCATCACAGTGTAACATTTTGAAAAAATCGTTTTTTCTTTTGCATTATCTGATACTATAGACGGTTGTGAACATGGATCTGGCAGCGTCGATTGGTCGTAAGTAGACAATTTACCTATATGATAATTTCGCACTCGTAACTTTAAACGCGTCGTTCTCAAAACGACATTTCAAATCTTTTCAAAGGACCAGTTTTCAAGCTATCCGTCTCAAATTTTGACACAGCATTCTTCACGCCATTTTTCATCTGGCTATGGAAGCTTATTTTTTAACGAAAAACTGTCGAAAAAATAGGCTAAATTCGACACTTTTTTTGAAACGCCGCCATTTTGTATATTTTGATTTGAAAAAAAACCTTCATAGCAAGATACCGGCTTTCATACTAATTCATAATCTTTTTACAAATTTTGTATCACATAATATTTACGGCCACAACCGTGTACACCATGAGGACTCCTTTTTTTCAAAGACGTTGTCAACCTTTAAAAAAATGTAAAAGAAAATGAAAATAATAGTTTAAAAATGTATTTTCTGTTCGTCATTAGTGCTTTAATTTGACATAAAGAAATCAGACTGATTAGCGCATTTTAAGCATCGGAAAAAAATCTCGAAAATCAGCCATTTTTTTACCCGTTACACTGTGATGATTCGTTAAAAAAAAGATCAAACATCCATTTTTTTTCTAATTCTCGCCCTCGGATATTTTTTCATTTTTGGCAGAATTTTAAAGCCGGACCGTCGATTCTTTAAAAATAAAAGACCAACGTATATTTTAAAAGGGTTCAGTCACCTATTATATAAGGGCTATCAGTTCCATTAAGGGGAGATATACACCTAGATTCACCTACATTCACACCTACGTTCCGTCGACCGTAGAAGACCTACCTACTATGGGCCTGGTATCGATGATTCCATTTAAGTTGACAAATTTCATGAATTATTCATTCCCAAATTTTCAAACGCGTTTTTCTCAAAACCAGGTTTTTCAAATCGGTACCTAAAATTTCTCGAAAACCAATGAACCGATGACCTTGAGGTTTTTGTGGTTATTCTATACACCATTATCTGGTACTTGTCGTAGGATTTTTTTTCCGTTACTTAGTTTTTGTTTTATAGGCAAAATAATAACTAATTTTTGGCCCAAAACTCACTATTTATGTTCAAACGTCCGCCATTTTGTCATAAATCGATATTTTCAAAATCGGCTATGATGAGTACTAGATTATAGTATCTAATTTAATAATCTTTTTGGTTTTTTCAGATGATTTTTGAAGAAACGCGAGTGGGTACCGTATACGCAGATTTTTTTACGACGCTACAAGGATCATACAATATCCTTGTATATTTTTGATATTATTAAATAAAGAAAATTAAACATATATTTGAATGTATACATTTTAGATAATTAAAACCCCAATCCTAAATTTCGAATAGTTTTCCTTGAAAAAATTCACAAAAACGACCTTTTCCGGCTCCTAGGTGTATATCTCCCCTTAAAATATACAATTAAATGAACGATGAAGCGGTGAAAAGGATACTGGAGTTATCTTCAATTTCATCCCTCCTTCAAGTGCTACCTAAAACCTCGAACCATGCATGTCTGGAGTTGTTCATTATCAGCATGTGTACAAAACAAAATAATTTATAATTAATAATCCTATCGTTCTTAATGCTGACAATTTATAATTGTTGATTATTTTTGTTGTGTTCCAAACTTATGACTTTCGTGCTCCTCTTTCCAGTACTAGGGACAGAAATTACGTTACGAAAATCGTTGTCAGAATTATTTTATAGACGACTTGGTCCTTTCGTTACTTTCCGTCAATGTGTACCCTTTCAGGGTTGATGGGAGTGTCGCGGTGACTTTTACTTCGTGGTCTTGTCTGGCTCTATCGGTCGGTGACTTGATTTCAGAGTGACCGTGGTGGTGAAAATAGTTTACCTTCACTTTTAAGGTAGAATGTGCGCGCGCTGCTGATTTCTATAGATTTCGTTCAAATTTTAACCAGACATTGTTCATATCATTGTGCTTGTTCGAGTGAAATTTCAGAACAGTCGACTATTTAGATTGGGAAATAATGGGTTTTAAAATTGCAACTTTTAACACTGCAGGGTCTGCATTGAAATTTAGACAGAATAAATACCCGTATAAAATATTTGTCCTTTATAATAAGAAGACATATGGCAACACCGCGCGGCATATTTAAAATAATAGTGCAACACAAATTTTTATTTGGAAGTAATTTTTAATCGACCAAAGTTTTTAATTAGTAATAAATTATTTGTCAATGAAGATAACATAAACAATATAAAATATTAATACTTATAACGCAAATGTTTTTTATGAGAATAGTTTTCAAATTTAGGACCACGAAGATCTTTTTTTCTCGAAATATTGAACTTATTTCTTATATAAATATTGAATTATTATTTAATAAATTTAAAATTAAAAATAAAATTTAATTAAATAAATATTGAATTATTAGTTATATAAATATTGAAATATTGAACGTATTTAACTAATTATCGTCTTCTTATTATAGGGGACAAATATTTTTTACGGGTAATTATTCTGACTTTACTGAACTTTTTTAGCAAAACTGAACAGTAAAGGCAATCCGAACTTTTTACCCTTTCCCTAATTAGTTTGCTGTGTAAACATAATTTTTTTTTTCAAAATTTATAAACACAATAGAATGGTGGAACAAATTATGTGACCTGACTTTCGGTCAATGCAGACCCTGCAGTATTAAAAGTTTCAATTTAAAAACCCATTATCTCTCAATCTTAATCTTAAGTCGACTGTTCTGAAATTTCACTCAAACATGCATAATCATGTGAACAATGTCTGGTTAAAATTTGACCAAAATCTGTAGAAATCGAGAGCGCGCGCTCGTTCTAACTTAACATTTTTGCGGACGCATTTTCTACCACTTCCGCTATGCAGTGTGGATGCCTGTACTCCATATAGCAACAGCCCCGATTTACCGGGTTCGCCATTGACATTTTTAGACGTCAGATATATCGAATAACTATATTGCATGACGAGTCGAGGGTTTGGACGTGCCTGAAACCGTGTTTACTTTTAACGAGGATTAAAATTCGTTTAAGCACAGCTGTTGCAATCACTCCTCTCTCTCTCTCTCTCTCTCTCTCTCTCTCTCTCTCTCTCTCTCTCTCTCTCTCTCTCTCTCTCTCCCCTTCCGCCTCGCTACGTCTTGTCCTCCACAAAGTCACCAGGATATTGACGACCCGTTATAACGTAGCACGCAACGCGTAGTGCTTAAATCACACGTCAAACCAAGGTTCACATGCAGGCTCGGGCCTTAAGAGCCACGTCGCTGTTGCTGCTGCTGTGAAATCTCGTTCATCGAGGTCCTCGTCAACAGAGCACCCCAACCCGCGTGTTACCGTTCGACGACCCCGCACGCCACGTCAATCACAGCGGACGATTTTTCACCCCCTACAATGAACCGAATAGTGACGGTTCGGGCTATAGAAAGTATTGACTTATCGACAATTAAACGATTCTCCGGAAAAAATTCAAGCTTGCGCACATCACGAGGCATTTAAAAACTCTTTCGAATTGAAATAAATTGTTTTCCGCGGCTGAGTTCGAATTGAGCGAGATTTTTTTTAGTGATAAACTTGTCACAGCAACTGACGGCCAGGTTTGACTAGCAGCCACGGTTCTGGAGGTTTTCTAGGATTTTAGGTAAATTTCTAGGAAATGAGAATTCTGTATAGGGTAAGGCCGGGGTAGTTGGCCATAGTTTTCTTTTTCCAAGGATCCGTCAAAATAAAAGTACAGACGTTTCTCTTCTTATTTATTTGTGATTATTGTTTTATGTTATTTTTTCCATTTGTCATTATTACTTTCCATTTGCTATTAACAGGGTCAACTCATGTGACAGATATCTTTCGCTTTGCTTGGGATTTTTTTCTTATGAACTATTAAGGAGAGATATACACCTAGATGGTCGAGGTCGAGGATTTAGAAGCTATGAACATTCCGTCGACCGTAGAAGACCTACACTATGGGCCTGCTATCGATGGTTCCATGTAAGTTGACAAATTTCATGATTTATTCATTCCCAAATTTTCAAACGCGTTTTTCTCAAGACCACGCTTTTCAAATCAAATCAAATTTTTTGCCCAAAAATCATTATTTATGTTCAAACGTCCGCCATTTTGTCATAAATCGATATTTTCAAAATCGGCGTAGACAAGTATTAGATTCCAGTATCTAATTTAATAATCTTTTTGGTTTTTTTCCGATGATTTTTTAAGAAACGCCAGTGGGTACTGTTCATGAAGATTTTTTTACGACGCGCCAAGTATCATACAATATCCTTGTATATTTTTGATATTTTTACATAAAGAAAATTACACCTATTTTTGAATGTATATACTTTTAGATAATTAAAACCCCAATCCGAAATTTCAAATAGTTTTCCTTGAAAAAAATCACAAAAATGACCTTTTTCCGGCTCCTAGGTGTATATCTCCCTTTAACACACGACAGATCAGCAACAATTGGCTGCAGGCTGCTGATAAACACTTATTGTCGATCAAAAAGAATGTTTTTCGTGTCTTTTAATGTACAATAAAATACCCTACAAATTTCAAAACAATTGGTCCAATTGCGTGGGAAAAAAATCCCGAATTTTTTTGTCATTTTCGACCATTTTAATGTATTTTCCCCCTTAAAGCACATTGCATAATAGCGCTCATAATTACGGATAAAGTCCCCCCGCCCCCCGATAAAACTGGAATTTTGCACAAACCTTCCTTTTAACATTTTGAGACAACCCCGGAAAGGATTTTCGGCGACGCGCAATAGGTTTTGGGTTTGAGTTTGTTTAGGCTTGTTTGTTAGGGTGTTTTTATTTGGACAAAACGGAGAGCGCGATAACCTATATAGGTATGAACGGAGACGTAGCAGATATATATATATTCGGCGCGCGTTAACGCGGTCCTCTAGTTTCTCGGCTGTTTTTTTACGGCTTTTTCAATAATTTTTTACGGGCAAAGCATCGAAATAATCAATCTCATTGTTTTTGCATAATCTCTATTAACATTTAAATAAGCTTTACAAATTTTTTGAAGTCAAAATATATAATAGAATAACAGTTATAGTGACCGACAGGAAGACATCAAGTAAAAGAGGTGCTTGACGGTGACCAAGATTGCGGCTGTTCTGCTTATCTGAAATCAAAAAACCAAACGGCATTTTAATCTTCATATTTAAGACTAGCGATTGAACTAGAGTGAATTCTAAATTACAAAAATTGACTTTTTTATACACTTTTGAAAATTACATTCTATTTTTTACTCATTTTTTCTTAAGTTTTTCGCTCGTACAAAAAAAAACTATCGAAGCAATCATGATAATCCTAGTTCAATCGCTGGCTTATAACATATTAAAGATGCTGTATAAATTTGAACAAGATCGGTGCAGTAGTTTCTGAAATATCGTGGTCACCGTTTTGAAAAATGGTGTTTCGAGAAAAACGCGTTTGAAAGTATACCTGCTCCGTATACCTGCTCCGTTCCAGGGCCGTAACTTGTGAACCACTTCGAATATTGAAAAATCCTTTGGCACACATTTTCTACACATGTTGTAGATGTGATTTATGAAAAAAAAATCGATTTTTTCGACCCGAGAAACTAGAGGACCGCCTTAAATAAAAACATTAAAATTAAATATCTGGAAAACTATTGCGAGTCGCCGAAAATCCCTTTAGGGGTTGTCTTAAGATATTAAAAGGAAGGTTCGTGCAACATTTCAGCTTGATCGAAGGGGGGGGGGAGGTCGGAACCTTATCCGTAATTACGTATTAACAAAAAGATAATTCATAAAGTGAAGTATAGTGACACGTCTCTGGTATCGAATTTCAATATCGAAAGCTGCTGTAGTGTTGTTAGTAATCCATCCGCGAGACTACTTCCCCACAATTACATATCCGGTCGAAAGTTTAGAAAACTCGATCTCCCTTCATGCACTTCTATATATATACATGTTTTTATGTAGCGGCCGCTCATTAATGTCAAAGTTTCTTTCAGCCGCTTCGGTGTCGCGCAATACTTTTACCATTATTACCTGATATTATCGGCCCCGAGCTTTGTCAATTATGGGCTGGCCCATCTGCACAGAAATTACGCAAACTTTCCTCTCCGATACGAGACGAAACCAATAGACGATCGTTCGCTCACAGCGTTACAACGAAACCAGTTGACTATACTGTACAAAACCGGAAATCAATCGGAGCACGTTGAGTCGAAGTGACAAATTCAGGATAAAAGCCCAACGTCATTGATCAATCGAACGTGTCCGTGGTAAAGATGAGAAGTCTTCGTCAAGAATCCGTTTCATTGGCAGTGAAAAAAGCTTTGATTCATTAATCTTAAAAAACAATTAGTCATCGATAACGAACGAGAACGAATCGTCTCACAAACGAGACTGGAGAATTGCAATTCAAGCAAAACTCGCCGACGATCGCAATGTTCTTGTGGCTGTGTTTTATATGCTCACATTTATCTAAAGGTGATTTTGAGGACATCTCTGGAAGCCCAAATTTTCAATTGTCATATATTTTTCTTCTGGGTGAATTAACAAAAAGCTGAAAAAATAATGAAATTATAACTTTTCTCGGGTTTGAAAAAAAATGTGTTTAATGGCTCTGTCTACTTTGGATGCATGAAAAAAAAAGTTATTTTTATTAATTTTTCAAAGAATACTGTTATGTTTATTGATATAAAACTTGTTAGGCTTAACAAAAACATTCGTAAATTACAACAAACAGTTTTTAAAATTGATTTTAACCACTTTTTTAGTGTGAAAATGCCAGGTAAACTGGAGTCCTCAAAAAGTAGGTAGGTGGGCGCTGTTGAAAAAATCTGAACAGTGAAAGACTGAACAGTGGCTATATCCCGTACCTCTAATCTTATTTAATTTGCAAAAATAACAAAATGGCGGACAAAAAAATTAAAAACCTGTTTTTTTTTGCATGTTGTCTGCCAAAAAAATAGTAAAAATAAAAATTTTGCAATAATTCTGGTACGGCATCTAGCGATAGGAATGTATAGAAATTTCATAAGGATCAGTTCAGTAGTTTCTGAGATTTTTTCAACAAGCGGTCCGAAAATGTTGTTTTGCGAGAAACGCGTTTAAAGTTTTAATTTATAAATAATCGTAAAAAGATCTGACTTACACTTAATCAGCAATGCCTGGACCATACATAATTCTTTCTGCCTCTTCCTGTAATTCAATTTCTTGCGATTTAGCTTTTTTGAAAGTTTTAAAGTAGACAGAGCCCTTAAAAAAACACTTTAACGTGCTATAAAAATTATTCAAAAAGACTTTTTCAACGACTTTTTAAGCTCACTTCGACGAGATTTTCATACTGAAGAAAGCAAACTTTCTTTCATTCCAACGGTTGTGTAGTCTTTTTGCTATCACGCCCGCCAATTTGGAACAATCGTGAAAATGAAAGCTGGAGAAAACGCGCTTTAAAGTTTTCAATAGGAGGAAATATCAATATCAAATATCAATCGCTTCTCTGCTTTTGGCCTTGTATCTTAGAGAATATTTACAATTAACCTCTGTAACTTTGTAAATATATTCTTGGATGGTTGATCTATCGATTTAACCAATTAAAAAAAAAAAAAAGATTTTTCGGACCTTCTGATTCAAGCTCCGGCCTCAACCCAACGCACACTGGTCTACTAAAATAGGTGTAACTTCGTCAACTTTTAGAATTTCAGGGTCCAGTTGGTCTTAAGGCGTTACCCCCACTTGTAGCGCAAAAAAGGTCTTTTTCATGAATTTTTTTAAAGAAAACTACAAAACATTTTTAATCGATCAATATACCATCTTAAAGAACACATCTTGAGGAACTTTCAGTAATTTTTTTATTGAAAAATATAACATTGTTTATGGGCAAATGGCCGTCAATGAAATATTGTATTTATATACACGGTTAGCGGTGACCAACATTGCGGCGAAGTGGATCATCTGAAAAAAAAATGCGGATGGATTTAGTCAAATATAAGTATAAACTAGTCTTTAATCGAAGGATTTAAAAAAATATTCATTTTTCACAAAATGGCGGACAGTCAAACTTAATGGTTCGATTTTAACGAAAAAAACGGCCGTTTTTTGGCTATAAAACAGCCATTTTTTTCGAAAAAAAAATCGAACGATTAAAGACTACATTTTTATGTATTAAATAAGCCTGCAAAATTTCAAGAAGATCGGTTCATTAGTGTTCGAGTAATCTTGGTCACCGACTTCAGAAATGCCATTTTGACAAAAAGGCGTTTAAAGTTTCAATTTCAGTTTACACGAAGAAAATATTTTTTTTTGTAAACTTACATAGAGTCATCTATTCCGGGCCGATACAGAAGTAGGGGCCCATACTTATACTTCAAAAAAATGCAATAAAAAAAAATCGATTTTTTCAAAATCGCAAGTGGGGGTAACCCCTTAAAATATTATCGAAAGTTCAGACTATAACAACAGCAAAAAAACGATTTTTTGACGCTTCCAGAGAGGGATACCCCCTCAATTAGTATTGGCAGAAATAATAGGTACGTCATTCCTATTTTCTCCTCATCTGGAAATGTCTTTCGCCTGCAAGGACGCCCATATATTCCAGCACAATTATAATACATACGTAAACGTTAACTTTTATACATGCATGGGAGCGAAAACGATCGAGCATACGGACGTTGATTCGACGACAACGTTTCCAGCCCTGAGGTCCATAATACCTTTGATAAGGGTCGGTAAACATGCATCGTGGATGAGAAAGCGTAAAGCACTCCGTACCACGTTTGCCGCTATATATTGTACGGGAGCTTTCGCCCATTATCTCGCTCATTAAAAGCAATTAGGGAGCTTCCCCTCTCGTCGGGCTCGCAGTGAGAATCCGATAGTCCCTCCTCGCTGTTCAGGTCATCCTGGTAGGCTTACCGTACTGCACACACCGAGGCCGACGCCGGCTGCTGTTCTCTGCGTTCCTCTGGCACAGCATCGTTGGGAGAACGCGTTATATATAAGCCGAAGCCTGTAGTAATTAGCCACATTGTACGGGATCAATCATAGCGCATGGCTAATGCCTGCACACGGAATACAGCAGATCATCAATATCTAGCCTGCCTCCAACCCTACTCTGGTTCACGATTGCCCCTACCACCCCTTCTCTGGCCGGTTTCCCTCTTGTCTTGTATGTGCAGTTTGCACACAACACGCACCACCAATCTCACATCTCACTGCCAGCGTTTGCCAACAGCTGCAATTCGATTGAAATATCGTTTGACGGTCTTACCTTGGCGTATATACGTGCTAGGTATGTTCGGCTCATTTCGTGGTTGATCCATCGTCCTTCGATCACAATTGTCATCAATCTTATGAGGTGGAATCCGACGTGGAGCAGGAACTTTTAGTGATCGGACGCATGGTCGTGAAAAAAAGAAAAACGAACCTGGTTTTTTAGTGTGATGTGTAAAATTGGGTCGCTGGAAGAGCACTTTTTGTAGATGTGGCATATTTCAAAAGTAGCCTGCTTTTGTATCCTTCTCTTCGAAATCATGACTTCATGGAATTACTTTTCAGGTCTTCAGTATGTTAGCGATATTTCCAGTGGAATAAGACTCAAAGGATCAAGTTTAATTGTTTATTTAGCAAACTTAGTTTCCTCCCGACGAGGTGTCTTTGGCTTTGGTAATTCCTGGTACCCAAACCACTAAAGTTACCTCATCAAATGCAATATCGTAGAAACAAATTAATTCCTGACCATCAACAACTTGCTGAGTCAGCAGCTT
Organism: Ophion slaviceki; assembly: GCA_944452715.1. Taxonomy (NCBI): domain Eukaryota; kingdom Metazoa; phylum Arthropoda; class Insecta; order Hymenoptera; family Ichneumonidae; genus Ophion; species Ophion slaviceki. Next base: position 19,876,723 of record OX101794.1, read on the forward strand.
TATTTGACGAAGTAACCTTTAGTGTTACTATGTCTGTGCGTCATTATCAACGATACCTTGTCGAATAAAAGTCCGGGTCACCGAGTGGATACATTTGCACCGAAACCACCGGAACTTTGACCTTTCGGTTATTCCGAGTCACCAAAACACTCAAGTTACCATGTCAAACGTAACTGCATTTCGCGAATAAATAATTAGAGCTGCAATTTTCACCAGTATTGAATTTACGTACAAATTGGATCACTTTCGTATCGATGGTACGAAAAAATCACTAAATTAATTTGCAGAGTTCATAGACACACTTGTTACATCTGTGTCCACGCTTTTCCATTGTGAGCCAATATTCAATTATTATACGTTCGATACCAGATATCCATTTTCAGAGATGATACACATACCTGTTACAACTGTGTTAACGCTTTTCCATTATGAGCCAATATCCAATTATTACGCGTTTGGTATTAGATATCTGGGGAACGTGATCTCGTCCATGAATTGTCGACTTCATATCAATCAGCGTAGTCATTTGTTTTGGCGTCCGTGTGGCGTTTTGTGTCTATATGGTTGGGCATTTTTTCACACGAAGACACATTGACTGGAGGACGTAATAATAGGTACGATCCCTTCTGCAGCCCATTACAGCGTACCCATTATTTCTACCAATACTGGATATTTAAATATATATATACACACACAATCACACGGGCGCACGTGTGCGTGTGTGTGTGTACGTGTGGATGTGGATGTTGGTGTGAAAATGTGCAATTAGCTTTAGTAGCTGCACGTTTATCGCCATTTTCAGGAAGAACGAACCTGTACAAAATTTGTGAAGGTAATTTGAGCTCTCGAGTGCCAAATTACTCTCATGCTGTGTATACGGCTTTAAACTGCAGACAAGATTAACGTATGACTTTTGGTTCATATCCAAAATTCCAACGGTAATTAATATATATATATATATATATACACACACACATATATATATCGTATTTTTACAGTGTCGACAAATCGTCGAATCCATCAAGCTCAGTATAGCGGTACGTGGAGCCAGAAATCGTTCGAGCTGAAAAAATTTCACACCCGTTTACTGGCCAATCAAGGAATGATGGAAGCGATAACACTTTCTGACCAAAAGTTCGATTTTTTCGAGTCACTGTTTTCGTTGTTGTTTATTTTTACGCGATTGTACTGTTACGTGTGTGAGTGAGCGTGCTACGAAAGGCCTCAGAGGGGGAAAGGGGGGGGGGAAGAAGAGGTTCGATCGGTTCATGAATACTATCGGGTACTCGTGAACATCAGGAACACGCCTCCAATCCAATATTTTTAATTCGAATCTCTCCGGTGTGTTGAATCGCCGATCCCGCGCGCGATAGAGCACATTTACTAGCGTGTCCACGAGGTCTCCCTCAGTGACTCGGCGATTATTATTTTACAGAGAGAAAGAGAGAGAGATGCTACTCAACGACTCACAGTGTGATACCGTCTCGTCAAAGGGTCTCGCAACTTGTCAGCGTGGAAGAGAGGCGCCGAAGGATCGTCGAGAAGGAATATAGATGAAGAACAAAGAGTGAGAGAGAAAGACATTGATGCAAGGATGAGACAACATTTTTTTCGAAATAAATTAATCGTAGAGCTACTCCTCCTCATACTCCGAAATCAAATTTTCACAGATCCCAAAGGAGAAAGTTGAAGAGCGGATGGATCAAGCTCCAGGTACATGTGATGACAATTCCCCGATGAAAAAATTGGTTCCAACTCGTGATTGCCCGACCAAAAATGTGAGGTCCCAGAAAAAAGGTTTCTTCAACCACATCCCCATCGTTTCGATGAAGATTATTCTCAATAATTGATAGAATTTTGCAGCGGGGAATTGTCATCACGTACGGGTTATGACAATTGCCCGATGAAAAAATTGATTCCAACCAGAGTTGTGAAACTTGTATTAAAAAAGTAATGCATTATTCATTACTTTTTTAATGGGTAATGAAAAAATATTTCATATTTCGTTACATTACGTTCAGTAATGTAGATAAATTCCAGTACTCATTACATTATATGTTGTAATGTAAACAATTTCCGTTACTCATGAGATTGGGTTTTGTAATGCAGAAAATGTCTATTACTCTTTATATATATATTTTGTACTGTACAAAAATTACATTACACATTATATTGTAATGGGTAATGGATATTTTTTACATTACAAAGTGTAATGTAATGAGCAATGAAATTTTTTTACATTACAAAATTCAATGTAATGATTAATGAATTTTTTACATTACACAATATAAGGTAGTGAGTAAGGGAATTTGTTCACATTTCTAATGTAATGTAAAAAATCTCCATTGCTCATTACAAGGTAATATGGATTATTGTTCGTTTCTCATCGGGTCAGATCGAGCCAGTGCAAAAACCGCTGCCCCTAATGGGAAACTAATAATAATCCTCATTAGATTGCAATGAGTAATGGAGATTTTTTAGATTGCATTGCATTGGTAGTGTGAAAAAAATCCATTACACATTACCTTACATTTTGTAATGTAAACAAAATTCATTACTCATTACATTACATTTTCTAATATAAACAAAATCCATTACCCATTGCATTGTAATGGGTAATGAAAATATTTCTCATTACACAATGTAATGTAATGAGGAATATAATTTTTTTACATTACGAATTCCAATGTAGTGAGTAATGAAATTTGTTTACATTACAAAATCCAATCCAATGAGCAATGGCAATTGTTTGCATTACAAAATGTAATGTAATGAGTAACGGAAATTTGTTACATTACTGAATGTAATGTAATGAGTAGTGAATTTTTATTTTCATTACAAAGTGTAAAGTAATGCGTAATGAAAACGCTAATGCATTACAATAAGTAATGCATTATTGCAACCCGGGTTCAAAATCGTGATTGCCCGACCGAAAATGTGTGGTCCCAGAAAAAAGGTTTCTTCAACCACATCCCCATCGTTCCAATCAAGATTATTCTTAATAATTGATACAAGTGTACAATGGTGGCTGGGTGATGATGTAGCTGTCTCTATCGGCACAGGTTTCCCACAGTTTCTAATGCCCGTTGTGGATAACGCTTCGAGCAGTCTCTCGGGAACTCGACACACACCCAGGTTGAAGGGACCCCATCGTTCGAGTCCAAAAATGCTACGAGACAACACTGCCAAAAATCGTGGTAAAATTTGATCTTGATTTTTTTTTAAACGCAGTAACTTTTTCTCCAGCTGTCGCTACGGTCCAAACTTATTCTAGTCATGCCGAATACTTTTGCTATCCTGTCACCCAAGCTCTGGAGATTCGACCGAAGGTTTTCCACTTTCGACGGATCGTGAAAAAAAATGACGTCGATTCAAGGGTGTATCGGGCGGTATGATAATACAGCGAGGGAGCAGGTCCTCCGGAGGGTATGCAGACCGACGCAGAAACATCCCCCTCGACGATAAAAAGGAATATATGCCCTCTTATCCATATACATACATACATCCCCGAGAAGCTCTCCGAATACTCGATTACCTTGGGATGACTTCCGCAGAAGGAACGAGCTCCGCCTCTTGAGGTTAAGAGAAAAAAAATGCCCTCATGGACGCATTCGCCCCCACGGGGCTCGCACACCGAAAAGTATACCATTCGCTACCTCGTCCAACACCAGGTGGGCTCGTGATGGGGAAAACTTTCTCCAGAATCAACATGACCGAGAGCGCGATAGAAGTAAACACGAAAAAAGGGAGAAATCAAAGTCTCTGACTAGGCCACGGTGAAAGATACGAAAAAAAGTCGTGATATCATACGCGTTATCGGGACGCGCGTGCCTGATGGAAGCTTTTTTTTCTGTTCGTTGCCACAGATGCTCCATGAACCATCAATACTCACGCGCTGATTAAAATACCGCACGGAGTTCCTTTTAGCACCTTTTTTTAATAGAGAGGGTGGAACGGGAGCGGAAAATCGGATGATGTTGATACCGGGGCGATTGCACGACGGGTGTGTTGCACAAGTGAAGTTTGCATTGCACAGTTGTGCGTGGAATAGTGCACGGGGTATACACTTTAGATCACAACTAGCATCCCCACTAGCTAGCCGTTTCAGCTATTGACTATCTAGCCTTGTAACGCTTTGGCGCTCGAGGGACTGAATACAAAAAATTAGATGGTAACTAGATAGAAAGAAATTTCTCATGGCTGTATAATATTTCTGACCCACCCATGACCTAGTTTTTTTTTCAGCTAGTGACTGGGAACAAAACATTAGGTGGCGACTAGATAAAAAAATTGCGACTACATACATGTATATATTTTTCGTAATTTTGTATGCATATTATTTACATCATTGGACCCTTTTACGATATTCTTCGTTGTTCATTAATTACGGTTATGATATTTGCGCTGTAGATATACGGTTCAATTTTAAATTAGGGGATTCTACCGTGGCGCCACGATTTAATGACGGATTCTTGTGTATCTTGACGAGACAAATCGACAGTGAAGAATACAATTTCTCGATATCGATATTAGTTTTCGAGATATCGAATTTTTTAATTTTTTAAAAATACTTATTGGAACGTGTTTCTGTTTTGTGATAAGTGGGGGGGGGGGGGGGGTTAAACCCCCCAGCAGAGTGAAGAGTCAGAGCCTCTTGTGGGGGGGGCTCCCCTAAGACAAAAATATAGTGTTTAAATGAATGAACCCGAGTAGAAATATTGTCAGGCTGGCCTGATATTTGATCTGCGCCTGATCAGCTTGTAGTACGAAGGCCTTACTTAAGTTTGCCTTAATTTGCCTGATCAAGCTGGGGTCAGGCGGTGGTCGAGCAACCGGACTTACGGCTTACTTCAATTCGCCTGACCCGGCTAGCTTCAGGCGATGTCAAGCAACTGGACTTACGGGTTACTTCAATTCGCCTGATCCAGCTAATTTCAAGCAATCATCATGTAACTGGACTTCTACAGTTTGGCGCTAAAAACGTGCCTAACCTCATCTTGTCAAATGATACACAGACACGAGAGAAGCACGAGACATATTATTAATCACTTTATACATTTTTACATATAACGTGTACGTTGTGAATAAGATGGACAAACACAATCGGAAGAAGATTGCGCAACGACTGTGTCTGCGTGAATAGCGGGCTCTAAATAAGGGAAAAAACGAAGAAATAATACAGCAGCAGGTTAGTATAACAATTAATTTTTTTCAAAGACTTACAATTCTTAAATCTATAAATGTAAATTGAATTAAATCTGACTGTAAATTAGCCATACGCCAAATTATATATGCGTTGGTTGAAATATTTATTATGATACATTTAACAGATCCGGAACAGATCCTCTCAGCGAGGAACAACTCGAAATTCCTGAGGATTGGCATGTGTTGGCGCTACCACTATGTAAGTAGATTTATATTTGTTTTGTGTATCGCTTTTATGTTTCTTTACTTGGTCCGTATCCTTTGTCAGAGGAGAAGAAGAGACAGCGTAGGCCAACCAAATAATGGTAAGCTGACAGCGTAGTTCAATCTGGTAAATGTTTTGCCATCGGTGCTGATTAGCCCGGACAGCGCAGGCTAACCGAATAATAATAAGTTAACTGCGCAGTTCAGTCAAGTGAAAGTAATTCTATCGGTGCAAGTTAGCCCATAAGAAATGCACTTCGGATGGACATTACATTCACTGAACTGACTACGCTGTCAACTTACCATTATTTGGTTGGCCTTCGCTGTACGGCCCCGGACAGCGTAGGCTAACCGAACAATGACAAGTTGACTGCATAGTTCAGTTAAGTGAAAGTAAGTCCATCGGTGCAAGTTAGCCCATTAGAAATGCACTTCGGATGGACATTACTTTCACTGAACCGCACTACGCTGTTAACTTACCATTATTTGGTTAGTCTTCGCTACGGGCCCGGACAGTGTAGGCTAACCGAATAATGATAAGTTGACTGCATAGTTCAGTTAAGTGAAAGTATTTCCATCGGTGCAAGTTAGCCCATAAGAAATGCACTTCGGATGGACATTACATTCACTGAACTGCACTACGCTGTCAACTCACCATTATTTGGTTGGTCTTCGCTGTACGGGCTCTCCTGCTTCGATTCTAATTTTCGTTAAAAAATGACCGCTCGCAGCTTTTGCAACAATTTTTTTTCTTCTTTAAAGTAGATAATTGGATGGTGAGAAAAAGGAAAAAAAAATAGAGCTCAATTTTGTGCCACCCTAATAAAATAATGTGCATACCTTATATAGATATATATGTAGACATTGAATTCTAAGTGGGATGAACATTTTCGTATTTTTCAGTGGCTGTCATTTCGAAATATAGGGAACACGGAATAGAAGTTCTTTCGAAGCAAATTGGACAAGCTGTTGGAGCGGTATCAAGGCCTGATTAATTCAGCAAAAGACTGGGACAAGTTTCGAGCGTCGCGTAAAAAAACGAACAGAACGCCCAATATAACGTTTCCTAGAAACGTCTGGTCATAAAAACGTTGAGCTCTGTTTACTTTATTCACGAAGTTTCTTAAGTTTTTGTTTGAAAAATATATTAGTTTATTTCGGGATGATAAGTGGAATATAATACAGTGATATATCTTAGTTTATTTCGAGTTTTTGTTCTATTACAAATACAAGAAAAATGATGTTTGTTTTCCATATAGATATATGTGAAAAATATATGTGATAAATTTTATATTAAGATTAAAAAATAAACGATCAGCGTTATTTATAAAGTGGTACCTTTTTCTCTTTTGTGTATGCGTTGTATTTTTTATTTCAGGAAAAAATCGGTCATCCTGAGCAGTGAAAAATCATATGATTTTTCATTTTTATCAAGCCGTGAAAAATTAAGCCCTTATCAGGCCTTAATTTTTTACGCTGATCAGGCCTTGATCTTTTACACTGACCAGGCCTTGATTTTTTACCCTGATCAGGCCTTGATAGTTTACCCTGATCAGGCCTTGATTTTTTACCCTGATCAGACGGAAGTCAGGGATTGTGTTTCAAAAATGATCAGGGCTTGATAAAAAATTCTGATCAAGGCTGGAAAAAGAAGTCAGGATGCCTGATCAGGTGCTTATTGTAGCTGGAGCAAGATTTCTACTCGGGAATATTTGGGATATATGTGGCTGAGATATATGTGTTTAGATGAATGAATATTTGGGACACACGTGTGTGTGTGTGTGTGTGTGTGTGTAATTCGATAGATTTACTGTATAATTTTTTTTTAATTATTAAACAATTCGATATGTGGAAAACCAATATCATTATCGAAAAATTGTATTCTTCACTTTCGATTTGTCTCCATCATTAAACCGCGGCGCCACGGTTATCGTAGAACTGTTTTAAATTATTTTAGACAAACGCTTACGCCGTAACGTGGTTTCGATCCCGGGACCTCGGTTCGAATCTCACTGCTGACAACTTTTCGAACTTCACTATGTCGTTCGCTATCAAATGTGCGTGTATTCCAACAGTTCATTTGAAAAACAATTGTTCCTGTAAGAACGCATGGTTTATCGGATGTGCTAGATGTCGTGCTGTGTTTTGCTTCCCATGTTTTTATGATAACTATCACTTTGGTTCGTGCGACACTCCGGCTACTTCATCTCACTAATTGCAAATCATCTGCAAGTATATACGGAACTTTTCAATAAATTGCACCCACTTGAATGTTATTTGTGATATTGTGTTTTAATTAATAAAACACAATAAAATATAACTTCATTGACGAACATAACGAAGTTCGAAAGCGTCGGTGTTTCCATAACAAACGCCATTTAAATAAACTTATTATACGCATAATTGTTGAAACTGATTTCCGGGAATTGTCTGTATACACATTTGAATAGGAAGAAAAAAAGTTGCCGGAAGCGAGATTCGAACCGAGGACGACGGGCTTATGAAGCAGTTTACGTAGAAAACTTTTAAGCAACTTTACGTGCAAAAATTTAAGCAGCTTTATGTAGAAAAGTATTTGAACGCAAGGGAATATTTCAACGCCAATTTTCTCGACAACGGCGAAGAAGCACATCTTACTGCTTTGCCACACAAAACCTCTGGCCATGAGTTTTTATTACACGCAGCATGAATCGAATTTTAATTTGTCAATTGACAGCCTTCCCTTGTAAAACCAATCTGGTTTGAGAAAAATGGGATAATGCTTCGAAAAGTTCATTTTCCTAAACTCCATTAGTTTCGATATTATCCACTTACGCACTTTGCCACCGTTTAGGCCGTTTCTTTTGGAAGCGCTTCGGAAAATGAGTTCTTTAAGGGGTTACCCCCACTTGCGATTTTGAAAAAATCGATTTTTTTTATTGCATTTTTTTGAAGTATAAGTATTTTTGAAGTATAAGTATAAGTAGCCCGGAATAGATGACTCTATGTAAGTTTACAAAAAAATTTTTTCTTCGTGTAAACTGAAATTGAAACTTTAAACGCGTTTTTCTCTAAATGGCATTTCTGAAGTCGGTGACCAAGATTACTCGAACACTAATGAACCGATCTTCTTGAAATTTTGCAGGCTTATTTAATACATAAAAATGTAGTCTTTAATCGTTTGATTTTTTTTTCGAAAAAAAATGGCCGTTTTATAGCCAAAAAACGGCCGTTTTTTTTCGTTAAAATCGAACCATTAACTTTGACTGTCCGCCATTTTGTGAAAAATAAATATTTTTTAAAATCCTTCGATTAAAGACTAGTTTATACTTATATTTGACTAAATCCATCCGCATTTTTTTTCAGATGATCCACTTCGCCGCAATGTTGGTCACCGCAAACCGTGTATATAAAAATATTATTTCAATGACGGCCATTTGCCACTAAACAATGTAATATTTTTCAATAAAAAAATTACTGAAAGTTCTTCAAGATGTGTTCTTGAAGATGGTATATTGATCGATGAAAAAAGTTTTGTAGTCTTCTTTAAAAAAATTCATGAAAAAGGCCTTTTTTGCGCTACAAGTGAGAGTAACGCCTTAAATAAAAATAAACAAATATCGCACATAATTCCTTTCGTCCATTATTCTTGTGATATTTACACATCATTTGAGCCGATACAAAAGAAAAGGTCCACATTTTGTTTCTCAGATGTAACGCCTCAAGACTCTAGACTACAAAACTATGCACGAAAACGATATTTTTGGAATTTCTAGCTTACGCGGACCACTTAACGAGAACAGAGAAACTGGCAAAGGATATTCGGCATCTGAAATTTATCAGTCGAGGCCAAGACTTACTGTGACTATAGGGAAATCCGCCCCTGATCGCATAGTTGGACTAGGGAACAGTGATGTGATAAGCAGAGGCGATGTTTCGATACATGCAACACCGTACATATGCTATGTACATATATTTATCGATCCATATATAAATACAGGGTGTCAGGTAATGAATGGATAATCCTGCAATTCTCGATAAGTCAGATTATGTCCTACTATATTCTAAAATGTCAGTGTAGTAAAATTGGGTCTTGTGTTGTTTAAAAAAAATCATCTGCTTTTGGTTTTTCGTGTGCCATTGCGGGAAATGATAACTTTTTTTAGCCCGTTAAAAAAAAACACTTTTGGTTATTTTTTCCATTTATAAAAGTCTTCTTTTTTACCTTATATGTTGAGGAAACTCTATGAATAAAGATCTTATGCGGAATTTTCTTACAAACCAATTCGAAAATCTGACTTTGATACCCTGCGGTGTAAAAATACTACGCGTATCGTGCCAATTACTTTTAAAAGTTGCTTAGTTATTGTTGATTCATATAATTCGTAGAAATGGCACGCGAAAAACGAAAATCAGGTAATATTTTCCAAAAAAATAGCATTTGGCGCAAAATCTCGAAAACCGTGGGATTTTTACTAAACTGCAATTTTAGAATATAGTAGGGCATGATCTGACCTATCGACAGTTGCAGGATCATCCATTCATTACAGGACACCCTGCATATATATATATATATGTATATATATATGACTAAACAACCCCTACGCACACAGTGCATGTCTAATATATAATGTAAACATGTACACGTGCGCGTGCAGTGCGTCACGGGAGTTAGCCCGTGTCCGCACCAAAGACCTACATACACATGTCTCTCCGTACACGTGTGTAAATGCATATTACGGGCCGAAGTAGGGAACAAAGGGATGGCGTGTCAGCGCACGATGTCACGGTAGCGGTTCGGGAAATGGGCGCTCCCGGTGGTGGCACAGCCATTTTGTTGAGGTCAACGGGGGCACCGGACTATATGTACATTAAAGTGTACATAGGGCGTACGAAAGAGGAATGGATAGGATGGACCGATGGTGAGCAACGAGTGTGGAGAAAGGATGAGAACACTCGCGGCTAAGTATCCACTCACTATGCGACAAGACGCGGTTCCGGTTTCTCTATATTCGTATGTGTGGAGACCGAGGGAAAACACGGACCAGTTTGAATCGTCCGGCAACGATTAGTTGGCGAACAATAATCGTGACGTGGCTCATTCAAAAGGGAATTGGTAATGTGACGGGATCAAGGGCTTTGGTTGTAACGTGACACAGATGAGGTTTTCGTCAGACTGCGGAGTGGGTGCTCTTTAAGCCTCGGTATTGTGACCCTGATTTCGAGCCGGTAGTTGAACATTGAATTGTTGGATATCATGTGGAAGTGGCATGCTTGGCAGCAAAACATTCAAACATTCGATGGTGCTCGTCTTGATCTCGGGGTAGATGATTTTTGGGAACAGCTTGGAAATGGTGCTGAGAGAACGGTAGTCAGGCTCAACATAGTTCGATGAGACTTCAATTTTAGAATGTGAATATTCAGCATGCTGAGAAAAAAGTTCACAGCATTCACAAAAACGCACATGGGAGAAGAAGGGGATAGTGAAATTCGATGTAGTTTATTGACACCAAGTCATAATATGGTTATCACAACTGTAAGCGCAAAGTATATTTTAACATGCGATTTGGGTGGCGTGTTTGACGATCCATTAGGTTGGCACATAAGTAATAAGCCTAGTAAGGAGCTCTAAAGCTCATTACTTATGTGACGACCTAATATTATCCCTGAAACAGTTACTAATTGTTGTAAAAGAAATTCATGAAAATAGCCTTTTTAGCGTCTAAAGTGAGAAGACCCCTTGAAGGTTGCTTAGTTATTGTCGATTCATATCATTTGTAGAAACGGCAAGCGAAGAACCAAAAGCAGATCATTGTTTTCCAAAAATAACATAAAGCCCAAAATCTCGAAAACCATGGGACTTTTGACCGAGTAGAAATTGTGCTAGCCTGTCTGAGTTACGACCTAGTAACTGACTCTCCCAATTGAGCTCATGCGAACTAACCAATGATTGGCTCACTATGAGCTAGTATTGTTGTGAATGTTTTGTTATCCAGCCCTTGTCTAGTCACTGCCCAGCCAATCTTGATCACAAATGACAAAGTGAGGTTATGTGACTACGTGTAGTTCCGTCGAGCGAATGACTCAGTGCCCGCTAGCCAACTTGAGTTTCAGATGGCTTTGCAAAAGAAAACAATTCTCAAGTGGGCATATCGCCATGACCTAGCCAATACCAGCTAACTGCGGCTATGTACCGCTTGGCTAGTCACGGCCCAGCCGATGTTCGTCGCAAATAACAAAGTGTGGTTATGTGGCTACGTGTAGTTCCATCGAGCGATTGGCTCGTGGTTGGCTAAGCACCGTGAGTTACAGATGGCGCTGCGAATGCAAAATTCTCAAGTAGAATCTCGCCATGACCTAGCCAGCTAACTACGGCTGTGCACCCCTTGGCTAGTCACTGCCCAGCCTATCATGGTCACAAATGACAAAGTGTGGTTATGTGATTAGTACTCTTTGTTCGCCACAAAAAAAAATGGCGCGCAATTTAAAATGTCAGGTCATTTTGAGTCACCGTTTAGTGTCAGAGAATATCCATTTTATGAAAACCTACTATATTAGATAGCATTGAGAACAATCAATGTATGCTTGTAAGATTGGTGATTGCGGTTAACATATATGCATAATTTATGCAACTGCTAAAACATCAACAAGCAGTACTATACTTTTGGCAATAACTAGGACTATAAAATATCTTTGTCCCCTCAGGGAATTGTAAAATAAAGCTAGAGTGTGGTTGAAGACACCATGCATTTCTCTCAGTGCACCCGGCAACGTCGTATCGTTTTTCGTCGATATTACACAGGTATTCACGTTAGGTTTGTGGGACCGGCGGGTAATTCAGCAACAACGATAAAGTCAAGGCTGAACGTGTCCGGAAGAATAAGGCCAGATCGAGCAGGATCAATGATTGGGTTTTCGATCCATCCACGTGGTTCTCGTCTGCTCTAATCCTAACCTCCTTCACTTACCGTGAAGCCGTCATGATTCGGGCTTCTATTCAAGGTTTTGGCGTTTGACGAGACTTCGCTTCAGTGGCTAGTACGAAAGAACATTACCGGAAGTTGGAGTTTCCTACGACCGCGTGACCCGTCGGTCACGCGCTTACGTCACTTCCAGCATTGAGGGTCGTTGAATCGCGAATTCCGGCGTTTCCGTTTGGGTCGGGCAAAGGCACGAGGCGAACGTGCATGTGTGTGTATGTGTGTTTGCGCAACGTGTGCAATGGAATCGTAGCATGATAGAAAGAGAAAGAGATGGAGAGAATGGATGGGAGTTTGTGCAGTCGAGCTTAGTCGTACGGAAACATCAACCGTACTTGGGCAAAATCTTCTTCCCCGACTGCATTGAATAGTCGATGTACAGAGGGAATGCGGTGTGTATACGCCCCGCGAGGGTACGTATACTATACCGAAGATCATGCGGTTTTCCCTCTTCATAGAGCGAGCTCTCGTGTAACTCGAGATTGTATACATCCTTCGATGCGAAGCCCCTCAGGGCGCGAGTTGCTTTTCTATGGCGACTTCCTTCCTTCCTCCCACATTGCCTCTTCGTCTGCTGTCTATATATATGCATCAGCAACAGTCAATCACTCGCGTATCCATCAACCAAGAAAATTCTCATTTTCGCGTCCCTTTTATCCCTCGTATTCGAAGAACCCATAGGCTTTTATTGCTTGAGCTCCCTACGGCTTATTAAGTATTAAAATTCATTAAAATTCTGTGCTCATTCTTGGCTTTCACGAAGCTGTACGAAGCTTCGGAAAATCAGTACAGAACTGAAGGGACGCTTGAGTACCAACGGGTATGATATATATATATATATATAGTACCTTCTATATGTATATAGAGATGGATTTCCTCATAGGGTGGTTACATCCTGCCCTAAAACCGCACAATTTGGACGACGGCCATATTACACCGGTTTATTTTACTTTTTTATGAACTAAATAGTAAAAAATAATGCTGCCACCGAAAATGTCGACGTGACGAAGAATCGAGCAGCTTTTTGAACTACCAGTGTTGGTATCAGCGTCATCACGATCGTACTTCCGGTACGAAAGTGATTTTGACCTTACTGGTATCTTGACTTCCTGTAGGATAACTCCGAAGGGCCATAAGGCAGAGATGGACAATGGACATATTTCATAGAACCGCTCATTGGATGTCACCTGTTCCTGGTTACGTAAAATGCAACACCTGTTACTGCTTAAGGGACTATACCCGTGTGACACTTTCAAAAAATCGATTTTTTGCCTTTTCGACAATTTATACTTTCAAGAATATCATTATCATTTATATCATTTATGTCAATATCATTTTATCCGGCAAGAATCGATCGTTAAATCTTTAAACGCGTTTTTCTCGAAACGAGATTTTTCAAATTTGCTGACATTGTAACTCAAAGAGCAATTATCCGATTGACTTGAAATTTGAACTGAGTACTCTTGAATATATTCACTCTACAATGACATATGATATTTTTGATCGGATGAACATTGACGATTTGGCATTGAAAAAAACGACCATTTTATAGGCAAGAAAACAGACTTTTTTCATAACTACCCCATTTTGTGAGATTTTGATATTTTTCGAAAATCCTACGTTATTGTACAGGAAACTCCTTCCAGTTTAACGGCATTTTTTCCTTTTTCGGTTTCAGCTACTCAATCGGCCGGAATCATGTCAGGAGTGGAGGAACTTTTTCTTGGCGCCTCCGAAGGCAGCGCATAAGTCGCTTGGATCTCAGTATTTTTCTATGAAAAAAGGATGTAGTATAGGTCAAATAGAGCCAAATATATTCTTAATTTTCCGAACCATTTAATTGAGTACTTTTCTTTCAAAAAATTCCCGAAAATCACCCAAATTTTCAGCGTTCACACTGGTATAGCCCCACAAGTAACACGCATTTTAATTGTTTTGTCTAGTGCTAACATTTTTTGAAGGGTTCATGTAAAATATTCAAGAAATACAAAAATAACCATTATTTTCAAAATATTTTATGTTATTTTGTGGAAATTACCATAAATGACCATAACTTTTGTTAAAATAACCATAAATGACCAGAAAATGATCATAAATTACCGTAATGACAAAAATAACCGTTATTTTCACAAAATAATGGTTATTTTTGTATTTCTTAAATAGTTTCCGAACACTGCTTTGTTATAACCTCAAGATTTGGCATGTCTACTCGTATTTCTACTTGTTTACATTTTAGATGTGACCATCTCTCCCGGAAGATTAGGAGAGATAGCCACGTACAGTCCTTGTATGATAGCCATTCTTTTACTTGGAATGTGTAGAAATAATTGATGTTTTTTTACATTTGTTCTAGATGCCTAATAAGTATACGTGTAAATCAATTGCACTGCGAGGAAATTGGACTGAAGAATCATTAAAAGCAGCTATTGGCGGTGTGAAAAATGATGGATTGTCGGTTCGTGCAGCCACTAGGACCTACGAAATACCCAGGAAGACCTTAGAAAAACGATGTAAAAAGAACAATGACAAAAAGTGTTGCGGAGAAAATTATCATGAAATCTGTCTCATCGACGGACTTCAGTGCGCAGTGTGCCAACTTTGGGTATACGAAAATTGTACTGAATTCGATAATATGTGTTCTAGATGTGGCCAAAGAAAAAAAAATAGAATCAAAACATAAAAGCAATGAGGGAACCGAAATTACAATTAAGTACTGGCCATCTCTCTTCTACGTCTGTGACCATCACACCTGGATACTTCGAGAGAGACGGCCAATCGTGATTTTTTTAAAATACTAATTTTGACGTTGTTCTAGTAAGAGATTGTTTTATTTTAGTAAATTATCTTAAAGTTAAATGCTCAATGTTTAATTACAAATGGAAATAGGTAAAGAAACATCTAAATCCGTCATTTTGACGGATCCTCGAAAAAACAGTGGCCAACTACCCTGGACGTACCCTACACTAAAAGAGTTGAAAGAAAAACAACAGAATTGTCGTTTGTGTTTCGACCGTCTGTAAAAATAATACCCGAATTCGATTCACATAAGTGTATATGCGTAATTGAGTACTTATATTAATAATGGAATTGAGGATTTTTTGAAAAACCTAATTTTTTACCCTGGCTGCAGGAGGGTTCTTCTCTGTTAGGCTCACGATGGTCATGGTCTTAAATTCAGCCCTGCCTGCACATACACATATACGTCGCGGTGTCCGACCGGACAAGGTATTTGAGTGCGCTTGTGGGATCCGTTGAATATTTTATACCGTAACATAGGAGGGATGCATAAAGCAAAGGGATTTGCCGCAGCGAGAATCTTGTTACGTATGAACTGTTGGAGGACTCGCGTAGTGTACCCAAGAGGGAAAATAAGAGGGAGAGAGACAGGGAGAGAAAGAGATGAAGAAAAAGAAGGGTAAGGTCGTGAGGGTAACACGGAGTTTGAGAGAACGTAGCCTCTGAAATAATGATGCGAGAGAGATGGAGGGATAGAAGATTGTTCATTGACGAGAGACCTGTACCCGACGTATTACAAAGACCAGCGTTATACGCACTACACGCAGCGCCGGTTAGAAGGCGAGTCTACAACGTACGTACCGTAAAACGGGGTTAAATTGACACTCAGGGCAACTTTGACGGTTTTTGGGGCTACTTCAACAGAGCGCCAAAATACGCAAAAATACGCCAAAATACTTTTTTTTTCTATTGTTGATTGTAACGTCAAATTGATTTTCATCTCAATGATAATTACAAAACTGATTAAGGGAGACTTTGTCCTTGAAATTTTCAAAAAATCAATTTGAGCTCAACATGAGCAGCTAGAAGAAGAGGAGGGATGCCTCTATGGACCAGGCATTGCCGATTAGCGGTAATTATACACATTTGTGTAAACACATTACAAAACTTTAAACGCGTTTTTCTCGAAAACACGTTTTTAAAATGGCTGACATTCTCCTGACCGTTGTAATTAACATATCGACCTGAAATTTGGAGAGCATACTCAGAAAATATGTCTTCACGGAATGACGGATCGTTTTTTCGATAGATACATTTTTGCATTTATTATTTATCTTTTTATGCGAAAAAAACGCGGAAATTCGATTTTTTTTTTAATTGCCGCCATTTTCCGAAATTTGTACTAAACGAAAAACCCATCCGTCATTCCATGACCAAAGGGTCACAGATTGATAATATGCTTTGAATTTGTGTTTCAGATCAACAAAGAGGGGGCAGTGATGTCAGCCGTTTACCTCCCGCGATTTGAGGACCTGTTTTCGCGGAGCTGCAACGGCCGCCATTTTGTTTTTATTTAAAAAAAAATAATTTTTTAACGTTCTGTATGTCATGAATAAAAGCAAGAAAAAAACCGCACTCAAAAAGCTTTACTCGTTTCCTTTAAAAAAAATAAAATGTAAACACCTGAAATATGGCACTCCAAGGACAAAGTCTCCGTTAAGTGCCTATGATAGTATCCTAGGCACTTGATATTTTTATGTGAAATGTTTCCATAATAAAGATGACAATTGATTGTAAGAAATCGATATTTTTTATTTAGTTTCATGTACAATGCATGAAATATTAATTTTCTTTATCAAAATTATGTCGAGGTAACCCTCAATCTTTGACATAAGTTGCACTCCAATGCCTTGTCAAAGAAACCCCACTCTCGAGGTGACCTTGACAATCTAAAAAAAATTACATAAAATTGCGGGGGAGGGTGCTGGGGCTTGCATTTCTTATACGTTTAATAGCCAAAGCACACATTGTTCTCTTGGAGCAAAAAAGTTGGAGTTTAGGATGTTAAAAAAAAGTTACCTGCAAAATACTCCGAAAACTTGTTCAAAGTAACCCCGTTTTACGGTATTGTGGTCGCAACGTCATGTTCCGATGGTAAGTTTTGTTCGTGCAGCGAAAAAAATGACTTGGGCTGACTAATCCTTCATTGTGTCACATCCGGAAGGCACATGAGCATGATATTTTCGTTTCCCTCTTTGTTGCCTTCGCCTAGCGCAATAGCACGGGATGAGGGCAAAAAGGGGTAGTGCGTGAGAAAGAATAAAATTAAGGAATTGACGCGAGGTTTCGGTACTGACGAATAATTCGACAGAATTGGTGTACGATTGAAACTATGTTATTTATTATAAGATTACCAGGCGGGTTAAAACGATCAGGCCTACGATGAATGATACGAAAAGAAGAAGATATGGTCAGCGTACATTGGTTGTGTTCGACGCTCGCTCGCTCGCGTGGATGTTTGTCGTCGCTCGCGTTACAAGGGCATTCGCTCTTGGCCTGGATGGTACGCGCGCTGATACAATCGCTGGTAAGGCGCTCGCAGGCTTTTACGTCGGTCGTGTGTATACTTGACGTGTTTACTACGACGGGCGCTACGTATGGATAGACACATGAACGGCGCGCGAGGTCGACGAATTCACACTGATATTTACGGACCGATGATAGAAATGATACAAGTGTAAAATAAAACGTTTGTAACTCGAAAAATGAAGACTGTTCGTGTGAAAGTTAACCCCTTCGTTGGCATTGACGCAATAGAGCGTCAAATAATTCCGTGCCCTATCTGGCATCGACGCAATTGTGCGTCAACCTTTATTTCTCTATTTAAGTTGCTCTGATTTGAAATCGGAGCCTCACTCGGGGGTTTTTGGGCTCGCTGAATCCGAATTTGAAGTCAAAATTTGGAAATTCAAAATGGCCGCGCCAATGTGGTGCACAAAAATCAAAAACTTTACTCGATTTAGATGAAAGTTAGTACTCCGGGATTTTTGAGGTCGCTTAATGCGAATCTGAACTTTAAATTTGAAAATTCAAAATGGCGGAGCGAAACCGAAAATTTTACTCGAATCAATTTGTATTATTTGTATTTTCATTCGCCATATTTGTTCGTCATTGTGAAATTCTGAATTTTGAGTTCAGATTCGTAATCAGCACACTCAAAAACCCCAGAGTACAAGTTTTCAGGATAAAAAAAATGTCCTGCCATTTTGGGCCCTTTTTGTCGAAATCCCTCTGCCAACGAAGGGATTAATGGAAATATTGATAGGGTTCTGAATTAAGGGGAGATATACACCTAGGAGCCGGAAAAAAGGTCATTTTTGTGAATTTTTTCAAGGAAAACTATTTGAAATTTCGGATTGGGGTTTTAATTATCTAAAAGTATATACATTCGAAAATATGTTTAATTTTCTTTATTTAAAAATATCAAAAATATACAAGGATATTGTATGATCCTTGGAGCGTCGTAAAAACATCTGCCTATACGGTACCCACTGGCGTTTTTTCAAAAATCATCTGAAAAAAAAAACCAAAATGATTATTAAATTAGATACTATAATCTAGGACTTGTCATAGCCGATTTTGAAAATATCGATTTATGACAAAATGGCGGACGTTTGAACATAAAAAGTGATTTTTGGGCCATAAATTAGTTATGATTTTGCCTATAAAACAAAAACTAAGTAACGGAAAAAAAATCCTATGACAAGTACTAGATAATGGTGTATAGAATAACCACAAAAAACCTCAAGGCAATCGGTTCATTGGTTTTCGAGAAATTTTGGGTACCGATTTGAAAAACGTGGTTTTGAGAGAAACGCGTTTGAAAATTTGGGAATGAATGAATCATGAAATTTGTCAACTTACATGGAATCATTGATACCAGGCCCATAGTGTAGGTCTTCTACGGTCGACGGAATGTTCATAGTTTCTAAATCCTCGACCTCGACCATCTAGATGTATATCTCTCCTGAAGACTCGATAGAAGAAGTTAATTCGATATTGGTTGACGGAAGACTGAGATCTGAATTTGATGAAGATTGTCGGAAGACTGGGATTGAGACTCGATAGAAGAACTCGATTCGATGGCTTCGACCGTTTGCTCACTGACCCTTCTTGGTTCGCATACGAATTTTTTGACTGAATGGGAGACAATCTTTGGTTAGTCTTCTTAGAAATACTGGCGCTGATGGAAGGGGCAATTTCGCTTTGTTAATGGAACGCGCATGAGGTGTGTAGCCGAAACTCGCGCCAAATCGTTCGCGATAGCGCGGCGACCTATTGATTCGGACGGCCCGTATGTTTTCATACTCCGCTATGGTTACCGGGTCGAATCATGCAGACTTCTCTTTGTCTCCATGCGGATGGCTAGCGTGAAGTTTTTGGTGTGATTTCTTGTTTGATTTTTTAAGCTGCGGCTTTTCGTGGAATATTTGCCTGATATCGTGTTCTTGTTGAAAGCCAATGTGATAGGAAAAGTCGATGACTGTGGCGGTGCTGCTATTGTGTATATATCGCTGTGATTTGAATATGCTCGCGGAACTTACGCAAGTTCCGTTTAAGGCGAGAAATCCTTTTAGAATTTTCGAAAAATCATTTTTTTTACATATTTCGAAAGTATGATATCCAAAGAATATACTGACCAAAGAAAAACTCGAAATATTGAACATTTGCGGAATTATCGCATATAGTCTAGAGCGCGGGGACAGCATGCGGTCAGGCAGCGAGTAAACTTTAGACGCGATTATCTCGAAACTACTTTTTCAAAAACTGCTCGTGTTGTAGCTCAAAAAGTTAACGACCGGTTTGAATGAAATTTTGGGAGGTTACTCTCAGTAATATTGTCGGTAGGATATACCCAAAGTTTGAAAGGTAGCGTGTAAATAAATATTTTTTTTTTGGGTTAAATATGTCGAAAAAATGGTCGAAAATTCGAACTTTGGAGTAAAAAGGCTCCAAATTTTCAATTTTGCACTTTTTCATAATTTTTTAGGTATATCCTTCCCCTTAATATGTCAGGAAACGAATGACATATTAAATCTTTTTCAGATCAACATCAAAAGAGTGACAACTGCAGCACTTTTCGATGTCGCGGAAAACAGGCGTCCGAAGACCCTTGATAATGCCGCCATTTTGTTGGTCATCCCAAAAAAAAAATTTTTTTCAACTTAGTTATAATAAACTCATGTCCAAATTTGAAAATGATCAGATTGTTTATCCCCTCGAAAAAAAATCCCAAAAAATACTTATTTTTCACGCTCCTAAAGGGATTTCTCGCCTTAATGCTGTTACGCTCCTTATTCTTAGATTCATACATTTAATACGCTTATGACGGCAAACGAGGATATTGGGAATGACCGAGATAAGACACCTAGATGAGAGAAGGGACATTCGCTAGGATGTAACAATTTGGGGATGCCAACGAATTATTTATTGAAAAAATGGAATTTATGATTATTCTACGGTATTGAAGTTTGCATCATTGGAATAAAACGATGATTTTTCCTTGTTTTCTCATTTCTTTATTTTTACTACTATCTAAACGCTTTTTTTCAAGTCTAGGTTATGGAACCCCCATAAAGACCTTTAAAAAATGTTTAGTGATTTTTGCAGCCAGAATGGGTACACAAATTGGGCACTAAGAAAAAAAAACAAATTGTTGTTGCATCCCACCGATTTAAGATTCGATGCCATTTATTTTAACGGGCCTGCATAAGCTTCAAGCCGAAAAAACTGGTCGATATTCAATATTTTTGTCTGTCGAGAGTATTGGAATGAGGAGATCGAGACTTTACACACAATTGATAGATAGCCTTGCCGAGCTGGAGGTTTTTTTTATTCGAAAATATTGATAAACAATGAAGTTATCGTTATTTAAACAAAGTGCCACCGTTGTTGCATAACCATTCGGTGTAGATGGTTCTGGCAACTAAGGTCATCTGAAAAGAAAAATATCTAAATCTACGTTTGGTATAATAATAGAACTGTCGTGGAACCGGATACTTTTGTGGTATTTTGAAAATTACGTGAATGGCAAGCCGTAGAAAAAACAATTGAATTTTCGACCACAAACTTCAATAATTTGTTATTAACAAATGGATAAACGTAAGAAATAATGATTGGATCGTACAAAATGTCGCCAACTGTGCTCTGTTCAAATTTGAGGTGAATCGGGCAATGTACCCTTCCCAAAAATTGTCATTACTCGGTCAATTTTGCAATTTTTGAGAAAATCTTTATTGCATGTTCAAGTTAAGAACCTACACTGTCAAATTAACCAACAAAAACATCATATTTCCGAAGTTTCAAGCCCATAAGAAGACCCCCCAAGAAGGTTTTGTTCCATCGAACTAACAAATGCTCGGAATGATAAAATATTTTAATATTACATCTTAATATTTCGTTGGCCACCTGTGAATCAATCATTTCCTCGATCGAACTGATTGTTTTCTTCGTGCATCATTAACACTCTTACCCTCGATAACAATCAGCTCGCAAGATCCTGAAGCAAAAAAGAACCGTCGCTGCCGATCTCGTACCAGTTCCAGACTCTCATCGAGGATCGAACGTCATCGCGAGTCAACAGTTTCGGATGAGACAGTGATTGACGAGTATTGCGCTCGCGTACGAGCCTCCGAGTGAATTCCCTTGAGGCAAAAGCCTCCTCTCAAATATCCGCACGAGGAATGCAGCAAGAAATAAAGCGTGTATACGCGCACGCAAAAACGTAATACGCGTATAAGGCGATCCTATTACATCGCCCTATCGATTCAGTCAACCGGTAGCCGATGCACCACGCATATATAGCGGATACTATTGCGAGAAGATCGCGAACGTATGTGCTCTCAATATATATGTCCACCGTGTGGCATCTATTATAGAGATTTTTCCTCATTAGAACGATCCAGCCGCTCATCGATAATTTGCTGTATATCAAAGATCGTTCGAAAGGAACGAGTTTCTCCAGGATATCTTATTAAAATTTCAAATCTGTAGAAATCTCGCTCTGACGAGAAAAAGGGGTGGGTAAAGAACACATTGTATATATATATATATATATACACGCACACACAAACACACACACACACACAATAATTTGCGCATACAGGGTGTCGCCTGTCAAGTCGCCTTTCAGACAACAATTTAGTCAATAAATCAATTTCATTATTCACTTAAGTAGAAATTAACAATTAATTCTTGAAAATCGATTAATTAATTCACTTCATTAATTATTTTTTGAGTACGTTTTTTTTTCTAATAGACACGTTTCCAAGTTATTTTAGAGTATTCTTTTTCTATTGCCGCGTATATAGGTCAATGTTAAGTTATTGTTTTTCCGGACTGCTATAAAAGTAATTCTTCGATGACTTTCTTTTCATATTGATACGTATACAATTTTTGAGGAATTTTTTCATATCAACGCGTATATTAGTGATTTTGTTTTATATAGACACGTATATAAGTCATTCTTACATAATTTTTTGCACGAATTCATTAATTCTCGAGTAGGTTTGTTTTTTATGGACGCGTTTCCAAGTAATCTTCAAGTATTCTTTTCATGCGGACGCGTATATAAGTCTTTTTTACACAGACTGGTATGAAAGTAATTCTTAAATCATTTTTCTTATACACGGATACGTGTATAATTTTTAAGTAATTTTTTTTTATACGAACGCGTATATGAGTAATTTTATTTTTTCACGGACGCGATGACAACCGAAGCTCAGGGTTGTTTTTTATAGATGGAATGACTTGGTTTTTGATGCACCAATCAGTGCAGCTCGTTGTTTTCTTTGCAAACGCACTGCGTCGATCGGTGCATTAAAAAATATTTGATTCCAATTTAAAAGAGAAAGAACGTTGCCCTCGATAGGTGCTTTTGCGTCGTCGTGAAGGAAAATTGAACACAAGGGAAATGTGCCTCCCGTAACGCTTGAACTTTCGTCTGAAATGGATATTCGTGTCATCAACAGTGTCGAAGATATTCGGGTGGGTAGATTGGGAGGGGACAACCTGTACGGGGATACACTGGGTGTCCTATTTAAATCGACCAACATATATACTATGTAGATATATACGTATGCCTTTTTTTTACTCCGTGAACATTTTCCAGGTCGTGGGAGGCGCATGGCCTGTAGCCGCATGCCAGAAGAGATGCACGAAGCAGAGACATCCGTTGCACAAGGCAATCTTATTTAGTTCGCGGAGGATCCTTTGCTGAGAATTCGTACGGTGCATCTTCAGAATAAAATGAGAGAGAGAGCGAGAGGACGTGAGTGCATGCATATGTATATGTGTTTGGTACGTTTACAAAACGGAAGCGTGGAAAATTCGCCGCTATACTTTGTCCTCGCCCCGATGCTGCGCGAAGCTCCTCCGAGAGTGAACTCGCGGTATCAGCTGCAGAGAGCAAAGCGGCTGCAAAGCCGCGAGCTTCTTGTATCAACGACAGAAGCAGCAGCCTGCTGTGCCACTGAAACTGGCGTTTAACCGCGGGGACGTATATAACCCGCCTGTGTGATAAAAACGGATCTCGTCGACGACACACCGTTATTTCGACGGAAGTCACGCGAAAATTCGCTTCTTATGTGGACAGAGGGAGAGAGGGAGCGAGCGAGAGAGGAGGCTTTTTTGGATGCTGTTTGAAGCACTCTCGGGGAAACGTCTCCCGGCACGATAAGAGCAGTCGGTTCGCGCTTTTATTCGGAATAATCGGAAATATGTTCGCCGCGTGTGCGTCCAGCGATTAATCGTCGGTCTATCGGTCGAGTTGGCAGAATTTTTATGGTAGCGAGTTCCCGTTTCCCAAACTTAAAGGTAGGTTTACACTACGACACTTTGGTGTATACACTCAATGTATACATCGAGTGTCTGTGTGTGCACCCCACTGTCTGATCTCGCGACATTTATTGCGACATCTCGCTAGGTGTCGCGCCGAGCGCCGTGTGAACAGGTTGTGTCGGAGTGTCTGCCGCAGTGTTCAAGTTTTCGAACCGACGCGAAATTATCCAGACACTCGCGACCCGCGTTAAATCAAAATGGCGATTACATGGAGGAAGGAGAGCATTGAAAATTTTATATCTCTTGTGGAAGAACTGCCTGAACTTTGGCAAATATGTTGTGCTGATTATAAAAATAGAGTAAAAAAAACAGGCAGCAGTTCAATGCTTAGCGGAACAGTTTGGCACAATATCGGCTAAAGTCGGCAGAAAAAATCATAATTTAAGAACACAGCTTAAGGGGCTATACCAGTGTGAACCCTGGAAATTTGGGAGATTTTCAGGATTTTTTTGGAAGAAAAGTACTGAATTAAATGTTTTGTAAAATTAAAAATATATTTGACCTATATTACATAATCTTTTCATTGAAAAATATTGAGATCCAAGCGACTTATGCGCTGCCTTCGCAGGCGCAAAAAAAAAGTTCCTCCACTGCTGACATGATTCCGGCTGATTGAGTAGCTGAAACCGAAAAAGGAAAAAAATGTCGTTAAACTGGAAGGTATTTCCTGTGCAATGACGTAGGATTTTTGAAAAATATCAAAATCTAACAAAATGGCGTAGTTATGAAAAAAAGTCTGTTTTTTTTGCCTATAAAATGGTCGTTTTTTTCAATGCCAAATCGTCAATTTTCATCCAATCAAAAATATCCTACGTCATTGTAGAGTAAATATATTCAAGAGTACTCAGTTCAAATTTCCAGTCAATCGGATCTCTTTGAGTTACAATGTCAGCAAATTTGAAAAATCTCATTTCGATAAAAATGCGTTTAAAGATTTAACTATCTATTTTTGCAAGATAAAATGATATTGATATATATAATATAAATGATAATGATATTCTTGAAAGAATAAACTGTCGAAAAAGGGAAAAAAATCGATTTGTTTAAGTGTCACACTGGTATAGCCCCTTAATAACAGCGCACAAAATTACGGCTGCCGCCGCACGGCGCTTCTCCATGGCGTGCGAGCGGGTACTGCAGACGTGTCAGTAGTTTTGTGTGTGAACATCTGAGACACTTGTGTAGCGACATCACAGTACAGACACTTCCTGAGACACCGAAACCGTCTTATGTGTGAACAGAACGGACATTAGTGTCAGACATTTGTGTCGCAATAAGTGTCGTAGTCTATGCAGACCTTAAGAAACCGAAACAAGCGAGTTCTTGTTGTCTAAACCCAACAAATCCAAAGAAGCGAGTGCTCGTTGCCAAAACGCACGCATACCCAAACAAGCGAATTCTCGTTGCCCAAACTTCATCCAAAACAAACGAGTTATCGTTGCCTAAACCAAGCACACTCAAACACGCGAGTGCTCGTTGCCCAAGCTCGAACAACCTCAAACAAGCGAATTCTCGTTGCATAAAATCAACAAACACAAACAAGCAAGTTCTCGTTGCCCAAATTTAAGAAACCCAAACAAGCGAGTTCTCGTTACCCAAGTCCAACAAACCGAAACAAACGAGCCCTCATTGCCCAAGCGCGAACAAGCGAGTTCTCCCAATTCAAAGAAAACGAGTTCTCGTTGCTCAATCCAAACAAATTCAAATAACCGAGTTCTTGTTTGCTAAACCCCAACGCAAATAACCACAAATTTGCAAGTTCTTGTTTTCCAAACCCCAAACAAAACAAACTCAAACAAGCGAGTTTTCGTTCTCCAAATGCCAATCCAAACAAAGAAATTATCGTTGCCCAAACTCAAACAAGCGATTTCTCGTTGCTCAAATCCCAATGCAAACAAACGAGTTTTCGTTGCCCAATCAAAACAAACTCAAACAAGCAAGTGTTTGTTTTCCAACGCCCAAGCCATACAAGCGAGCTCGCATTCTTGAAATTCTTGTTGCCCAAAACCCAGCCCAAACATGCCCCTTTCCGCTTCTCCCAAATTCGAGCAACGCCCCACTTGATACAGTTCCGTGATTTTCCACGGATCGCTTCGATTTCCTGCTCCTTTTCAATCGCGCTGTTTCCAGCGAGGTGTTGAACAACCTGCGGCTAGATCGCCTCGTTACTCCAGTTTACTTATCGAATTATATTTGCCAGTGATATCACATGAGCTAATCAATGTATATTCGGCTAATTCGATCGTACACGAATGACCTACTTTACGAATTTCCAAGCTTTGCGTTTTGCCCGCGCGTATTAAAATTGCTTGTAGAGCAAGCCACACGGTGTACGCGGGAGGTATACGGATATACCGTCGTCGGTACACGTGAGAAATGCCTGACATTGACTATTTCAAAATCTGCATTCATGCATATGCAATTCCTCAGGATACGCAATTTCAGTGGAAAATTGTACGTGTGCTTCCGCGAGAATATCTCATTCCTGCTCTCCGGTTTGCAGTCATCCTTCTGTCGCTCCTTTATTCTTTCATGGATATATACATATACGCATCTCTACGCCCACGCGACTACACACACACACATACACATATATATAATTATATATGGGGCAGTCTATTTTGACAGTGTTATATCTACATTGGCGTAGGCAGCTTTTTTTCTGCGGGGCCGGCCTGACAAGAAAAGACAGGTTTTGGTCACAATCACTTTTTTTTATAAAACTTCCAAATAGTGGATAATCACGTAACACACGTGAAATATGACACTCGCTTGCATCACACCTTCAAGTTAACATTAACATCGAATTCTTGGAATGCCTTTTAAAAAATCCACTAATTTATCATCATTCTCGAATTCACTTACCAGTTTTTAAACTCTTTTTTCAGTAGGTACTCAATTAAATGAGTCTTAGTTTTATATTTTTTTTTCCGACAATTGGCCGAACGCTTTTTCAGTTGGAACTTGTGTTTTAACAATGTCATTTTCTATGTTCGGCAGTGACATGTGAGAGAATTGTTCCTAGAGCATTATGCGTTTTTATCCGCCTTATGGCAGAAAAACTTCTTTCACAGCTGGCGGAGCTCACTGGGAGTACTGTTGCTGCTGGGAAAAATTTATGTAAGTTAGGGCAGTGATCATTTTTAATATGGTTTATTCAATATTCAGCATTTCTTTAATATATCTTTTTTTTCAATTGAAGTATGTTTTTCATGACCATCTCTTCAGCTTCTAAGGCTGACGTATCAATTAATAAGACTTTTCAATAATTATTGTTGAAATCCTCTCCGTTTGTCATATTCAGTTTCAAAAATGCGCCAACTGCGCGAGCTAACGGCGGACTCTCAAATCAGCTTTTATATTTACAATGGCATTGGTAAATATTGATCTTCCAGTATTCTTCTGGTTGTGTGTCGGCCGGCAAATCTAATGTATTGCTTTTGCCCACAGTTTACTTTATTGTGAAATTTGAATGTCTTCTTAATTTATATACAGAAATAGCTATTTTTTATACAAATTACGAAATGACGACGAAGTAAATAGTCCAAGTTTTATCAAATTATTTCCTTGTCTTGCCTTGCCTTGTAGCTCAAATAAAACGAATCAATTATTTGAATTTAATTATTTGGGTTGGTTTTTTTCTGGGCGGGGAACAGGCTTTCTGGGGGGGGGGGGGGGGTGTCAGCACCCCTGCCTTCTCCTGGCTACGCCAATGTATATCAATGTATGTGAACTATCGGTACATTTCGCCGTTTCGAGGGCGGTTGTAAATATCTTTTAAAACAATTTTTCATTTTCATTTCGAGCGGCGGACAATCCTCGAAATATCGTCTTTACGAATGTTCTTGGATGGTGTATGGAAAAGTGATATAATATAATAATTATTTATTTTATAGTTTATATTACAATAATAGAAATAATATATAGAAATATATATTTAGAAATAATAAAAAATTCATAATCGTAAATAATTTTTTTTAATCGTATATAAGAAAAAATAAAAAATCTTCGTATATAGTTAAAAAATACATCTTCCAAGTTGAATTTCGTTCATCGACTTTAAAATACATCGTTGATGTATTTTGACATAATCGTTTTCTCGATGATGGGATGCATAAATAGGGTTTTTCAAGATTGTTTCGTATTCAGAATTTTATTATCTGCATTCCGCTGTACTCAAAATGGACTGTTGATTTTTTTCCAGATGGCTCCGTTATTTTTGGCAAACTATCCATAAAAAAAAACGCTATATTCATTTTCTGAAAGGACTTCAAAGACCATCAGAAATCATATTATTTTCGGTCCCAAAACCTCCGGGCAAAATCGTTAAAGAACGCATGGCCACTTTATAATGGTTACCCTGTATATATGTATATATATAATCATTTTTCTCTCTTTCTCTCTCATATATATATATATATATATATATATATATATATATATATATATATATATATATATATATATATATATATATATATATATATTTGTATGTATGTATACCGAAGCATGTACGTGTACACGTACGTCGTCGTCCTCACAAAGAATAGACGAGGATTGACTCATTGACAAAGTTTCCGGTGCGCTGAATTGTGCAAACATAAATTTACGATTCTACAAAAAATGTCGAGCCAATAACTCCATGTCGAACAGGCGATCTCTCGAAGCCCCGAAGCTTTCCTCTCTCGCTCTCTTTCTTTCTCTCTCTCTCTCTCTCTCTCTCTCTCTCTCTCTCTCTCTCTCTCTCTCTCCCTCTCTTTCTCTCTGTCTCTCTCTCTCTCTCTCTCTCTCTCTCTCTCTCTCTCTCTCTCTCTCTCTCTCTCTCTCTCTCTCTCTCTCTCTCTCTCTCTCTCTCTCTCTCTCTCTCTCTCTCTCTCTCTCTCTCTCTCTCTCTCTTTCTCCCTCTCTTTCTCGCGACCTCATGCTATCGTAATGAGGTGAGGGTGCAGACATTTCCATGGAAGAGAATGGAAGACGACGCAATCTTTTGCGCTTTCCGGCATTACTAGGATTGCGCTAGTTGGAATGAGTACGCCATCTTATTCTTTTGTAATTTGTTAAGAGGTTCAATTTAAGCTGGCAATTGGTAGCGACCGGAAAATTGTACAGAGATGAGCTGAAATTATTTAAAAGCCCTCGGCGCTTTCCGCTGCTCCTTGATCCGCGACGAATTGCGAAGTGAGTCCGTGAATGAGAAAAGAAACAAAAAAAAAGAAATAAAGAGAATGATGGAAGGTAAGAACGTCGAGTGTCTCGGTAGGGATTTTCTTTCTTCTCCGTACACTCGGGCTCTCTCAGAAATTCTAGCCTTTTGTGCATAACTCGGTCTCGTATCCATCGGGACGAGTTAACATTTATCACTTCGCTTTAAGATACCTGGTCCCGATAGAGAAAGGCGATTGTTCGTTAATTCGATCAATATCGAAGTGATCGCTGATGAAACGAAGCTGTCATTCTTGAGCTCGATGATGCGGACGACAATATTCACGGGGAGGGTCGACGTTCGGTGACCAAAAGTTTTTTTCCAGAGATCGAGGCAATTTTTACACTGCCAAAAGAAATTATTATAAATAGGATCTGTTTAAATCAAATAGTTTGTTTCCTTGTCTCGCGGCCGACTACGATCATATTTATTTCACATGTATTTCTTCATTTCTTTGAGCTATTATTTTTAGGTATTAAATATATTCGAATTAAATAAATAAAGATTGAATTCGAATGAATCATTATTTGCTTACAATATACACTGCAAACCAAGCATAGAATATTTCATAAATCAAAAATAAAATGAGATCCTTAATTCAGCGTTCTACTGCAATGATTTTGTATCATAGTTCGTCATTCCCTGACCTTTAAAATTATTTACACGATCTATATATATATATATATATATATATATATATATATATATTAGGGTGGCCCAATTTTGACCTCTATTTTTTTTCCTTTTTCGCACTATCCAATTATCTTGTTTAAAGAGAAAAAGAAGTTGTTACGAAAGCTGCGAGCCGTCAAAAAATATTTAGAGGTCGCTCAACCCTCCCAAAAATTCAAATTTTCATTAAAAAATCGATTTTTTCCGTGCTTCTCACCCATGAATTTTGCGCTATATAATTTTTTGAATAACCTAGTGAAAGCTCTAGCCGGTCAATAAATATTCAGTGGTCGCTCAAGCTCTAAAAAATTTCCAATTTTCGAAAAAAAAATTTACTCTTCTCACTCATAAATTTGACGCTTTGTATAATTAAAAAAAAAAAACAACTAATTATTTTTCTTTAGAAACGGATTTTTCAAACATACCTCACACTTCTAACCCAATAAAACGACCTATAATTGTGTTTACGAACAAGAGCTGTAAATAATTATTTCATGAGAATAAAGATGATAATTGGATGGTGAGAAAAAGGAAAAAAATAGGGCTCAAAATTGAGCCACCCTAATATATATATATATATATATATATATATATATATATATATATATATATATATATATATACACCGAGTGAGGCACATACAATGTTACAGACCAATAGTACTCAAACTATTGATCATATCCAAAAATGTTTCAGACAAAAGTTTCATTGTTCGAGAACTCCGTCATACTAGACCACCCTATATTTTTTATCGGTGGAGGCGCTGAAGTTACGTCAAGGTCAACTCCACTTTTTTAAATGGAATGGTACATTTTTTTCAACCATCTTGTGGAGCACCTCAAGCCGCATAAAAAACATCAGCAGGTCAAAGTCGTTTAAGGTCATTCAAGGTCAGTATTGATGATACAAATCTAAATATCTCCGATCACTACCAAATATTTGGTAGTGATATTTGGATCACTGTATCCTCAACCTGTATCACCCTGTATAATAAAAAATAATTTAAATTCAATTAAATCTATACGTTCATTGGTTCAATGAAATTGTATTTCGAACGATTGAAATCCAATCACAGATTTATTAATAATAATTAATATATTTAGTTATTCGACAATATTAAAAAGACCTTCATTTAAATAAATAAATATTTTTTAAATAAATAATTCCAAAAATAGGATGCAATAGAAAAAACTTGATTTCACGGTAAATCCAGTTGACTCAAATTTCAAAAATTCGAATAGACGCATCTAGTTAATATTAACACTTTTCTGTCAGTGTACGGTCTTCAGAATTTGAGAACCATCACTATTGCACTCGCTCTTTAGGGGAAAAAAACTCGGCGCTGCTGAATTAAAATTCACTTTCAGCTTGTCGGATAATAATCGAAGTTTCGTAGGATAAAGAACGACTGAACGTTGAAAATTGGGTACTCCAAGAATGAAGGCAGGTTCGCCGGCCCCAACGACTGTACCATCGAAATACAATATTCCATTTCATGCTAAATAAATCGGCTTAACTCGCGCTATTCTCTTCGCTGCTGATGGTTATTTTCCGAGCATTATGAAATTCCTGGCCCCGTCGGTCTCAGACTTTTAAAAGGGTTTTTAAAGATTTTTTTCCAGGCTTAAAGGTTTTTTTTGGACCTCTTACGCTTCCTTCCACGTGCTCTCTATTCCCTGCACTCGCAATCACTATTCTCGGTATATGAGACATGGAACGTCGACATTCCCAAATTTGCCAGTCGAACCCGATCCTGGCGAGCCAATTCCCCGATTTTATCTTCATTAAATTGGCGTTACGATGGCGATCGAGTTCTCCTTGAAATTCTCAAATCAAGTATCGCGACGCACTTAATTCCTTGTTTCTTTTCTCGTTTCTTTTTTTCCCTCTTTTCCACTACCGTACGGGCGTTAATGCCGATGAAATTTATTCGTCCGTTTAAGGGAATACAGGTTCAAATGGTGCATATAAAATGACAGTGGCTCCAAGTCGAAGAAGAACGATTAAGTGTCATTAATATTTTATTGCTCTTGCTATTCTGGTGCTCTCGTAATTGAGACCGTTTTGGCTGGTGTGCATGTACAGGCGCTCGTTAATTCGGACCTAACGGCGGTTTTAACGACTTGTCGCTTTTTTACGTACGCAGATATCAATTAGACCATTTGGTATATACATACATATATATATATATATATATATATATATATATATATATATATATTTATTTATTTATTTATTTATTTATTTATTTATTTATTTATTTATTTATTTATTTATTTATTTATTTATGTCCATATATAGTCTGAGCCAAAAATATTAGGCAGTCGATTTTCGTCAGCCAGATAGTTGTTATCGTCATTAAGGAGACGATGGGAACACGTATGAGAATACAATAAATAAATAGTTGATAAGTTCGTCAATATTTTAATTGTTCCAACATCCGTAATTATGGTTTTTTTTTTAGAGTGAAAATATTTTAAGATATCGAGTTTATAGTGGGGCTGCTCAATGACGTTGACCAAGGCTCTAAATTTTTATACTGGGATGTTGCAGAAAAAGTTCCTACTTTTTTTTTATCGGATCTGTGATTTTCGATTTCAATAGGACATTTTTCCCCCTAGGAGGAAGCTAGAAAAATTAGTATTTCTCACCATCGACTATAAGTTGCTACAATTTTGGATGCTTTTCGAAAAAGGAGATTTCCGGCCATCTACAAGGGTTGGTTCTTTGCGTTTTTCTCCATTGAGGCACCCTGTAGGATTTTTTTCCTCCCTCCATTTACGAAAAAACTGGGAAACAGTATATTGACTTTGAGAACGTGATTGACTTTGACTTGAAGACTAATCTGACGTGGAGAAATGAATGGCTAGTAGTCCAGTAAAAGAGACGAAAACTCAGCACTTTTTAGCGTAGAATATGAATTTTTTACTGAAGGTAGATGGTTGCATAATGAAAGTAACCCCAATCCAATGTTGCCCTTCAACTCGCCCCAACCCTAAGGAATAGGGGTTGACATCTTAAAACTCGTCGTATCTCGATAATTAATAGCCCGATGAAAAAAGGGTTCAAACAAAAGTTGTTCGGAATAATAAAATTCGTATAAAGTTATCTGACGTCCGACCCCCTATCTTTAAAAATAGCGGCACAAAAACGATTCCAAAATTCGGGGTTGATGCACGTGCGAGCGGAGTAGACATATAGCTGCGTCCTTGTCTGTGTCAGTGGTGCTCTCGTGTTTTTGTGCCGCTATTTTCAAAAATAGGGGATCGGATGTAAGATAACTTTATACGTATTTTATTATTTCAAACAACTTTTGTTTGAAATATTTTTCAATCGGACTATTCATTATCGAGATAGGACGATTTTGAAGTTTTCAACCCCTATTTCTTAGGGTTGGGGCGAGTTGAGGGGCAACATTTTGTTGGGGTTACTTTCAGTATACAACCATCTACCTTCAGTAAAAAAATTCATATTCTACGCTAAAAAGAGCTGGGTTTTCGTCTCTCTTACTGGACTATAATCGTGACAGTCAAAAACAGTTCATTTTTGGGATCATTTTCAGAAAATCACAAGGATGAATCTTTGCAAAAATCAGGCATTTGAAAAAGTATCATTTGAAGAACACTAATTTTTTTGTGTATAAATATTTCATTATAATCGATTCACAGTCGATGTCCGAGAAGCACCTCTCGAAAACTTCTTTTACGCCTTTTCTATATTAGTCGATCCTATGATTAATCGAAGGAATTTCCGAAATATCAAATTCACAAAATTGCGCCTGTTCGAAGTGAGAGTCTTTATTTTTGAGAAAAAAAAACGGGACATTTTTCGTTCATCAAATCGAAAGTGTACATCGGAAAAAAATCCTTCGATGAAATATAAAATTTTTACATCGAGAAAAAGCCTGAAAAATTTCAGAAACATCAATACTGTCGTTTTTGAGATACTTTGCTCACAGACATTGAAAACGTACTTTCGAAAAGAAAGCGTTTAGATTTTCGAATGTCCCTCCGCGCGTTTCGACGGACGCCAACACAACAGCCTATAAATCTGTCAATTTTGATCCGACAACCTTCAAATTTTCTGGGAACATTTATAAGATGATATATTCTGAAAATATATTGGTTTTGAGAAAAGTGATTTTTCGACTTTTACAACTAGGTATAACCCCTTAAGACAATCTTCTTTAAGAGAATATTGTTACAATTATTTTTTATCTTAATTTATCGACATAATATGTCAAAGTGCTTATTGTAACAAGCAGTTGTCGAGGTTCAATTCCCACCGTGTGGCAAAACGAGCCCAGCAGGAGCACAAAGGAGTCTACCCAGAATTATTAGAAAGCCGTTAGAAAATTAAATTAAGTAGTTGGCCCGTTGAGAAACACATTTTCGTGTATGTGCGTCGAGAAGTTCGCGCAACGAAGCAGCGAAACTTAGAAACCTTGTATAATCTTCCTTCCATAGCGGCACACACGAAGTTCAGATGAGCTCAACGTTCGCTTCGTACGCGTGCTCTTTTGCATCTATCTTTATCCGCAACAATATCGTCTTACCGACGAGACATCCTTGTCCTTATTATCCCAGAGGGTTATAACAGTTCCGCAACTTTTCCATTGTTGCTGAATTTACCCCTGGTCCCACAGATGTAACGTGAATTCCTGCAAAAACCATTGACGAAAGACAATACGACGTTGCCAGGCTGCAATGAAAGACTACGAAAGAACTCATTCCTTTGCCAAATTTACAATTGCGAGAATGTAACGACAAAGTTTTCTTGTCGCAATGTCGGCGTCACGTGAGGTTCGGTAAACATCGTCCGTGCTGTGACATCGTTTTTTTTAACGAAAACTAATTTTTCTCGAGCAAAAAAGTCCACCAGGGAGTCCACCAGGGAATTTTATCTTTCTCGATCTAATCTCATTTTTTTCAGAGTACCGATTTGGCTCTTTGGGAGCCGAGGTGGTATTTTTTCGACGCGATTTCGACCCACCTAAAAACGCCAGTGTTCGAAGTCCATCTTGATGTCGAGGAGGTGAATCTTTGAATGACAAAAACGAAGTCTCAACGAATTACGTTTAGCCTGATAACGGTGTCCGACCAATCCCACTCTGCTTCCAAAAATGGACTGCCCCGAGATCGAGACAAGCACCGTCAAATGGTTGTAAGTTTCGCTGAAAAGCATACCAACTCTATGCAACATCCAATGGTTCGAAATTTAACTACTAGTTCCAAAGCAGGCTCAGAATATCAGAGCTAAAAGGGGACCATTCCTTGCCCTGCTGAACTGCTTATTCGATCCGCATTATGATCAAAATCAAACCTCATCGGTCCCTCGCTGACGAAAAGCATACAACCACGCGAGTTGACATCTTCAGCTTATTTTGAAGGCCTCTAACTCCATTTAGGGATGTTGTGTCGAAAATTGAAAATGGTAACAAAATTTTAAAAATTTGATAGGTCATTATGTAAAATATTTGAAAGGTCGTGTAAAAATTTCACGACGATTAGGAAGCTGACTACTGAGAAATTAGCATTCACAAATTACATGCAGCCTTATGGATACTGAAGTTACTTTGATATTATTATAAATGATGTTACTTTGCAAATATTTATGAATGATCGGTTTTTTAATTAAAATATATCAAAAAGAAACGTAGCTTTATGGTGCAAGAAACGACGTCGTCCGTGAACGAAAATGAGTATTTGAATTTCCCGCTACTTTCATTTACTTCAAATACTCATTTTCGTTCGCGGACGACGGCGTTTCTTGCACCCTAAAGCCACCTTTGTTTTTGATATATTTGAAATGAAAAAAAAAAAACGATCATTCATAAATATTTGCAAAGTTACTTCATTCGTAATAACTGCAAAGTTACTTCAGTTTCCATAAGGCTGCGTGTAATTTGTGAATTCTAATTTCGCAGTTGCCAGCTTCCTAATCATCGTGAAATGTTTACACAACCTTTCAAATGGTTTACATAATGACCTATAAAATTAAAAAAATGTATTACCATTCTCAATTTAGGACACAACATCCTTAAGACTCACCTGAAGCTACTCAATGCTAGAAGTCACACTATCAGTCTCAAAGTGTTACCAAAATCAACTTTTGTAGTATAGACAGAAGATAGGCAGGTAGGTTGTAGGTTCGATTCCATGTACCATAGGCGAAATCATTTCTTCGGAATAAATAATTTCAGGAGATCAGGGAATGACGGATTATAAGAAAAATTAATTGAGGTAGAGCTCCCAATTTAGTATTTTAAGGCCTTAGGCCACTCTAGAGGCCGGAAAAATAGGCTTTTTGGAAATTTTTTTTCTTCAGAAAAACTATAAAGTAAATCGTCATTACAATAAAGGGTGTTCATCATACATATCAGTGACTGTATACAATAATTTTTTTGAAGCGGTTAATTTCAAAATGGCGGCTGTGCAGTTTTTATCTCAAAACTGCATTTTTTAAGTTGGCCGGAAACATGACTCAGACAATTTTCAACCGATTCACTCGAAATGTTGAATATATCTTGAAAAATACATTGTCCATGGAAGTACGTAGAATTTTTTTTTATATTGCATTGTTCATTTGTTATAAACAAACATCCGACGATTATTTAAGCAAATTTTTGGAAAATGAAAAATTTCGTCAGATAATTGTTAACAACAAATTAACTATGCAATATAAAAAAAAAATCCTACGTACTTCCATAGATAATGTATTTGTCAAGACATATTCAACGTTTCAAGTGAATCGGTTGAAAATTGTCTGAGTTATGTTTCCGGCCAACTTAAAAAATGCAGTTGTGAGATAAACGCTGCACAGCCGCCATTTTGAAATTAATCGCTTCAAAAAAGTTATTGTATACAGTCACTGATATGTATGATAAACACCTTTTTTATAATCTCGATTTATTTTGTAGTTGTTCTGAGAAAAAAATCTCCAAAAAGCCTATTTTTTCGGCCTCTAGAGTGGCCTAACCCCTTAATTTATTCTGGATTTCTGAAAAATTCGTGTGAAATTCAAAAACGGTATATCGACATCCTATCTAGCGCCTAAAACCAGAGAAAAGAGAAATTTGTTCCCACTGTTTCAGTAGGAGTTCATTTGACATCAACAAGAAAAGGTTGCGAGGTCGACCTCTCCGATTTCGATGAAATTTGGCATGCTTGTAGAATGGGTGAAAATAGGCGACACGTATTTTTTTATATCTGCGGAACCCCATTTTCAAGAGTTGAAACGCACCCTCAAAAATTGGGGTGTTTTTCGTTTTTCGTCGATAACGTTTCAACGGTACGAGATATGAAAAAGTTTCAAATTCCAAGAATGTTTATTTCTACGTGTACTATACATTGGAGACGAGAACGACAACGTTATCGACGAAAAACGAAAAACACCCCTATTTTCGAAGGTGCGTTTCACCCCTCAAAAATCGGCCTCAGCAGATATAAAAAATACTTGTCGCCTATTTTTACCCATTCTACAAGCATGCCTGTAAGCTCGAAGCAACACCTTACTACCTTCATTTCCCACCACTATGAAGAGCAGGGTCAAAGTAGACTGAAAATTTCGCCTTGGACATCCTTGCAGCGAAAACTAAAACTTATTTCACGATCCAGACCCAATGCTCCTCGTATACTCGGCGATTTTGAATTCAAACATGCAACTCCCTCCGGACTCCAATTATCTCCTCGTCCTGTAAACAAAATTAATATTTCAATAATGCAAACGCATGGAAATACGTGCACGGATGTGTTATAAATCATTGATGGCTTGACGCCGGTAACCGTAGGTCGATGAGGTTACGCACGCGGCGTGTTAATGTCTCGTTAACCCATGTGGCCTGAGTGCGCACATTAAACGTCACCGCATCATTCTGCACGTCCAATTGGACATGAATGAGCCCTGGGGCAAGAAGTGCTTACATATGACCGCAATTCCACCACTTGGGTATGAACGAACTGGACTCATTTACTGATTTACGATCGATATGGTCGTGGCACATTTACCTTGCTGAAAACGGACTGCTCTCTCTCTCTCTCTCTCTCTCTCTCTCTCTCTCTCTCTCTCTCTCTCTCTCTCTCTCTCTCTCTCTCTCTCTCTCTCTCTCTCTCTCTGAGGTCCCGAGTTTCGTAGTAGGCTAATCACGTTTATTATCTTTGCTATCTTAATCGGGGCAATTTTCCCAGGGACAATATCTTGTCGTCGCGTTATCGCCGAAGATTGGCCGCGGGGGTTGCGCGCGACGTGGTGGAGGGTACGCGAGCCGGGGTAGAAATGGGGATGAGATCTGGAAAGATCTCACCCCCATTTCTTCTTCACATTCCCAGTGTGTCTTTCTCGTCGTTCGGTCGTTTGCCCGTTCCCACCGCGAGGATTCAGGACCCGATTCCGGGCTAATACTCCCGGTAAGAAAAAGCGTAATTGTCACGAATGGCCGACGTGGGACAAAAACTTGTAATATCGTAACAGATAAATTAGGTTATCTTAATTGCACGACACCCGAAGAAGAAAAAAACCGAGGGACGAGAGAGGGAGAAAGAGCGAGGGAAAAAAGTGTGGCCTCGGCAGATATAGAACCGCCCCTTCGCGCTTCAATTAGAGGGACGTGTCACAAACAAAATTGAGAAGCCCTTTCTTAACGTCAACGAAGTAATTCCCTGTTCCATCGTAATTAGTCTTGACAGGCATTGCTGTACAGGGGACAGTCTCCCGTGTTGCGTTTGGATGAGAAAAAGCGTCGTGGACATCCGAAGGGTTGTCTGGATTAAAGCGGTTCCCGCGTATCTTTCGAAGACATTTATTAAAATGTATAGTGGTTGAAGAGAACTGTAACGTCTAACTGGTTGTGACATTTTTGTTTGTGAGACGGGCTGTTTTGTTGTGAAGTGTCTGACTTGGGATATTTGATGTCAAAGGAAGCAGCCAATCCATTTTTGAAGATTGCCCATCAAGCAGCCTCAAAACCTGACAACCAACCAACATTTTAAGGCTGCCAATCAACGAACCTCCAATGGTATCAACCAACTAACCTGTAAAGGTTAGCAAGCAACCAGCTGTTGACGGTTGGCAGCCAACTAATCCCAATAGGTTAAAAATCAGCTGACTTCCAAGGATTATTAACCAGCTGACACAAACAACTTCTAAAGGTTACCACCCAACTTTTAAACGTTAGGAGCCAACCATCGTCTAAAGGTCGCCAACCAACTGGTCTTTAAATGTTAGTAACTGACCAACATCCAAAGGGTATCAACTAACCTCAAAAGTCTCGTA
The DNA here is from genome assembly GCA_944452715.1 of Ophion slaviceki. Classification (NCBI taxonomy): domain Eukaryota; kingdom Metazoa; phylum Arthropoda; class Insecta; order Hymenoptera; family Ichneumonidae; genus Ophion; species Ophion slaviceki. The sequence continues at coordinate 19,915,870 of OX101794.1, forward strand.
GCCAAGCACTTTTTAAAGGCTACCTCCAAATGAATATCAAACATCAACAAAGATTCTAAAGGTCTCCAACCATCCTAAAAAATTTGTCAGCCAACCAACCTGCAAAGCTTAGCAAATAACCAGCTTCCGAAGGTCAGCAGCCAACTAACCTCAAAAGGTTAACAACCAGCTAACCTCGAAAGATCACCAACTAGCTAAACTCTAAACAGCCGGACCCAACCTACTTCTAAACGTTACCAACCAACCTCAAAAGATTACCAGCCAACCAGCTGAAGGTTACCAACCACCTAACCTCGAAATCTTGTCACCCAAACAACGTCTAAAGGTCCCCAACCACCTAGTCTTTAAATATTAATAACCGACCACCTTCCAGCGGCCACCAATCAACTCAACATGAACATCAGAAATCAACCAACTTCTAAAGGTCTCCAACCAACCTCAAAAGTTCAGCAGCCAACCAACCACCAAAGATTGTTTGATTTTCTTGTACTTCGTGCATATAATTCGTTTACCTTCCACCCCACTGTCAAATGCACAGTACTGCTTGAATTTGCGCGAGAACCAAAAAACTATCTCCTGCCTGCGGAAAGTCCTATTCGCTTAAAAAGAAAGATCGTACGGTGGGAGAATTTTGATACGAGGAGCGTCTCGTATCACAAGAAGGGCTAATACTCTCGCTGGATGTGGCTGAACGCGAAAAAGTGGTTAGCCCAAGAATATTCAAGTGTTCTTCTGGATTATTCACGGCAAGTACCGCCGTGAGAGCGGCCACGTACAATCGGACTCCAAAGCTCCTGAAACCACTGTCTCAATGCACAATTCACGCTCTCTCTATCTCTCCTTCTATTTCACTCCGGCCAACCATAAAACGACGCTAAAGAAATTCCTCTTTTGTAAATTACATTCCCGTTGCACCAGCCATTGCCTATATCCATTACATTAGCCCTGACTTGTTCCCGCCATTAGAGAGTAAATGTTATTGCTTAAAAATTAAGGGGTCTTCTCACTTTAGACCCTAAAAAAGGCTATTTTCGAGAATTTTTTTGATAGTTTTATATTATAGATATTGATGTAAAAGTTGTTAAACTAAATAAATACACTTTGGAAATACATTAAAATTTTTTTTTATTCTCTCAAGTCACCATTCATAGACGAAAATGGTAGTCAAAAAAATGTCCTAAAAAATTGTATGTCTGCGCTGTTGATGAAATCTCGGAGGTGGATCATCCGAAACAAAAACATCAAACGGTTTTATATTCGGCATGTTAAGGCGTTACTCCCACTTGTAGCGCAAAAAAGGCCTTTTTCATGAATTTTTTAAAAGAAAACTACAAAACTTTTTTAATCGATCAATATACCATCCTAAAGAACACATCTTGAAGAACTTTCAGTAATTTTTTAATTGAAAAATATTACATTGTTTAGTGGCAAATGGCCGTCAATGAAATAATGTTTTTACATACCGGTTTGCGGTGACCAACATTGCGGCGAAGTGGATCATCTGAAAAAAAAATGCGGATGGATTTAGTCAAATATAAGTATAAACTAGTCTTTAATCGAAGGATTTTAAAAAAATATTCATTTTTCACAAAATGGCGGACCGTCAAAGTTAATGGTTCGATTTTAACGAAAAAAATCGAACGATTAAAGACTACATTTTTATGTATTAAATAAGCCTGCAAAATTTCAAGAAGATCGGTTCATTAGTGTTCGAGTAATCTTGGTCACCGACTTCAGAAATGCCATTTTGAGAAAAATGCGTTAAAAGTTTCAATTTCAGTTTACGCGAAAAAAATATTTTTTTTGTAAACTTACATAGAATCATCTATTCCGGGCATCAAAAAAAACTGCACTTCAAATTGCACTTCAAAAAAATGCAAAAAAATCGATTTTTTCAAAATCGCAAGTGGGGGTAACCCCTTAATGGCTATAGTGCATATGATACGATTTTTGATATATGCAAAAATAACAAAATGGTGGACATTTTTTTCAAAAAGAAAAAAAGTGTTGATTTTGATTTTGATTTTGACCGTTTTAGGCAAAAAAAATTAGTAAATATCAAAATTTAAAAAATCCTTGATATGCGCTATACCTGTAGTTCTAAAGAATATGTGGTTAAAATTTCATAAGGACCGGTTCAATAGTTTCGAAGATTTTATCAAAAAGCCGTCGAAAAACGTTGTTTCGAGAAAAACGCGTTTAAAGTTTGTCTGCGTTACCATACATAAATACATAAAAAATGTTTTGATGTGTTCGAAAGTGTTTTTATTAAGTGTAACAACCTTATATAAATATCTATAATATAAATCGATCGATAATTGTCTGCGTTACATAAATACATACAAAATGTTTTGATGTATTTCGAAAGTGTTTTTATTAAGTGTAACAACCTTATATAAATATCTATAATATAAATCGATCAAAAAATTCGTGAAAATAGCCTTTTGTAGCGTCTGAAGTGAGAAGACCCCTTAAAAACCCATTGTATGGCAAATTTCAAGTTGCGCCCGTTCATCTCCTCGTACAGTTCATTTGACGTTTCCAAGGATCCTTCGTGTAGGGTGGCCCAATTTGTCACCCTATGAGCAAGTTACTTATTCGCATGCATTAATTCCACCTGGGCGATAAAATACCTGACACATCCATGAATTCATGCTGGCCCGGGCGTACACACTCCAGACGATAAAAAAAAGATGGTGAAATCACGAGAGTTTTCTCGAGTCATTGGCTCCATTTCAATTCTACCGAATTATCCTCGAATGTATGGACCAGCTTATCCGGCTAGTTTTATGGAAGTTGAAGATCGATGGGTTCCGCTTATATGCGTTACAGCGGGCTCGGGGCGGGGGAGGGGGTACAATTCGCTACTGGAGAAAAGCCGAAAGGGTGAGTTCTTCCAAAGCTTCGACGAATCCTCCAAACCGGAGGAGGGTGCGCGATCGTGTAGTCTCACAGTCGGATCGTAATCGAAATTGAAAATCCCTTCGCCAACTCACAATTATCTATCGCGCCGTTTTTTCCACTATGTACTTTTCCTCCTTGGAAAAGTCATTTCCATTCGAGTCTACTTTATGGTAAATTAACCGATCAAGAGAACGAATTTTATGGTCACGCCTTCTTTGGAATTGGACTCGTTCGATTTTGGAATAAATCGACGCGTGTGGACGCGGCAAAAGGAGCGGGAGAAAATGCCAAGGGGATATTACAAAACAAAGATACGCTGTTGAGAAATGAATTTTCAGTGAAAAATTTCGTTATAACTGCTCATAAATTGCTCACAAAATGAAAAGTTATCGATTAAGGGGTAACCCCACTTGCGATTTTGAAAAAATCGATTTTTTTTGCATTTTTTTGAAGTATACGTATCTGAGAATGTGTCCTGAAAATTTCAAGTCGATCCGAACAAAATTGACTGAGATATGAGCGTTGAAAGAGAAGAATTCGTTGTGAAATTGAAACTTTAAACGCGTTTTTCTCAAAATGGCATTTCTGAAGTCGGTGACCAAGATTACTCGAACACTGATGAACCGATCTTCTCGAAATTTTGCAGGCTTATTTAATACATAAAAATGTAGTCTTTAATCGTTCGATTTTTTTTCGAAAAAAATGGCCGTTTTATAGCCAAAAAACGGCCGTTTTTTCGTTAAAATCGAACCATTAACTTTGACTGTCCGCCATTTTGTGAAAAATGAATATTTTTTAAAATCCTTCGATTAAAGACTAGTTTATACTTATATTTGACTAAATCCATCCGCATTTTTTTTCAGATGATCCACTTCGCCGCAATGTTGGTCACCGCAAACCGTGTATATAAAAACATTATTTCATTAACGGCCATTTGCCACTAAACAATGTAATATTTTTCAATAAAAAAATTACTGAAAGTTCTTCAAGATGTGTTCTTTAAGATGGTATATTGATCGATTAAAAAAGTTTTGTAGTTTACTTTAAAAAAATTCATGAAAAAGGCCTTTTTTGCGCTACAAGTGGGGGTAACGCCTTAATCAGAAATTCCGTACGGACTTCTCTGCGAAATGCAATCAGGAACATAACTTTTAAATTTGAAATAAATTGAGTGAAAATTGTTGAAGTTATTTGTCACGCCAATTGGAAAAAAGCTGTGTCGAGAAGTTTCGAGTAATCGCCATTTTGTACATCGAAAAAAATATATATATATATTTTTTCTAACAGCTTGATATTCATACTAAATAGATGTGTAATTAATTTAATGAGTGAATCACTTTTCCACACGACAAAAAATTGTTATATTCGCACATGATTTTATCTCCGTTACTGTGGCCTAAGGCCTCAATTACTATTGTATTTAGCCCGTAAGGCCTGCAGAGTTTTTGCGGACGTCATTTTTTATGTCTCTACTACAGCATACGAAAAAATCAATTTTTTCCTAATTAGGAGGTTCGTGCACGTACTACCTTAATAATTGAAGAGCGTATTTTTCGTTTGATCTTCTTTTCGGACTAATGGAAATGATTTGAAAGGGCTGATAACGCTCTGAATAGCGGACGTTTTTCAGCGAATAGAAAAAGTTTTACTGAGTAGGGTGAACCGACCAGTGAATGGACGAATGACGACACTGTAGGATTCAGATGGACTGTTAAATGAAAATATTAACAAAACGAATCTTGCGATCGCTATAGCTAATAAAATATATTATTCTGATAGTAGGAAAAATTATGCGAAGTAGTTGCAGCAAATTGAGGAATTGATAAATAAGTAGCGAAATTAATTAAATGGTCTTCTAATTTTAAACGCTAAAAAGGCTATTTTCATGAATTTCTTTGATAGGTTTACATTATAGATATTGATGTGAAAGTTGTTGCACTTTCGAAATACATTTTTGAAAAATTATTTATTCTCGTCGCTATTTATCGACGATAATGGTAGTTAAAAAAATGTCCTAAAAAAATTGTAGGTCTGCGCTGTTGATGAAATCTCGGAGATGGATCATCCGAAACAAAAAATCAAACGGTTTTAGATTCAATATGTTAATGGCTATAGCGCATATCATACCATTTTTAACATATGCAAAAATAACAAAATGGTGGACATTTTTCGAAAAAAAACGTGTTTTTCACCGTTTATTGCCAAGAAATAGTAAATTTCAAAATGAAGGGGTTACCCCCACTTGCGATTTTGAAAAAATCGATTTTTTTTATTGCATTTTTTTTAAGTATGAGTATCCGGGCCCATACTTCCGTATGGGCCCGGAATGGATGACTCCATGTAAGTTTATAAAAAAAATATTTTCTTCGTGTAAACTGAAATTGAAACTTTAAACGCGTTTTTCTCAAAATGGCATTTCTGAAGTCGGTGACCGAGGTTACTCGAACACTAATGAACCGATCTTCTTGAAATTTTGCAGGCTTATTTAATACATAAAAATGTAGTCTTTAATCGTTCGATTTTTTTTTTCGAAAAAAATGGCCGTTTTATAGCCAAAAAACGGACGTTTTTTTCGTTAAAATCGAACCATTAACTTTGACTGTCCGCCATTTTGTGAAAAATGAATCTTTTTTAAAATCCTTCGATTAAAGACTAGTTTATACTTATATTTGACTAAATCCATCCGCATTTTTTTTTCAGATGATCCACTTCGCCGCAATGTTGGTCACCGCAAACCGCGTATATAAAAACATTATTTCATTGACGGCCATTTGCCACTAAACAATGTAATATTTTTCAATAAAAAAATTACTGAAAGTTCTTCAAGATGTGTTCTTTAAGATGGTATATTGATCGATTAAAAAAGTTTTGTAGTTTTCTTTAAAAAAAATTCATGAAAAAGGCCTTTTTTGCGCTACAAGTGGGGGTAACCCGTTAAAAAGAAAATCCTCGATATTCGCTATATATATCGTTTCAAAGAATATGTGGTTAAAATTTCATAAGAATCAGTTCAGTAGTTTCGAAGAATATATCAACAAGCCGTCGAAAAACGTTGTTTCGAGAAAAACGCGTTCAAAGTTTGTTTGGGTTACATAAATACATAAAAAAAAACATTTTTTAAATGTATTTCGAAAGTATATTTATTAAGTGTAACAACTTTTATATCAATATCTATAATATAAACCTATAAAAAAAGAAAAAATAGCCATTTTTAGCGTATAAAGTGAGAAGACCCCTTAAAGTTTCAAAAGCGGATTATACGTGATCAAAACATTTATTTCCAAATACAGTAGGTCTTCAGCTGTAGATGCAGCTTCTAAAACGCCAATCGGCCTTTGCCTACGAGGCCTTTCCTTCCCTCTCAAGTGTTCTCTTGCGCTCTCTTCTCGCCGATGGTGAACGGAGAAATCGGTTTTACGAAACCTGTGATTTTTTCGCTAAGTTATAATGATTTGAGTTTTTACCAACTACTCACAGTCTACTTATTTTGAATATAATTCAGCTTTCGTCCAATCACTGGTCCCCGTCCATTCATTAGTCGCTTTTCCCTCACGAACGAGACGAAAAAAGCGAAAAATGAAGGAAAGAGAAGGAGCCAAAGCGACGAGTCTTGTTGCGGCGATACGTCGAAAAGTTGTGAAAATTCGGGCAAAGTCTCGAGTGTAAAGCCGCGGCTGTATAATCAGTCATAACTCGTGATTCATGCATACACGGTGAACTTGTCCGGTATATATCCTAACAGGTTGAATATTAATTACTTGCACTGCACGTGGCATCCGGTCAAACTATTTTGTTTTGGTCTGAATTTTTCCCTCGCCGTAGTCACCCTTCCGCTTCAACTCTCGCTTTTATTTCGCACTCGTTTATTTTTATTTCAACTCTCGCTATTTCGCCCCCTGCTCCGAGACCGCGAGCTACGTCACTGCGGACAAAACTTTTCACCGCAATCTCGATCGAACGATGAACCGTTTTTTTTTCTTCGTTTCTCAAAGGAAATATTCGAACGAGTGCATGGTGATATTCGAAGTTACTTCGAATTCACTCGTGCCGGGGCGAAGTTCCTCAGGACGTCGAATAAAATTGTCAAAAAATCGATTTTTTTTATTAATCGATAGCAAAGCCTAAGCATAAACATGCTGATCAATTTTTGGGGCGAAATTATAAATTAAAAGATTTTTTGGGGCGAAATTATAAATTAAAAAGAAATTATAAATTATGAAGCGAATTATTTTGGTTGCTACAGCCTTTCTCAAAAAAAGGGATTCGACCAGCTGCGTGAGGACTGGCGCGGACGGACGAGTTTTTCTCGAAATGTCGTTTTTCAAAGCGGTGTACACTCTCAAAGGAAGAGTTTTCAAGCTATCCGTCTCGAATTTTGACACAACGTTCTTCGCGCCATTCTTTATCTTGCTGTCGAAGCTTGTTTTTAATTTTCATATTTTTTTAAATTAAAAAAACTGTCGAAGAAGTATGCTAAATTCGATACTTGTTTTTCAAACCGCTGCCATTTTCCCGATTTTATTTTTTTTTTAACCTCCATAGCAAGTTAGCGGCTTTCATACTGATTAATAATCTTTTTACGAATTCTGTTTCAGATAACATTTACGGCCACGACCGTGTACATCGTGAGGACTCCTTTTTATTCGAATACACTTTCAAGCGTTAAAAAAATGTAAAAGAATGACAATAAACGGTTAAAAATCTATTTTTTGTACTTCGTGAGTGCACAGATTTGACACAAAAAATCAGACCGTTTAGCGTATTTTAACCATGAAAAACGCGAAAATCAGCTTCCATCGACCCGTTGAACGGTGATGATCCCTTAAGGCGTTAGGCTACAGTAACGGGTGTAAAATCACGTGCGAATTTAACAATTTTGTATCCTATAAAAAGTGCTTCACTCATAAAATTAATTATACATATATTTAGTATGAATATCAAGCTGTTGAAAATATATATAAAGTGGGATAGTGCTTTGGAACTTTAAACGCGTTTTTCTCGAAATTGTGTTTTTAAAGTCGGTGAGCAAGATTTCTCGGTAACAGCTGAACCGATCAGTCTCAAATTTTAACACAATCTTGTCAAATATATCTTTTAGTAATTAATCGAAAGGTTTTTCTCACCGATAAAAATTTTCCATTTTATAAACAATTTAAGGCCTACATTTTTGTCAAAGATCGATTTTTTTAGCAGCCGCCACTTTGTCGAAAATTATTAATTTCCTTATTCCATCGATAGATTTTTCGGACTAAATACTAGGGAACTTAGACGATTGGCTTATTAACGCGGTCCTCTAGTTTCTCGGCTGTTTTTTTAAGGCTTTTTCAATAATTTTTTACGGGCAAAGCATCGAAATAATCAATCTCATTGTTTTTGCATAATCTGTATTAACATTTAAATAAGCTTTGCAAATTTTTTGAAGTCAAAATACATAATAGAATAACAGTTATAGTGGCCGACAGGAAGACATCAAGTAAAAGAGGTGCTTGACGGTGACCAAGATTGCGGCTGTTCTGCTTATCTGAAATAAAAAAACCAAACGGCATTTTAATCTTCATATTTAAGACTAGCGATTGAACTAGAGTGAATTCTAAATTACAAAAATTGACTTTTTTATACACTTTTGAAAATTACATTCTATTTTTTACTCATTTTTTCTTAAGTTTTTCGCTCGTACAAAAAAAACTATCGAAGCAATAATGATAATCCTAGTTCGATCGCTGGCTTATAACATATTAAAGATGCTGTATAAATTTGAACAATATCGGTGCAGTAGTTTCTGAAATATCGTGGTCACCGTTTCGAAAAATGGTGTTTCGAGAAAAACGCGTTTGAAAGTATACCTGCTCCGTATACCTGCTCCGTTCCAGGGCCGTAACTTGTGAACCATTTCGAATATCGAAAAATCCTTTGGCACACATTTTCTACACATGTTGTAGATGTGATTTATGAAAAAAAAATCGATTTTTTCGATCCGAGAAACTAGAGGACCGCCTTAAATTGCTGGTATTGAGAATTAAATCATTTTTATGTGCGAACAATGCCAATAATTCTTGTCCCATCATGCTCCCAGCGCGGTTTTATCTTGCGTATGGGGTAAGATAAGTAAAAAAAAGGCTTAATTGAAAACATACATTGTATGTTAACAATCAGAAAGACTGATTTTTTGTTTCCAAATTCGAAAGATTAATAAATGTCGATTAGTGTAGAATAATAATTAAAATTGACTGATTCATATGTATGTTTTATTTGAACATGACTTTAGCGTTTTCATCTTGCCCCTACGTCCCCTACTCCCTATGCCATCTCATCTATGCATCTCCCTAAGTTAAAAAGTGATTTTTCAATTGTAAAATTTTACAGAAACGGTATAGACGATCGTTTCAAAGGAAACGATCGGAGGGTGCATTCAGCATGTGACAAAGAATGCACTGTACATATTTCAATCAAATGGTAACATTCCGTCCATTGTCCCGAAACTCCTTAATAATCAAAATGTATATTCTTCGTAATAACGATAAAGGAAAGGAGGTGAGGGCGATCTGGGTTTCTCGGTGGTTCTCGTGATTTTAATAATTGGCGAGCGGAATATCTTTCTCTCTTTTCGTCTCTTTTTTTTCTCTCTTACTCTCGCAGCCTCTCCGGTCCTTATCTATCCTACGGAGGACTATTTCGAGAATTAATTAAAGGAGAGAACAACGTTAAAAGTACTTTCGAGAGCGGTGCCTCAGGGGCAGGAAGGAGAGGGGAGGGCGCTCAGGCCGCGCAAAAGTGAGGAAGTATCATGATAAAAGAACGAAGAAAGGAGGAAATTAATTTTGCATTATACCCGAAACGTGCCTTGGGGCGATCTTACCCCGCGTGTTCTCGACTTGGCATTTCTGAACGGCCAAGACGGGCTCGCTGAAAGCTAGGAAAGAGAGAGAGAGAGAGGGAGAGAGAGAGAGAGAGAGAGAGAGAGAGAGAGAGAGAGAGAGAGAGAGAGAGAGAGAGAGAGAGAGAGAGAGACAGAGTGAGAGAGAGAGAGAGAGAAAGGGTGCTGAAGCGAATAAGACGAAAAGGGAAGAAGCGAGCACATACTAAATACCCTCCGACCAAATATCCGCCTTTGCTCTAGGAGCAACCCCAAATCCCTGTGAAAGCTGAAATTAATTACGGCCCGCACCGCCGCGCTCTCCATGTGCAAACTTTCATGAATACTCAACATTTAATGACAATAACGTAACTGAGATTATGTCCTGCGTTTATATTCGTCGATATGCCCGACGGTCTTTAATTTTGTCGTTGATTCCAAAAAGGCTTATTATTTATTTGAAAACGTAAGAATTTCATCACGGGCGCAAAAGAAAAATTCGTTACTATTCATTCAGTACATTGAGAATTTCATGATGAAGCAAATAATAAAATTGCAAGTCGCTGACAGTGACAGGCCGAAAAAGGTTGTTCTTCCGATTATTTTGGTCTACTAGATTTTTTGGAGGGGATTTGAAAAAAAGGTTTGTTATTGAGCGTACATTAAGGCAGGATTCTACTTTGAAACAATGAAAAAAACGCTATTTTCGTGAATTTTTTCTGAGAATACTATTAAAGATATCGATATGGGGTTGAAACTGTTCAATAAATACACTCTTTAAGTACATAAAAAAAAAATTTTAATGTATTTTATTCATTTTTTGTACACGTAAAATATGTTTAAAGCCAACGCCTCGAAAAGCAGGTACCGTTGCCGTGGTCGTGAAATCTTCCCGACGGATGGTCTGAAACAAAAAAATCAAATAGTTTCATGTTCAGTATGTCTTCAGGAACCGACCTAACTAGAATATTTTATATACGTGCAAAATTAACAAAATGGCGGCTAAAATACGAAAAAAATGCGTTTTTTTGGGTCTTTTTTTGCAATAAAAAAATAGTTCTAATCAAAATTTTAAGTTGATTGTAGTTAGGTCGGTTGGTACACACATATAGAATATGTGTTCCAAATTTCATAAGGATCGGTTCAGTACTTTTTGAGTTATCACGACCACGGTACTTGAAAATGTCGTTTCGAGAAAAACGCGTTTAAAGTTTTGGTGAGTCACAATAGCGCGCTCAGGTAGGTGCGTTCGAAAGGCGAAAAAGGATAGTTAGACTGCTTGGAACTTTATAAAATTTTGACCGAACATTCTTGAACATATTTACTTTCGAAAAATGTAAAAAAAAAAATATTTTTTTCAAAGTTTCAAAGTAGAATCCTGCCTTAAACTTGTGTCGTGTAAATATTTATGAAAAAAAAATTAAACTTAACTAAGTTATTGAGGTATAATAGAACCTCTGTATGTAGAATGTGATCCAACGGCCTCACTCTAAATCGTCTGTAACTTGATCAGTTTTCAATATTTTAACTTGAATTTTTTTTACATATTCGTGAACATGTATACTTTGAGAAAATGCAAAGAAATCGATTTTGTACCTGTCACAGTGGTGTTCCGCCTTAAGAATATTATGACAAAAATAATATCAAGAATACTTCATCGCAATAAATTAAGAATTTAATCACAAACCAAAAATAAAAATGTATCCTTAGTTTTAAAGAAATAAAAATTAAAAATAAATAATCTTACACATAAAAACATAACAAAATTGTCCTTATCCTAAATAAATAAAGAATTTTATCAGAAACAGAAAATAAACATTCATTTAAAAAATGTAATCAAACCCGAATACATACCATACCAAACAAACCCATTTGTACTTACTTCAAATGATTTAAGAGTTTTATCATGAATAAAAACATTAACAATTTATCTTTATTCGTAATAAATTACGAAGCGATTCGCAATTTATTACGTAATAAATTCGTTATAAATTACTAAATTTACTAAATTACTAAAATAATAAATTCGTAAATTATTACAAATAAAGACAAATGGTTAATGTTTTTATTCATGATAACACTCTTAAATCATTTGGAGTAAGTACAAATGGGTAATGTATTCGGGTTCGATTACTTTTTTTCTGATAAAATTCTTTATTTATTTAGAATGAGGACAATTTTTTGTGTTTTTATTTGTAAGATTATTTATTTCTAATTAATATTGGATAGTGAGATTATTTATTTTTACCTCTTATTTCTTTAAAACTATGGATGGATTTTTATTGTTGGTTTGTGATAAAATTCTTAATTTATTTGCGATGAAGTATTCTTATTATTATTTTTATCATAATATTCTTAAGGTTAAAGTGAAGCTCTTGATTTTTCAAACGAGGATGAATTCTCGTTTTTTATTTGTGATCAGATCTCAACACAAAAAAAAACAACCAGAATTCGTCCTTGTTTAAAAAAATTAAGAGCTTTACTTTAATTGAGAATTAAATCACCAACAAAATAATGAGAATTCATCTTTATTTAAAATAAATTGAGAATTTAATCGCGAAAAGATAATTCGTCTGTAAAACGAAAAAATCGTCATTATCGCAGATCTCAAAGCTCGCAGTCCGTTCGGGGAGCTCGACGGAAATGATAAATACGTTTTCCTGTTGTATACACGGTAGCGCTCAACAAATGTTTCATGCAAGGAATTTTATAAATCACCGTGAAAGCAACCAATCTGCGAGTGGATAATGGAAAATATATCGTGTTCAGACTCGCCCCGGGTGCTTTAAGCATACATAGTCCCTCCGGACAGAGAGTGAGGCACGTCGAGAGAGAAAGAGAGAGAGAGAGAGAGAGAGAGAGAGAGAGAGAGAGAGAGAGAGAGAGAGAGAGAGAGCACGAGAGCGGAGGTCGCAAGCTCACCGGTGCAATTAAGGTATAACCGAAGTTGCTTCGAGGCACATGAAAGTACACTGTGTGTAACAGAGCCAGTATGTACGCGTTATATATTCACAGTTGAGCTCGCGCTTGTTACGTAACCTATATACATGAGCTTTTGCCATTAATCTCTGTCAAGTTAGAGCGGCTCGATAAGAAAGTTCGCCGTAGTGAAAGGAGCGGAAAGAACTGATTGGGAATTGCTATGACCTAAAAGTGAACTATCAGACTTCACAATGCATTAAAATGCATCGTGAAAGAAGCCAAGTCATCGAAAAAACGAAAAAATAGCCTCAAGTTTCGCAACTGAAAAACTTGAAGCTCGAAAAATACTAAAAAAAATATTTCACCCGAGTTTTACATACACAAAATAATTTTTATTTTTCACAAATATTTTATGGTTTTATGAATAATGAAAAAAAAAGAATGAAATTTTTTTTTAATGGCTGAGCTGCAAATTGCGTACCTTCTTTTGGAAATCCTTGCCGATGGTGGAATTTTTTTTCTCCGTCAGGCATCGTCTGAAAAATAAAACAAAAATTATTTCCCCGTAAAGAAAGTTAACGGCTAAAGTGTATATATGGAAAAGAAAATGATTTTTTTTTTTTCGTAGAATAAGAGCTTTTCTTTAAAGAGCTCTGATTTTTACTACAAAGTAAAGTTTTCCAAATTAACAAAAAATGAACGCGGAATCCAATTTAAAAAAATTCTATTCTCTATTGTAGTATTATATGTATTAATATGTTAATGTATATTGTATTATAAAGAATACATGGTATAATTTTCATGAAACTCGGTTCAGGGGATATCGAGATATTTTGTCCACCAGTTTGAAAAAAAAGTTCTTTCTTTTTAATTTCTGATTAATCGAAAACTTTTCATTTTGTGAGCAGTTTATGAGCAGTTAAAACGAAATTTTTCACTGAAAATTCATTTCTTAAGTTCAAATACCTACAACTTTGGGAAAAAATAATATTTTTTAACTTCCGGACGTAATTCTCTAGGTATTCTAATGTTGATTGACGAGAATTTTTGTTTTTTCTTCTAGGTAAAAAATTGTGGATGCTAAATGTCACGCCGCGGAGCGCCTAAAAAAAAGACAACAAAACAAAATATTAGTAGTCGGTCATTGTGTACATCGAAAAAAAAAATATACAAATATTTTCTAACACCTTGATATTCATAGTAAATAGATGTGTAATTAAGTTTATGATTGAATCACTTTTTCATACGAAAAAAAAATTGTTAAATTCGCACATGATTTTATACCCGTTACTGTGGCCTAAGGCCTTAAACATTCATTATTATTGTGAATATATCCTTCGAAATAGCGTTCCGAAAACTCGGAATTAATCAATTTTTCGTATACCAGTTGAATTACTTTTTGGACAACTATAGGAAGAGGATTTCAATGCTTATGAGTATCCAAAATTTCAGAAGCCTTCACCTTCTGATACGAACACCAGATATTATCACCAGCATGGGCCTACTCTCTGCCACGCTCACTTCAAATTGCTATAACTCCGGTAATAACTGAAATTTGGACATGTTTAAACACTTAAGATGTTCTTAAAAGTATATTAAAAATATAATTAAAGTATAACCGTATAGTATATTGTATAATAAGTATAATAGTATATTGTATAACAGTATAATAGTATAATAGTATAAAAGTATAGTATATTGTAAATATTATAAATGTATAAATCCAGCAAAGAAATTGATTTTTTAAAATCTCAAGCTACGACTTACCCTTTTTTTTTTGCTTTTTTCTCGATACTGTTTTCCGAAACAGTGTAAGTCGTATCCCAACATCAATTCGTTCGATTCACTTCAAATTCGAACAGTACGTAGTTCAAAATGTTTTTCATCGTACGATCGTATGCTTTTTTTATGTATTTACGCATTTGTTGATAACGTACGATTCAAGTTGCTTAACGATCGAAAATTGAACGTTTCTTTCCTACAGCTTGCCTTCTTACTAATGTTGATAACTTTGTAAAAGCATCCGGACATACGAAAGTGTTATTGTCATACTAACAAGGAACATCTCTTGAGGTAATCCTATCGCTTCACACTAGTCATACCACTGATCATATTTGAGACTGGTACAATTTATATTTTTATCATATGCAAAAAAAATGATTTGTGATAACTGAAATTTTCCATGTGTAGGCTGTTTAATGAATGTTCACATTTAATTAGAAAAATGAAAAAATAGTTATTCCAACTATTCGCGCAGTATTTCTAGGTTTGATATTTGGCAACATTGGTTCCATCTCCGTCTCTTTTTACTCAACCAGGCGAGTTTAACCTCCATGCTTTTCAACGTCGATCTGTCAGAACAATGTCAGGTGCGGGAAATATAAAGCATCGCATTCGGGCGACGACTGGTAAAAAGCGTGGAAAATTTGTGTCGGCGAAATATGTCTGTTAAAAATGAAATATGTGTGGAAATTCGAATGAGTGAGATGAGGTTAGGACTACAGTCAGCTGTTGCCTTGCTGTCACGTCTCTTTATCGTAGCAAGTGGTAATAAATCCAATACCGGAAGTTCAAATTAAACTTGACATTACATAAAAATTAGGTCAATAAGCGTAATTTTTTCTGAGAGCATTGGATTACTACAAGTTTTAAGTATGTAAATCTGATTACTTTTTAAGAATCTGACGGATTCCCACTGTTATATAAACTTTTGTAGCGACCGGAAATTGGGTTTTTGCATGTCGTCTCGGAATTCCTTCGCAAAAATACGCAATTTTAATTTTTTTTTCTCTGCAATTAGGTCAACAACCGACCCTGAAATTTTACAGAGAGAATTATTAATGTATTTAGTGAAGTTAAAAAAAACATGAAAATCCTATGGATTGAAGCCTGGCGACAGGATTACCTTAAGTATCCGCCTTCGACTTTCTTGAAACTCATATATGTAAAATAACATTGAAAACTATTCAACACGATTTTTTTTTATCTGGGGAAAAACGGTTTTAAGGAGGGAAACGAAAACCAAAATTCTTCTAATGTAAAGGGATGAAAAATCCACTATAGAAGTATTTCAAAAAATTCAATTAAGGGCTTACACGCCTTCCTTGGAGGGCTGGTTTCCACCCCCCTTGAAAACGTTTTTCCGCCGATAAACAAAGACGGGTCTAATAAGGCCTGTCGGCTAATAAGGCCTAGGTAACGAAAATCATATTTAAAATAACCCCTCACGCTTAAGGCCACACTTACAAACACCAATTGTATGAATATCCCGTGCGGAAATTGAGTTGGAGCTGTGATCGGGCCCCAATAATATTCCCCTAACTTTATTCGGCCCCTAATTTGGAAGTCACATGAGGGCCGTTCGCGGCTGGTCACACTTTGTCAACAAGGGCCATTAAAGGCGCAACGAACGGGGCCTCATAAGTTGCCTCAATGGCGCCTCGTCAAAACCATTTTAGCGCCCTGAAAATGCCTCGACGGCGCCTCATCATAACCATTTCAGCGCCATAAAATATCCGTATCTGTGGATATACGTGTATGTTAAATGCGTCAGGGTATATCTGTATTTGTCTTTATGTAATTATTCATGTGCATAGGCGTGGGCGTGAGTACATGTGTATGTATGTGTGCGCGCGTAGAAATGTGATTGCGTATTTGCATGTGAGCTTTTATGACAAACTGCCATGACAAAATTAATACAAAAAATAATCCATTCTAAGGAATGGATGTGTAGTAGAAATAAAAAAATATATGGGTCTACTGAATCACTAGAATCTATTTCCATTGAGGGAACGATCTGGAAAACAAAGACCAATTTATTTACTTATCCTACACAGTCAGATACTGTTTATGAATGGGAAACATCAGCGAAGTCTTCAGAAGAAATAATTTTCCCTATGATGAGTATTGAGCGGAAATTAGTTGCTATAAAAATGCCGAGAAAACCGGTTGGGACTGTTCACACTTATGGGCTAGCATTACTCCATGTATGAGTGAAACCTTTAGTAATTGTTTGTATTTATGTAAACGGTTTCTTTAATTTGATAAATAAATACTGTCTCGTGTTTGTCTGCATATTTGTGTTCATCGTTGATTTTTTATTTGCTAATGCCCTTACGCTTTTTTCCAATTTGCGTTCGATATTATTATTCGATCGATGTATATAATCGATTTGAATAATTAAAATACCATCAACCATGTAGCCTAAGCTATTTATACTTGTTTATCGCTATAATAGTCAGATGTGGGTCTATTGTGGAAATCCCTACTTGTTTATCCCTACACTGTCCATGTCGGGGCCTATTGTGGAAATCCCTACAGGTTTATCCCTATGATGGCCAAGTCGGGTCGTATTGTGGAAATCCCTACAGGTTTATCCCCATGATGGCCAAGTCGGGGCCTATTGTGGAAATCCCTACAAGTTTATCCCGATAATGGCCAAGTCTGGGCCCATTGTGGAAATCCCTACTAGGGAAAGCACTAGGAAAGCCCTGAAAGGCCCTTATTTTTATAAGGGATGCCCTATCAGTTTTCCGCACGGGATGTCGCTACAAGTTTGCGGAGGCGCGATAGCCCGTTGCCCGCTGCCAGTGTTGCATCATCCATCATAAGACGCGGCCGCGCAGCAACAATAATAAAAATCGGTCCGAATAAATCGCAAGTATTTTTTGTAATATTACATTCATCCGTCTAAAATCACAATCTTTATCTTTATTAATTGAAGCTTCAATGATCATAAATATTTGAATAACGTATCGTGGTCCAAATATCCTTTATTTTGTTTTTCTTACATACGTAGTCGACGATTATTAAGGCCTACTAAATTTAACCACAGGCCTTATTATTCTCCTACTTATTGTAGCAAAGTTTGTTTGTTTAATAATGCATTTTACATTACTCTTAAGATGTTACGAATGCAAATAAGTAGTACGCATATTTATTACTAATTAACTGATCGTTATTTTTAATGCCTCGATCCCGATGCCTCCAAAACGAGTGTTGTGGTCAGAAGACAACCTGATGTCAGCTGTCCGAACAGTGCAAAGAGGAACGTTGAGTTCACGCAAATCTGCAGAGGATTATTGATCTCAAATACCAAATATATTATGCATTGTTTGATTATTTACGTGTGTTAAAACCGTATGCCCTATCCTACCATAGTAAAATAAGGCCTATTATCAAGGTTTTAAAAAATGTTAAATTTTGTTTTTGTTTATGGTACAAGTTACGATTTTTCGTTTATATTTTATCGAAACTGAACTTGAATAATGATTACAATTGAAATATGTCGATCAAATTGGATATTTTTCATTTCATTTCGTATATCCCTTAGCTAGGCCTTATTACCCGCAGGTACCTTGGGTTTCAATGCTGTATCACGTACATGAGTTTCAACAACATCGAAAGCGGACACTTAAGGGGTTACCCCCACTTGCGATTTTGAAAAAATCGATTTTTTTTATTGCATTTTTTTGAAGTGCAATTTGAAGTGCAGTTTTTTTTATGCCCGGAATAGATGACTATGTAAGTTTACAAAAAAAAATATTTTCTTCGTGTAAACTGAAATTGAAACTTTAAACGCGTTTTTCTCAAAATGGCATTTCTGAAGTCGGTGACCAAGATTACTCGAACACTAATGAACCGATCTTCTTGAAATTTTGCAGGCTTATTTAATACATAAAAATGTAGTCTTTAATCGTTCGATCTTTTTTTTCGAAAAAAAATGGCCGTTTTATAGCCAAAAAACGGCCGTTTTTTTCGTTAAAATCGAACCATTAACTTTGACTGTCCGCCATTTTGTGAAAAATGAATATTTTTTAAAATCCTTCGATTGAAGACTAGTTTATACTTATATTTGACTAAATCCATCCGCATTTTTTTTTCAGATAATCCACTTCGCCGCAATGTTGGTCACCGCAAACCGTGTATATAAAAACATTATTTCATTGACGGCCATTTGCCACTAAACAATGTAATATTTTTCAATAAAAAAATTACTGAAAGCTCTTCAAGATGTGTTCTTTAAGATGGTATATTGATCGATTAAAAAAGTTTTGTAGTTTTCTTTAAAAAAATTCATGAAAAAGGCCTTTTTTGCGCTACAAGTGGGGGTAACGCCTTAAGTCGGGATATACATTTACAATGATAAAAAAATCGATTTCTTTTTTTCCCTTTCAACGATAGAACTATATGTGTAGAATATATTCCCAAAGTTTCAAAGCGAATTTCGAAAATCTTCAAACGGTACAGCCCGTCAACGCTACGCCTCAGCGCTCGAATTCGGAGTGGACATGAACTTCAAACGCGTTTTTCTCAAAAGTGCATTATCGAAATTGGCGTGCAGGATAACTCAAAAACTGTTAAGTCGATTGAGTTGAAACTTGGTAGAAATATTGATAATATTGGTACCTTCTGCATGACGAGAATTGTTTTCGAAAAATTGGAATAAAAACTACTTTTTGTGGATTAAAAAATTTCTCAATATTGCTTATTTTTTCCTGTCTAATTCCTGCTCATCGATATCATTCAATGACAACAAAACTCAAACTTGTCAAGCCTACGCATCAATCGTGTATAAAATCCTGACCTCGTCATCCTCATAATCCCACGAGAAACAAAATTTTGAAAATCGACCTGTTTTTAGGGGCCAAGCCTGCCTTTCACATTGTCACGTTGCGTTCACACGTCAGATGTTTCTTCCAGTCAATCAATTTCCCTCAACATAGACCCGGTCTCAATATTCCACACACTGCAGAGCACAAAGTCGAGGTGTACCCGCCAATTTTCATAGTGAAACTCTCCTCCGTCTACCTACCCCGAAATGCCTCGACCCGACCACCCAATGAAAATCAATTCGAAGCCCCGAATCATTTTTGCGTTTCAAGGGCTGCCCGAAAATTCCTACACTTTCGTGAATTACGGATCGGTTCTATCGTAACTCACAATTGTGCACGTGTGTCGGCTGATGTACGTTTATGGGAGCGTGGATTTCGCGGGAGACAGTTGGGGGAGTACGGTTGCGCGCGAAACGGATGCCGTACGTACAGTGACATAGAAAGGGGATATATGGTGTGTAGTACGGTGGTTGAGGAGGATGCGAGGGCGACCATGCGTTATTCGTAAGCTCGCGGAAGCACGGATACGTTGCCGCCAGCAGGGGATACAAGACGAGCACGAGGAGCGAGGGTAACAGGCATCCGTGGTACACACGACAAGTCTGTAGCTGTCTCGGCCAAACAGGGTGAATCTGCAAAGGCGAAACGGTTAACGTGGCCTCGTGCGGTATATAAGGGATTTCAGTTTCACGCTTAGAAATTCACCCCGCATAATGTTGACGCGCGGTATATATTCGAGGCATTCCATGACAAACCGACCACTCTTACTCCCGACCCTTTTTTATTTGCCTGAAAATTAAATATGTTTTTGTTTCCTTCCAAAAACGCTTGTTCGATTTTTTTCAATTTTGTTTACGTAATCGGAAATGTGTAGTGAATTTTTTTTAATCAACGTTTTTTTTAATGCTCATAACATTCTGAAAAATTCACCTTATGAGATCTTTGAATTTTAAAATTGTTCGTTTTCAAACGTACTCGATGGAAAAAAATATTTAAAAATAATCAGTCATCTTCGATATCATTTTTTATTTTGTTTGGAAAAAACCACATTTTTTTTCAAGTTCGACATTTTTAATTTTCGATTTTTTTTTTGTAAGATAACTATGACAAATTTCGCTTTTGTGCCGCAAGACGCATCGTGGTACGATTTTTATTTTTATTTTTATTTTTTCAAAATGAAAAATTTCTCGTGATTCTTTAAAAATCGACTAATCAATGAAATTTGTAACTTTTTTTAAGTTTGTGAAACTTCTTTACCGATCGTTGATATTCATTACAATAAGTAGAAACGTCGTATTTTGAAGAAGAAAAATTCGTCTGTATGTCTGTACGTTTGTGCGTTTGTAACTCGAGAACTACTGAATTGATTTCGATGATTTTTTCACAGAATCACAGCTTAGAGTGTGGGATGTGATTGATGTCAGTAATTAACTCTACGTTGTTAATTACAATTGCAATAAGAAAGCATACAAAGAAACAAACATGACGTTCATGACAAATTAACAAAAATACTTAGGTGCGGTTTTACGAAACTACGGTGCAAGTGAAACTTTTTTGTCATGATCCTAAACGATTTTATCCCGAAATCATCGAAAGTGTACAATTTTGTTTTTGTCGTTTTCGTTTAATCGTTTAGTTATTAATAGTCGATGAGAAAAGAAGGAACTCCGGGTACAAATGCTCTTTTCAACTATTAAACTTACATTTTTTGTAAATTTAAATAATCATAATGATAATTACAAATAATAATGACAATTAAACACGCTAGCTAAAATACATAAGATATTATTATTTATAATATAGGGTAATTACGTCGTTAAATTTCATGATTAATTTCGTATTCACTTCACGCTGTGCAGTCTATAAATAAAATCATCAATTTATGATAACTGATATAAGGAAATAAGGATTTACATTGTATTTTTTCAATATATCTTGCAAAGATTGCATCAATTGATGTGCCGTATCTCGTGTTCAGTAAAGTTTTATCGCTCACCATCGTAAGACAAAATACTTCATTTAAGAAGTTAATGAGTACAACAGATTCTTCTCAACGTTAAAACTAAATGGAATGAAAATTATTTGAAACTTCAGTAGGCCAGAAATCGAAACATCAAAAAATTGTGTTCATAGTAATTAAAATACTATGAAAATGCAATTACCAAAAGTAATTAGTATTCGTAATTGGTTTTATAAATATGTTATTTATTATAATAGCAGTAAATTAAATAAACAGAATTCCACTAACAAACAGGATTCAACTATTTAAAGAATAGTGTTTATACTAAACTATATTATAATTGCATTTTACTTTAGTTAAAACGAATACTCGTTCTCCAATTCTTGAATACATTATTATTAATTTTGCAACATTATTGCAATAAACCAAAACAATAAAATAACAGAAGATTTATTAAAAAGCGCAAATATCAAGATTTTGTGGGAGCACTCTCACAAAGTTCAAACGCGTAAAATATTCTAGAATTTTTTGAGATTACTTTCCGAAACGTACCGACAGCGTGCCGTGCGAGCAGCAATCATTGGAAGTGGAAGATTCGACATGCGTAACCAAGCGGAAAACTGGGCTAAATAGGTTTCACTTTAACGAAAAAATAAATATATCAATGGACGAACAAACATTCACGAATAATCAGGGGTGTGTATTTTTCGCAGTCTCGCGAAATGTCTTTACAGCCTAAGTTTTTCAAAAAATAAAATAAAGCAAAAATCCATAAAAATACAAACGTAAATACAAAATGAAGAAATTTAAACCAATGGCAGAAGGAATAGAGGGAGAGATTTTAGTGGGTAAGAATCTCTCATGATGAGGTAGTGCGGACCCTTCTCACAAGGAACACCACTTATGTGTCCGCCTTCGATTTTATTGAAACTCATATATACGATAAAGCATTGAAAACTATTCCACACGTATTATTTTTAATCGGCGGAAAAACGGGTTCAAGGAGGAAAATCACCTCTCAAAGAAAGTCACCCCTTAATTAAATTTGTTCAAATACTGCTATAGTGGATTTTTCATCGCTTTACCTCAGAAGAATTTCGATGTTTGTTTCATTCGGATCGACTTGTGGGTGAACCTGCAAAATCAACCCTTGACACACCTTTCTTCAAAGGGTGGTTTTCCCCCTTTAAATCGTTTTTCCGCCGGTTGAGAAAAATACGTGTCTAATTGTTTCCAATGTTTTATCACGTATATGAGTTTCAACAAAATCAAAGCCGAACACTTAAATGATGTTCTTTTTCAGTATCTCGTATAACGTTTTCCCCAACCCCATTCAAAATTTCAAAAAAAACATGTATACCTGAGGGAGTGGATTTGCCATTGATAGGATTTAACGCAGAAAAAGCCGAGGGCACAGTCAGTGTGTATGCGGATATATATAGTATCAGGATCATACGCATATACAGGACAGACAGAGTTACGACATCCCGTGATTGATAACGCTATCGACGCTACACCCCTTTCGCACTATGTGCAAGGGAGACGGAGAGAGAGGGAGGGAGAGAGAGAGAAAGAGAGAGGGGAAGGGAGAGAGAGAGAGAGAGAGAGAGAGAGAGAGAGAGAGAGAGAGAGAGAGAGAGAGAGAGAGAAAGCTTCCATGTATAGACTGGCGGGCAGCAACTAGGGGATGAAAAAACGTACGCAGGAGAGCGGGGGTGTCCCGAGGGCAAAGGGTGGTGCCAGTTGGCTATAGGGAAGTGAAAAAAAACTGCGAAGTGCTCTGTAGAATTTTCAATAAGGGGGTGGCCGAAGAGTTACGAAGAAGAAAAAGGAGCGTCGGATGAAGAAGAAGAAGAAGAAAGAGGGATGGAAAAGGTGGAGTGAAGGGCGAAGAGATTAATGCAATGCCAAAGGGGGTGCGGGTCGACGTTGCCAGAGACGACAATGGCCAGCCTGTCAAAAGAACATCCCTCGGGACTGGAGAGCTGACTATTCTCTTCGGGAATTTTCCAACGTACCAGACGACACGAACGACGACGCTGACGACAGAAGACCACCCCTGTATTCACTCGGGCGGAATCATTCGACGGGAAGAAACTGCTTGCTGTTATAAGGATCGCGTTATGAAAAAAAAAGTTGCCTTGCATGATATTCCATGAACGTTTTCGCGACAACAAATATTGTTCGATGCTCGGGTGAACGCTTTGTCATTTTTCTTCTCACCTTTGTCGCCGTTCACGCGAGCTCGCGACGCCAATATCGGATGACAGGGGAGCCGACGAGAAATAGAAAAACATCCGAGATGACTTTGTGACGCGGCAGTCGGGAATAGCGCAACGAGAAAAAATCGCTTGGCAGAATTAACGCACTTTTAAGGTTGTTGCTTGAAAATATCGGGGTGAATAGATATCGATGGAAATTTTACTAGCCGTGATAGATATACTGGCAAAACGAGAACTTGCTGAATATACTGGCAAAACGAGAACGGAGGTTTCCACTCGAGTTAAGGAGGTTGGAGCGGTCCAGCTGAATTACATGGCGGTTTATGCATTTTTTTTTCAATGAACCTCAAAAAAATGCATACGGGGGTAGACTTAGTTTGTAGATGCTAATTTTTCATAAAATATATAATTAAGGCGGAGCCTGGATTAGGTTCAAAAAAGCGTTTTTTTGGAAATTTTTTTAAAAGGGAGAAAAAAGTGAGCCCAGTCAACTTTAAGGTATCATTTCATGTATATTTGAAATGCATAACAAAAAAATGTTTAACATGAAACAATAAATGACTGCAGATTTATCAGCCTATTCCATGTGCGTCTTGCCGCTGCAGTCCCCAATCGGCCGGAAAGATGCAGCTCGCAATTCTCGACTGAAACAAAAAAAAACAATAAAATTTTCAATTGTCATATATTTTTCTTATGGGTGAATTAAGAAAAAGCTGAAAAAATCGTTAAATTATAACTTTTCTCAAGTTTGAAAAAAAATGTGTAAAAAACATTTTAACGTGCTATAAAAATTATTTTAAAAGACTTTTTCAACGACTTTTTAAATTCACTGAGAAGAGATTTTCATACTGAAGAAAATAAGCTTTGGTTTGATTTAGGGGAGAGTAGGGGTTTCAGCGCGAAAAAAAAAACACTTTTTTGTGAATTTTTCAGCCATATGGACAGAGTAAATTTATTGAAACCTTTTCACATTGTTAAGTGTCATTTCAAGAACATTCCGTGAAATTTGTACGCGTAAATATCCACAAACAAGCCGGTGACAAAGCTTTTCCAAGAACGCCTTCGGAAAAACACGATTGGCGGTGTTCACTGTATCTCAGCTATAAATTATCTGGAATCAAGTACTATTAAAATTTAGTCAAAGTTTCATCAAATCCTCCCCCCAACGGTCTTTGATAATTTTCTTCTTCATTTCTAAATTTTTGGTGGTCATGTAAAGTGAAAAGTGCTATTTTTCATGAAATGTTCCGCCATTTTGGGGGTGGAAAACCCTCTCAATGTAAAAAAAATTCAAACTAACCGTTGGGTCGAGGTTTTTTATATGAAGAAAGTGTGTATCAAGTTTGAAATTAATCGGTCTTGTAGTTTTCAAATGGCAGTGAACACGGACTTTGAAAAAGTGGTTTCGAGAAAAACGCGGCACCGGCTTGTTTGTGGATATTTTCGCGTACAAATTTCACGGACTGTTCTTGAAATGACACTTAACAATGTACAAAAGGTTTCAATAAATTTACTCTATCCATATAGATGGAAAAAAAAATCGCAAAAAAGTGTTTTTTTTCACGCTGAAACCCCTACCCTCCGCTTCAATGGGTCGTTTAGTTTTTTTTTTGCTATCATGCCCGCCAATTTGGAAAAATCGTGAAAATGAAAACTGGAGAAAACGCGCTTCAGAGTATTCAATAGAAGGAAATATGAATATCAAATATCAATAGCTTCTCTGCTTATGGCCTTGTATCTTCGAAAATATGTACAATTGGTCTCTGTAACTTTGTAAATACATTCTTGGATAGTTTATCGACCGATTTAAGCAATAAAATAAGATTTTCCGGCCCTTCTAATTTAGACTCCGGCCTTAAAGGGCAAAATTATTCATTTTTATATTTTCATTGAGTGAATAAGAAAAACTTTCGTCTTACTACCAACGTGAAAAAGTATAACATGATGATTATTATGAAAATGATAATGATTATTAAGGTAAATGTCTAGAATCCAAGCTCCTGACCAAAAACGTCAACAAAATGTTTTTTTTTTGCCATGAGCAGCTTCCATTGGTCTCCACAAATGATAATTCGTCGGCGGAGACTAACAATTTTTATTAATTTGATAAATTTTGGGTTTTTTTAAATTGGGAAAACATGCAACGAAATTGCGGATTTTAAACACTTCGACGTGAATATTGAGGTCAGAATATATATTTTCTTTGGGTTCGTTTGGGAATCTGTCTTCCGCCAAGTTGTTTAATCATCAGAAAGTGCCCTAAAAATATCAGCTCGGTAAAAAAATTGTCAACCCCTTTTTGGCCAGGAGCCCCGGTTCTAGACATTTACCGATATTAATTAACATGACGATGATCATTATGAAAAAAACTGCGTCAGTGAATGTTTTGTGCAACTCGATATACTCCGCTGGGCAAATACGCACGCGCATCTCTGCTGCTGTCTCTCCATTTGAATAATTATGTATTGTTTCACTTTTTGGCCATTCTCGTAGTTTGCAAAATCATCAGCCAACATTAATCTAGCATTATATCGCTGCGCCAGCTGGCGGAGAGAAGCGACGGAAAAAGCTTGATAACAGCAGGCGAGCGGTGCGCGGTACAAACGGCGTGCGATGCATGTTTTGTCACACCACCGTCGTTGCAAACAACCCCCGGAGTTCAAGTTGTATTTTCACGGTATGGTGGCCTCGGTACTTCGCGTGGTATTGACGCAAAAGAAAAACAAAAAATAGAGAGAGACGAAAGGAGTGAGAGGGCGGCGGTGGGGGAGGGTGGGGAGGTGGGCGGTGGGGTGGGGGGGGGGTGGGGGGGGGGGGTGGGCAGCGAGAAAACGAAAACTAATGGGTGGCTTGTGGACTGCATATATACGCACTCTAGTTGAATTTCTGGTCACATTTCTCTCGCTTCTGAGGGAAAAAGAGCAACATGGGGAAAATTGAACGTGAACATATATTCGAGAGTGGCGAAGGGGGGTGGGTGAGACACAGAGTACGTTTTTCCGTGTTGTCGGAAACAAACGAACGACGTTTAGGTATAGACATACACATTTTTTCGTCCGCCAACCCACCACCTTCCGCGCGGCGCGTACTTGTCGAACCGTATGTGCGTGTGACCCGATAAATTGATTCGATTAATTTTCGGAATATCGGTTATCTATCGAGGCGTGGGTGTCTGCACGCGCGGCTGATGAAAACTGCGTTTTTGAGCGATCGCGCCCACGGACCGATGGAAAATTCGATATAATTGGGAATTTGGAATTATCGAAGTATCCGTGGCGCGTCTTTTCATGGGCTATGCCTGGTAACAGTCGAAAACAGCTCATTTTGGGGATTTAATAAAATAGAAAATCGTGATGATGTATTTCTACAAGAATTGGGTGTTTGAAAAAGTATCATCTGAAGAACACTCTGTAACTTGTTTGCGTAAAAATATTTAATTGTAATCGATTTACAGATTTCGTTAGTACACTGAGAAAAAAACCATTGTTCCAATATCGTTGGTGTTATTAAGGCAGTCCTCTAGTTTCTCGGGTCGAAAAAATCGATTTTTTTTTTCATAAATCACATCTACAACATGTGTAGAAAATGTGTGCCAAAGGATTTTTCGATATTCGAAGTGGTTCACAAGTTACGGCCCTGGAACGGAGCAGGTATACGGAGCAGGTATACGGAGCAGGTATACTTTCAAACGCGTTTTTCTCAAAACACCATTTTTCGAAACGGTGACCACGATATTTCAGAAACTACTGCACCGATCTTGTTCAAATTTATACAGCATCTTTAATATGTTATAAGCCAGCGATTGAACTAGGATTATCATGATTGCTTCGATAGTTTTTTTTGTACGAGCGAAAAACTTAAGAAAAAATGAGTAAAAAATAGAATGTAATTTTCAAAAGTGTATAAAAAAGTCAATTTTTGTAATTTAGAATTCACTCTAGTTCAATCGCTAGTCTTAAATATGAAGATTAAAATGCCGTTTGGTTTTTTGATTTCAGATAAGCAGAACAGCCGCAATCTTGGTCACCGTCAAGCACCCCTTTTACTTGATGTCTTCCTGTCGGTCACTATAACTGTTATTCTATTATATATTTTGACTTCAAAAAATTTGTAAAGCTTATTTAAATGTCAATAGAGATTATGCAAAAACAATGAGATTGATTATTTCGATGCTTTGCCCGTAAAAAATTATTGAAAAAGCCGTAAAAAAACAGCCGAGAAACTAGAGGACCGCGTTAAATGAAATTTCGTTGATTTAATTGTAAAGCTGTTGGCGTAAATAATCGGATTTATTAGTCCAAACGAAACGCTATTGACTTCAATAACATGATAAAATTAAGCGTTTTTTTCATTCAAAAGATGTATTATTAGCCGCGAACAACATATTGTTGAAACTATCTAAAAAATGATCGCGAACAAATTATATAGTTTTCAAGATCAAAGTGTAGTATCTGTTCTTCAGTCAGATCAATCAGTTGAATATCTGATATTCTCTCCATGGATATTGCATTGGATATCTGATATTCTCATCCACTATTGTCGTCTATGATCATTCTAATGCTCACTTTTTATTTAAGATTTAAAAAGAATGAAAAACTTTTAACTTTTTTAATAAAACGAATTCGATCAAATACTTTATTGTGACAATTCTATCCTATTCCAAAGAACTGCATGCGATTTTTCAAATATTTTCACCAATCCTCGCGAGTGTACATTTATTTGAACCAACAATCAAGAAATGTTTGCAAGTGCACATAGAATCATATTAAAAACATGACTTCTCGTATTCACAAATATATTCTTTTGATTGCAATGAACATTTATTTAATCCAATATTATATTTTTTTCTACCAGAGACTAAATGCGTTGTTACAGATGACAGCTGTACTTTGTGGCAAAAAAATATCATTATTTCGGATCCATATTGTTGATATTCAAATCATGATATACAATTATCTCTCTCTCATGATGATGCATTGCATCATCTATCTCATCATGATCTATGAGATCTATCTATGCATCTCATCAGATGCATAAATAGATGCATCTGATGAGATGCATCATCATATCTTCTCGTCAGATCATCATGAGATCTATCTATGCATCTCTATCTCATCATGATATCTCTATCTCATACTAGTTGCATGATATTGCACTTTTGATATTGTACGGAGTACGAAAATGTTACGTCTCGTGGCATATTCGTTTCGATGTAGTAAAGAAATAATTCAGTCTATTGATTATATTTTTGTACGAAATAAAAAATGTAGCAACCGCTTAATTATTTCATCCATACATCTACGGATTGTATATAGAGTTATTTCAATAGAATACAATTTTGTTCGAAGGATAATGTAGATATTCAGAGAACACAAGAGATTTCCAAATAAAATAATATGTTATATCAATCACATTTTCCAATATTTTATAGTATTGTAACAATCTCATATATTGGTGGCACTTCGCCTTCAGACATTTATTTAGATCAACCAATACCTATAGTTTTATGATTCAATTGGTTTTTTTTCTCAGCATTGGTTTATCCTACGACTGATCGAAGAAATTTCCGGAATGTCGAATTAAAAAAATTGGCGCGTGTTTGAAGTTAGAGTCTTGATTTTTGAGAAAAAATGGTAATTGTTCGTGCGTCAAATCGAAAGTATGCATAGGAAAAAAGTCCTTCGGTCAAATACTAAATTTTTTCATTCGGAAAAAGGCCTAAAAAATTCTGAAATATCGATGCAGTAGTCTTTGGGATATTTTGCTCACCGACTTGGAAAACAGACTTTCGAGAAAAAAGCGTTGAAAGTTTCGAACGATGCACCGAGGGTTTCGACGGGCGTCAACATAACAGCCTATAAATCTGTCAATTTCTATTCCATCACCTTGAACATTTCAGGGAACATTTATAAGATGATATACTGTCAAAATGTATCGGTTTTGAAAAATTGATCTTTTGACTTTTACAACTAGGCATAACCCCTTAATTACGAGATCATTGATTTGTGGGCCGGGTGGAGATATACGCGTGATTCTGAATTTCCTGCACTCTCGTACACTCGCTCTTGACGATAATAATAATAATAATCGAGATTATAATTATTAGCGGAAACACGAGCAGATTAAGATCGAGCCTACCCCCGGGGTGTAGATGAATGTTTCCCAGTGCAAACTGAGGAAGTGCATTGCTCGAAACGATAGCATCTGTTATAAATAACAACAACAATAATAATAATGACAATAACGAAGGTCTAGTTTAAGACTAATATTAAGGGGAGATAGAAACCTAGATGGTCGAAGTTGTGGATTTAGAAGCTATGAACATTCCGTCGATCGTAGAAGACCTACACTATGGGCCTAGTATCGATGATTCCATGTAAGTTTACAAATTTCATGATTTATTCATCCCCAAATTTTCGAACGCGTTTTTCTCAAAACCACGTTTTTCAAATCGATACCCAAAATTTCTCGAAAACCAATGAACCGATTGCCTTGAGGTTTTTTGTGCTTTTTCTATACACCATTATCAAGTACTTGTCATAGGTTTTTTTCCGTTACTTACTTTTTGTTTTATAGGCAAAACAATAACTAATTGTTGGCCCGAAAATCACTATTTTTGTTCAAACGTCCGCCATTTTGTCATAAATCGATATTTTCAAAATCGGCTATGACAAGTACTAGATTATAGTATCTAATTTAATAATGTTTTTGTTTTTTTTTCAGATGATTGTTGAAGAAACGCCAGTGGGTACCGTATGCGCAGATTTTTTTACGACGCTCCAAGGATCATACAATATCCTTGTATATTTTTGATATTTTCAAATAAAGAAAATTAAACATATTTTTGAATGTATATACTTTTGGATAATTAAAATACCAATCCGAAATTTCAAATAGTTTTCCTTGAAAAAATTCACAAAAATGACCTTTTTCCGGCTCCTAGGTGTATGTCGCCCCTTAAATCGGGATATACTACATTTAGACGAAAAAAAAAATTTTTGAGGGATTTTTTAAACGAAGATATAATTATTCTACATTTATCAAACTGCAGGTATACTTTAACAGTATGTTCTAGCTTCCCTTAGACTTTTGTTTGCAAAAAAAATCAAAACTATTTTCAGTTCGAAAACGTATAGTTTCTATTTCACAGTAATTAAAATGAATAAAATGCAAATTCAAGAGAATAGCACGCATTTACAAAAAAAAACAACATTTCACACATAATTTCTGTAAAATTTGCATTAAAAAAGTAGCTTGTATTTTAATTTTTCAAAAACCATTCTTGTCAAGTAGAAAGTAGCAATATTATCAATATTTCTACTGATTTGCAACTCAATCGGCTTATTACTTTTTGAGTAATCCCAAAAACCAATAAAATGTTGAATTGTCATGTATTTTTCTTCTGGGTGAATTGAGAAAAAGCTGAAAAAATCGTGAAATTATAACTTTTCTCGGGTTTGAAAAAAAAAATGTTAAAAAAAACACTTCAACGTGCTATAAAAATTATTTAAAGAGACTTTTTCAACGACTTTTTTAATTCACTTAGAAGAGATTTTCATACTGAAGAAAATAAACTTTGGTTTGATTCAATAGGTCGTTTAGTGTTTGTGCCATCACGCCCGTCAATTTGGAAAAATCCTGCAAAAAAACACGCTTGGAAGTTTTCAATAGGAGGAAATATCAATATCAAATATCAATCGCTTCTCTGCTTTTAGCCTTCAATCTTCAAAAATATTTACAATTGGCCTCTGTAGCTTTGTAAATATATTCTTGGATAGTTTATCTATTCATTTAAGCAATAAAAAACCACTTTTCGGACCTTCTAATTCAGGCCTTAAAGAAAAAAAAAATTGATTTTTTTATCTTTGTGAATGTACATCCCGCTTTAATCTCGACCGTCATCTAGACTTGATAATGGTCTACATTAAGGGGTCTTTTCACTTTAGACGCTAAAAAAGGCTATTTTCATGCACTTTTTTAGAGGTTTATATTATAGATATTGATATAAAAGTTGTTACATTTAATCAATACACTTTCGAAATGCATTAAAATTTTTTTCTAATGTATTTATGTAACCCAAACAAACTTCAAAATACTTTTTTAAAATGTATTTTGAAAGTGTATTTATAAAGTGTAACAACAAGTGGAACAGATCACGACGAATATCGAATATGATAAATATGAAAAATTAATACGCAAAAAATTCGATCAAAAGAGGAAGTTAACGGTTCGTTTGAAATACACGATACGTTTGATAATCAGGAAGGAATTCGTTGCGCGTCCTCCGCAGCTTTGCGCATCGTATTTTTTCATCTTCCATATTTTGAGCTCGGGGAAATGAAGAAAAAAAAATAACCAATATAATTTCGAAAGCATATTGAAAATTAGTACGGAACGCGTTTAATTAAATGAGGAAAATGAGTAGTTCGTTCGAAATATACGATATGTTTGATAATTGGAAAAGAATTCGTTTCGCGTCCTCCGGAGCTTTGTGCATCGTTTCATATTTTTCACGCTCAAATTGTAATCACGATTGAAATACACTGCTCGTTAACTAGCCCGAATAATCGTGCTAAACGTCGAGAATGTGCGGCGGTATTGCACACATCGATCGTTTCCGCTCACGTACACGGGCATGGACCCATTGTCCTTCGCACTTTATTGTTCCGATAAAGGTACAATAGTTACACACATACAAGACGGATCCGAATAATCGTACATTCCGAATGCGAATTCGTAATTTTTTTTTTTTTCAATCATTCCTCCCCGCGCTTGCTCACGTCCTATCCGGAGTATCGGTTTTGTCGTGTTTCCATGTGGGCGTGTGTGATAGAAAAAAAGCCAAACGAAAAAAGAGAAGAAAAAGCGAAAAGAAAAAAAAAAGAAAAATCGGTAGGTGGGCGGGCGCTTTATTGTCGCAACAGCTGGTCACGCGAATTGGCGCCTATCTACTGCAGTCTCTCTCTCTCTCTCTCTCTCTCTCTCTCTCTCTCTCTCTCTCTCTCTCTCTCTCTCTCTCGCTCTTTCTTTCTCTCTCTCTCACTCTGTGCAACGACAGTTACAGCATGAAAAAGTAGTGCATACAGTTCGAGCTGGCTCGCCCTACGATCGCGCACTTGTAAATTTTCAATTACGCAGGAATAGAGAGAGGAGCAGCGCGAAATGAGAAAAAAAAGCTCAAGCCATGAAGAGCGAAAGGAACGGGGTGCGGAGGAGGGCGAGGGAGCGGTGAAAACACAACTGGTGTAAGACCTTAAATTGGATTAAATGCGCTTCATTTATTCAATTCTGAATCACACACGATGTGGATTAAAAAAATATCCGCGAAACTCCCCTATCATATATATATATATATATGTGTGTGGGCGTGCGCGCGCGCGTGTGTGTACGTATGTAAATATGTAAGTAAATATGTATGTATATATAAATAAATATATATATATATATATATATATATATATATATATATATATATATATATATATATATATATATATATATATATATATACATATATATATATATATATATGTATATGTATATGTATGTATGTATATATGTACACTTTTATTTATTTATTTGTCGCAAGAGACATTATTCGGCAAGTGCCTCGTGCGCGTAGATTTTTTTATTTGTTTCTTTTTTAATCCGGCCTCGAATTGTGGACAGTATTTTGAGTATTGCGCTTTGACTTTACTTGAAAGATGTAATTGCATATATGTGTATACAGAGTGACACACATTACAACGATATTTTACAAATGAAGAATTATCACGATTTTTATTACGAACATTGCGCTGCATAAATTGTGAAAAACAAAGGCATTTATAGTAGTAGTCTTTATTACTAGTATATACTTCCATTATTCCTTTAACAGGTTATACGCAGTTAGAAATTTCAAAAAATCGATTTTTTTTAATTGCATTTTCGGAACGTACAAATATGTGAGTATATTCCCTGAAGATTTCAAATCGATCCAGCGAATATTCTCGGAAATACACACATATTTGTAAGGACGCTCGGAGCGCTACAAAGTTGACTGTTGAAACTGCAAACGCGTTTTTCTCAAAACGGTGTTTTCAAAGTCGGTGAGGACGATTTCTCAAAAACGGCTCAACCGATCGGTTTGTAATTTAGACACAACCTTGTCAGATATATTTTTCAGGTATTGATCGACAGAATAAGATTTCCGATAATTATTTCTATTTTTTTCAACGATTTAACGAAAAAAATTTGGTCGAAAATCGAAATTGTTTCTTTCAGGAGCCACCATTTTGTCAAAAATTAAAATTTCGACTATTCCTTCGATCAATACTTGGATTCGTCTATCCCCTAAAAGAATCTTTTTGGTTTTTTCATTTTAGATAATCCAAACCGGAGATACTTTGCTCACCGCCGGACACTTTTTTCGGGGACCTCCAGGAGACTTCCTATAGGAGCAATGTTAATGAATATTTTTGAAAATAAAAAATGCCAATCTAAAGCTAAAAGATGCCACTACACTGCCTAATACTTTTCGTTTTGCCCAAATGAAATCCTTTTCCAGAAAAAAAATCGTGAAAAAACGACTTTTTTCGGCCTTGCGACTGCGTATAACGCCTTAAGGGATAATCTTTTGTCCGGTCCGCACCTCCATTATCCCTTTAAGGGTGTTTACACATACCCGCCGACCGTTTATTATATTTCCGTTTCCGTAACATTCTAAAGGGTGTTTAAAAATGACCTGAGATTTTGATTTATTGATAACACGTATTATTTATTCAATAAGTACGAATATATATTTTTTAATATACGGTGCAAACATGGAGGTTATGTGTGGAACGCAATGTCCGATAAACGGCCGCCTCGTCCCTGTTTGCTAACGTTTACGCTGTTTGCGACTAATTTCTCTAATGGTGCATCCAATTGCTTCTTTGAGTTCCGGAATGCTCTGTGGATCATTGGCATACACGCGGCGCAAGGTAACACAACCACGAAACTTCATCTGCAATAACTTGGGTAGGCTGGGGTCAGTTGGACCGTTTTTGAGAAATTTCGTCAGCGTGTGACTGAAGGAGATACACCCACTTGCGATTTTGAAAAAATCGATTTTTTTTATTGCATTTTTTTGAAGTGCAATTTGAAGTGCAGTTTTTTTTTGATGCCCGGAATAGATGACTCTATGTAAGTTTACAAAAAAAAATATTTTCTTCGTGTAAACTGAAATTGAAACTTTAAACGCGTTTTTCTCAAAATGGCATTTCTGAAGTCGGTGACCAAGATTACTCGAACACTAATGAACCGATCTTCTTGAAATTTTGCAGGCTTATTTAATACATAAAAATGTAGTCTTTAATCTTCGATTTTTTTTTTCGAAAAAAATTGGCCGTTTTACAGCCAAAAAACGGCCGTTTTTTCGTTAAAATCGAACCATTAACTTTGACTGTCCGCCATTTTGTGAAAAATGAATATTTTTTTAAAATCCTTCGATTAAAGACTAGTTTATACTTATATTTGACTAAATCCATCCGCATTTTTTTTCAGATGATCCACTTCGCCGCAATGTTGGTCACCGCAAACCGTGTATATAAAAACATTATTTCATTGACGGCCATTTGCCACTAAACAATGTAATATTTTTCAATAAAAAAATGACTGAAAGTTCTTCAAGATGTGTTCTTTAAGATGTTATATTGATCGATTAAAAAAGTTTTGTAGTTTTC
Source organism: Ophion slaviceki (assembly GCA_944452715.1). NCBI lineage: Eukaryota > Metazoa > Arthropoda > Insecta > Hymenoptera > Ichneumonidae > Ophion > Ophion slaviceki. Next base: position 19,951,047 of record OX101794.1, read on the forward strand.
TTTAAAAAAATCATGAAAAAGGCCTTTTTTTGCGCTACAAGTGGGGGGTAACGCCTTAATTTTATACACTATCTCTTTGGTAATGGGCTTTAATTTGAGATAGATTATCTGGCTGGATGATGGCATTATTGATTTTGCTTTTTATATGCTCTTAACTTAGGTAGAAGCTATTTAGAAACCCTCGAAAAATGTTTCATTTGACCCTGTGTCGGGGTCAATCGGGACAGTGCCTGGGGTTACTTGACATACGTGTTTTCAGCTGATTGAACTAATGTTCTACTAAATCCAGGTACTGCTAATGATGTGTATGAAGTGATAAAATATGTTTGTTGTGAATAAAAAATACTTTTAATCAAAATAATCAGTTTTATTGCTTTTCATTCCAGTTGGAGTATCACTGAAGGTATATTAAGGTTCTTCAATATTATTTTATTTTTCGGACGATTACTTCTTGCGTCGAAAAAGCGATGCACTCACATAAAAACGGCGACGCGCTCAGGGAGCGATGCGCAATGAGTGACAGGTTCCGATACACAATGCAGTCTCTTCCCCCCTCGCGGCTGCGCTGCTATCGCTAACCGTCTTCGAGTTATTCAACTTGTTTCATTTGACCAGTGTTTCTATCGACCCCAGCCTAATACTGTACCAATGCAGCAAATAACCATTACAATGCGTTCCTCGATCGTGTAATTCTCCATGACTAAACCTCAATACTTCCCGATGCCAAAGATTAGTACTCTATGTTCGCCACAAAAAAATGGCGTGCAATTTAAAATGTCAGGACAGTTTGAGACAACCCTTTGTCAACTGGTATTTCCTTCTCTTCGCGCTACCTGTTTCACCAATCCCTCGAATTCTTTTACATACGCACACAGCTCTTTGGCGGGATTATTCCTCACCAGTTCTTCTAGTTTTTGTCTTAGTTCTTTTCCTCTTTTGTATTCCAGCACTTCTTCCAGTTTTTCCACTACTTCCGCTCTGATTTCTGCCTTCACCGCTTCGCAGCCGCAAATGTTGCAAGCTCTACTTCTCTTCCCTACACATCCGGCAGCCATTGTCTCCGTATCCCTTATTACCTTTTTCCCTACATTCCCGCACCTTATCCTTGTTCATGATTCCTTCGTTTCCCCACTGAGCTCCTTTGTTTCCCAGTATTTTCCCATTTCGGTGTTCCTTTTTCTGCTCCTTCTACTCTTTGCAGCATGTTGATTTGTCCATCCTGCACCAGACGTTCTGAATTTCCTGTTTCAGTTTGGTTTTCATTCTCCTTTTAAGGGGCTATACCAGTGTGAACGCTGAAAATTTGGGTGATTTTCGGGAATTTTTGGGAAGAAATGTACTCAACTAAATGTTTCGGAAAATTAAGAATATATTTGGCTATATTGGACCTATATTACATTTTTTTTTCATCGAAAAATACTTAGATCCAAGCGACTTATTTGCTGCCTTCGGAGGCGCAAAAAAAGTTTCTCCACTGCTGACGTGAGTCCGGCCGATTGAGTAGCTGAAACCGAAAAAGGAAAAAATGTCGTTAAACTGGAAGGTATTTCCTGTACAATGACGTAGGATTTTCGAAAAATATCAAAATCTATCAATTTGGCGTAGTTATGAAAAAAAAGTTTGTTTTTTTGCCTATAAAATGGTCGTTTTTTTTCAATGCCAAATCGTTAATTTTCATCCAATCAAAAATGTCCTACGTTATTGTAGAGTAAATATAGTCAAGAGTACTCAGTTCAAATTTCAAATCAATCGGATAATTGCTCTTTGACTTACAATGTCAATATTTGGAGCGAAACCGGAATAGGAATTTCTCAACCTTGCATCAATTTCAAAAGGTTACAAAAATTACGATTGCAGTGGGCAGCATTGAAAAAAAATTACTTACGGAAAAATCAAACTCAATCGTTAAACGAAAATCTCTTTCAACATTAGATGGATAAATTATTTGAATTATATTGTTATGATGTCTATTGGCGGGGGTAAAAATTGACGAAAAAAAAATTAATAGTGGTTTGAGCACTACCTAAAAAAATGTTTAGACCTTTCAAATTTTGTATGAATTACTTTTTCATAACGTAGTAAGATTTTCCGTTGAGTACTGCGAATAAAAAATTAATTTTTTTTTTGAACCACCCTACTATATATATATATATATATATATAGGGCTGCACACGCTCTCACACACATATACACGTGTGTGTGTGTGATGACTGCCAAAGCATAAAGTTGCGGAGCGATAAAAGGTTTCAATTTAACATGGAGGATCGGACGATCGGAAGTCGGAGAGCGATAAATCACGTGTTTTCCATCCGCGCCAGGGGCGCGTATGTACGAGTTACTTGTCTTTCCTCGTGAGATGCGCAATCCCATTTCCGGCTTGAAAACGAGAGAAAGCTCCGACGGTTTCAATATCGGAGTAACACAGTGGTCTCTCTTTCTCTCGCTCGCTCGTGTGATTTCCATTGTTGAAAATTGGCAGCGACCCCGCGCGATCCGCGGTAGCCACTCACGGCAACGCGGCATGCTATAAACCGTTTCGCAGCAATAAACGAGTTTACTCATCCGTATTACAGTTCCAACAATCGTTACGGTGGAAAGTGAATTTTGACGGATTTATCGGACCATTTGTCGAAGCTTCAAGTCACTGTGTAATAAAAAAGAAACGATAAACAGTGAAGTTAAAGAAGGTTGAAAATAGACAAAGAGAGGAATTGCGTTTTGTCACGCTACAAATATTCTTCGAATTTCGCTTTGAAACTTTGGTAAAATATTCTACATCATTTTTTCGTTTAAAGAAGATAGAAAAGAAATCGATTTTTTGATCGTTGTAAATGTATATCCCGCCTTAAAGTTTCGAATGACGCTCCGAGCGTTCCGGCGGGCGTGAACAAAGCAGCCTATGAATCTGTAGATTTTCATCCGATCACATTGAAATTTTTAGGGAACATTTATAAGATGAGATACTGTTGAAATATATTGGTTTTGAAAATAGTGATGGTACGACTTTTGCAACTAGGAATAACACTAGGAATAACTTAAGGAGATTGTATTAGTTTGAATTGTTTCAAATCCATTTTTCCATTGCAGAGTTTTGAATGTTAGGGGCTCAACATTAATTTGCAAAAAACATTTTGTAAAAATGTATAAAATTTATGGAGTCGTGATGTTATTTGTAAAGATTCAAATCGCCCAATGCGCTATACTAAACCCATTTTTCTTAAACGTTTTCCGCGAAATTATATTTTATGAAACCGTGCACTGGAAAAAAAAATTCGTTGATCCAACCAAAATTTAGTTGGTTTAAGGCGTTACCCCCACTTGTAGCGCAAAAAGGCCTTTTTCATGAATTTTTTAAAAGAAAACTACAAAACTTTTTTAATCGATCAATATACCATCTTAAAGAACACATCTTGAAGAACTTTCAGTAATTTTTTTATTGAAAAATATTACATTGTTTAGTGGCAAATGGCCGTCAATGAAATAATGTTTTTATATACACGGCTTGCGGTGACCAACATTGCGGCGAAGTGGATCATCTGAAAAAAAATGCGGATGGATTTAGTCAAATATAAGTATAAACTAGTCTTTAATCGAAGGATTTTAAAAAATATTCATTTTTCACAAAATGGCGGTCAGTCAAAGTTAATGGTTCGATTTTAACGAAAAAAACGGCCGTTTTTGGCTATAAAACGGCCATTTTTTTCGAAAAAAAAATCGAACGATTCAAGACTACATTTTTATGTATTAAATAAGCCTGCAAAATTTCAAAAAGATCGGTTCATTAGTGTTCGAGTAATCTTGGTCACCGACTTCAGAAATGCCATTTTGAGAAAAACGCGTTTAAAGTTTCAATTTCAGTTTACACGAAGAAAATATTTTTTTTTGTAAACTTACATAGAGTCATCTATTCCGGGCCCATACAGAAGTATGGGCCCGGATACTTATACTTAAAAAAAATGCAATAAAAAAATCGATTCTTTCAAAATGGCAAGTGGGGGTAACCCCTTAACAAAATGTATCTTTAAATACGTTCAACTTGATTTTTGTTTGGCATAACAAACGTTTTGTTAATCTAACTGATAGTTTTAGTGGTGTGAACTATAGCTTATTTAGCATGTCTGAGAAACTGTTAAAACAACAAAATTTCGAGACAACAAAATGCATTTTGCACATTCAACGATTTCTTTTTCTCAGTGTGTAAGTCATATCTGAAGATCTGTTCCTCCGATTCACGTCAAATTCGGATAGAGCATCGTTTATAATATATGCTATCGCATGGTCGGATGATTTTTGTCATATGGTCGTCCATTTGTTAATAACAAACATTGTAAGTTGTTTTCTTTTCTTAAAAATCGAACGCATTTTTCCACAGCTTGTCGTTTTCGTAATTTTCAGCGTTTCCAAAACATATCCGGTGCTGCGAAGCTGTTATTATTATACTAAATGTACATTTTTTATTTCTCATTTCAGATTAGCCTAGTTGCCTGACCCACCTACACCGATTAACTATGCAGAAACGGCGGAACTTTTTGTAAATAATAATAACATCACTGTTTAATCATATTTTTCAATTTAAAGAAAAATCAAATCCGGCAACACTATGTGTCAATTATGTGTGAAATCCCGATCTCTCCATCCCGATTTTCGCCCCATTAACATTATTATCGATTTGATCAATTAATTGCAAAAACGCGCAATCTCATTTTATTTTTTATTTTATTTTCGTAATATCAAAATACGCAATCTCATTTTGTGCGCACATGCGCGTCATCGATATCTTTTTTTTGCAATTTTGCTCAATTTCACCCTGTTCTTAATGCTTTAAAACCTCACGAAATGAGCATAAGAGAGATTATATTCGAATCTAACTACCGTAGCATGCATAATTACGGAGTGCGCAAACGAGTGAGCGTGCGTGAAAGAGAGAGAGAGAGAGAGGGAGAGAGACAGAGAGAGAGAGAGAGAGAGAGAGAGAGAGAGAGAGAGAGAGAACCTGACAGCTAGCATGGGTTGCACAGGAAAATACACGTGCATTAAACTCAACTCGTGCGTTATCGCGGTCAGACTCTGACAGCGGAGCCAAAGCTCTCTCACCACCGCTTGGGCTCTCTTCCCACCCTATCTTCCATTAACCAGCGCGAGGGCGGCGAATATATAACTGCTGGAGTGAAATAATAACGGTGCACCCCGGTCAGAAAGGGCCAATGGTAGTCGTGTGCTTTCGACCTTTCCTCGTCATTTTTTCTCCTTTTAATTCCATATGTATGCCGGATTGTTTTTTAAACTCTCAGGTTGTAATTCCTATCTAATATGTGTTTGTGTGTGTGTGTGTGTGTGTGTGTGTGTGTAGCGCGCGCGCGTGTGCGTGCGTGCGAATTTGTCGCAGGTGAAATCCCGCTGGGAAGCCCATCACATGTCGACACGCTACCGTGACAATATAAGCATTCAAGAGGAGCAGAATGTATGCGTTTCAAACCAGCACCCTCCCCCCTTGAGACCCGCCTTGACACTATTTTATGTCCACAAAACTGCGGTGACCATCGCATTCGCTTATTTGAACAATTACCGAGAGCGGGTATATTTCAAGGATTCGAACAAATTTAGATGTTTTTCTCGTCAGCATATTTTAACGTGAGTTCGCCGCAATTTCGCGGGTATATACGGTTGGGAGAAAGATCCACCCTTCGTGGGAAACCACTTGGAAAAAGACAAGATAAAAGGCGAGGGAGTGGGAGGGCCACAACATGAGGGATAAGCAAACCCAATACACAAAATGGGTGTCACAAAATTAGGGGTAAATAAATCCAAAAACGAAATGGTGATTACAAAATGAGAAACGTATAATGGTCCCAGAATAATTGACTTAAAATGATGGCCGCAAAATCGCGGACACAAGATAGTCATCGCGAGATAATAGCCAAGAAATGGTCGTCACAAAATGCTGGTCAACTGAAAATGCAGCCTCGCGTGGGCAAACAACAATGGTCACAATAAGATGGCCCCAAAATAATCGTCATAAAATGATGGCAGTAAAATCGTGGTCACAAGATAGTCATCGCGAGATAATAGCCAAGAAATGGTCGTCACAAAAAGATGGTCAACTGAAAATACATCCTCGTGCGGGTGCACAACAATGGTCCCAAAATAATCGCCACAAAATCGTGGTCACAAGATAGTCATCGCGAGATAATGGCCAAGAAATGGTCGTCACAAAATGATGGTCAACTGAAAATACATCCTCGCGCGGGTACACAACAATGGTCACGATATGACGGTCCCAGAATAATCGTCACAAAATGATGGCCACAAAGTCGTGGTCACAAGGTGGTCATCGCGAGATAATAGCCAAGAAATTGTCGTCACAAAATAATAGTCACACAATGATGGTCAACTAAAAATACATCCTCGCGCGGGTACACAACAATGATCACAATATTATGGTCCCCAAATAATCGTCACAAAATCGTCGTCACAAGATGGTCATCGCGAGATAATAGCCGAGAAATTGTCGTCACAAAATAATAGTCACACAATGATGGTCAACTAAAAATACATCCTCCCGCGGATTCACAACAATGGTCACAATCGACGGTCCCAAAATAATCGCCAAAAAATAGTGGCCACAAGGTAGTCATGGCGAGATAATAGTCACGAAATGGTCGTCACAAAATGATGGTCAACTGAAAATACATCCTCGCGCGGGTACACAACAATGATCGCAATATTATGATCCCCAAATAATCTTCACAAAATCGTCGTCACAAGATGGTCATCGCGAGATAATAGCCAAGAAATTGTCGTCACAAAATAATAGTCACACAATGATGGTCAACTAAAAATACATCCTCGCGCGGCTACACAACAATGGTCCCACAATAATTGCCACAAAATAATGGGTACACAATCGTGGTCACAAGATAGTCATCGCGAGATAATAGCTGAGAAATCGTCGTCACAAAGTGATGGTCAACCGAAAATAGATCCTCGCGCGGGTTCACAACAATGGTCACAATACGACGGTCCCAAAATAATCGCCACAAAATAGTGGTCACAAAATAGTCATCGCGAGATAATAGCCGAGAAATGGTCGTCACAAAATGATGGTCCACTGAAAATACATCCTCGCGCGGGTACACAACAATGGTCACAATATGATGGTCCCAAAATAATCGTCACAAAATCGTGGGCACTATCTAGTAATTGCAAGACAATAGCCACGAAATGGTTGTGACAAAATGATGGTCAACGGAAAATACATGCTTGCGTGGATACGGAAAATTCGCAAATCCTTGCACGACCAATCGATCTTCGTTGCCACTTGCTTGTAAATTTGTGGCTTGCGGTACTCAGGCATGGGGCAAGTAAGACGGTGAAGTACGGTCGTTGACGGCGGGAGGTCGGGGGGGGGGGGAGGTGAGCACGAGTATCGTGATTTCCTGGCGTTAGGGAAAATCCACTGGATCCCTAAATTATGCTAAGTTATGGGTACGAGCGAGATTCCGACAAGTTTGAGGAGATATCCGAACGAGAAAACGGGTCGAGTTTCGCGGCCGTCGGACGAGCGCTTAGAAGGGCCAGGAGAGGGGAGAGGAGCAAGTAGGTATTCGAATATGACTCCCCTAGATCCACAGGGAATGCCGGGAGCGTCGACGAGCATTTCAGGCAGTTAGGAAGATGCTTGAGGAGAACTTTCGCTTCTCGACTCTCGCAGCCACCGTTCACTCCAGATAGCCTGCCGGCGTACTACCGCGTACGCTTTATGGGAGTATTGCACGAGCAGCAGCAGACGCTCGATGTAACACAGGCTCGTGTTAACCACAGCTCGTTTGAACGCAGCAAAAGCGTCGCGAACATGTGAGAATCGAGGCGTAAACCCGGCAATTAGATCACTGCGCGCGGCAGTCGTCGAAACAATCCGGGCTGACAATACGCGCTCTGTACTCCGACATGATCCATTTGCATCCATCGCGGTACAACGTACATATTTCTCTGTGGAGAAAAATCTAACCTTTGTAAGCTCTTGTGGAAAGTCCAGCTACTTATTTGAATTTTGAGTCGTCATTTAGGATCCACTGTTCGGGTTTTTTTAGGTTGACTCGCGATTTTGTATACAAATGTAAAAGCCAAATTATTTGTCGACGTCATGAACAAGATTGTCGTACTCGAATAAAATATTATTAGGACGTTGAATAAGGAATCGCTGTTTTCCAACAGATTGTGTTACCAGAACTGCGTGCGTGTAGTTTAAGGGGTTAGGCCACAGTAATGGGTATAAAATCATGTGCGAATTTAACAATTTTTTTCGTATGAAAAAGTGATTCACCCATAAAATTAATTACACATCTATTTAGTATAAACATCTAGCTGTTAGAAGAAATATATATATATATATATATATATATATTTTTTTTTTTTCGATGTATAAAATAGCCGACTACTAATATTTTATTTTGTTGTCTTTTTTTTGTACATCGAAAAAAAATATACATTTTATGACAGCTTGATATTCGTACTAAATAGATGTGTAATTAATTTTATGAGTGAATCACTTTTTCATGCGAAAAAAATTGTTAAATTCACACATGATTTTATACCCGGTACTGGAGCCTTACCCCTTAAGATGGTAACGCACCTATAAACAAGTACTATAAGCAAACTTGAAATTCAGTGTATGTCATTTCGCTGAAGTGCAAACAATTTTTTTTCTTCGTAATCTTGAATATGTCAAATTTCGTGCTGAAAAAGAGTATTTGCGGGGAATTTTACTGCATTCCTTCATTAAGGGGTCACGTGGGTTTGAAAATTTCAAAAAAATCCTTTTTTTATTTTATTGTCTAATAGTACAATATGTCTAGAATATTCTCCCAAAGTTTTAAGTCGATTGGAGTGAAAGTCTAGAAGTGAGAGCCTTTGGGAATGCCCCCCGTAGGGAAAGACTGGGCGGGAGCGACGCAGGGAATCGCATTTTTCTCAAAACACTATTTTTGAAGTCGGTAGACACGATTTCTCAAAAACTAATGCACCGATCTAGTGATTGAACGAAGGTTTTTTTATCACAACTCATTTTATTGGTGTAAGTTGTACCAAAAATTGTCAACTTTTGGTACAACTACAACTTTCAATTTTTTTAAATCCTTCGTTCAATCACGAGCTATACTTATATACTAACAGAAAAAAATTGGTTTTTTAATTTCAGATAAAGCTATCATGAGTTATCCTGACCACCACCAGGACACTTTTTTTATGGGTCTCCGGAAACCAAGACCCACCGGCTGAATTTCCCAAATATTTAAATGATTTTTTTTTTAATTATTGTTGTAATGTTGCTCTATGATGTGCTTAACATTTTGAATAAAATAATTTCTATATTATATTTGTTTTTTAATGGAGAAAATATGCTTTTTTGGCTTGGAAACCCACGTCACCCTTTAAAAAATCTGCAGCTGAAGCGCACAGAATTAAAAATAAAACGCTTTAAAACTAATGATTTTGATGTGTTGAATAGGAGACATAACTTGATGAAGACTCATGTCAGACGCTAGCGGAGCTTGCAGAATCATTAGGAGTTGATCACACAACAGTTTCGAAACGTTTATGGCGGGATATGCATTTACAACGATCAAAAAATCGATTTCTTTTTTTTTCCTTTAAGGATGTATGGCAGCTACTGCAGAGTCGTTACAGAACTGATTGTGCAATTTGCAAAAATCGCATTTAAAGACTAAATAAAATAATTGTAGTATTCATTGAAGCTAAAAAGGAGATTTACCACAGCTCAAAGTAAAACATGCGGTACAGAAAGAAGAATTTTCAATTTTTAACTGCAAATTTAGTTGCTGATTTGATGTACGTTTTCCCTGACGTTGTCGTGGTTACGACATACGAGCTAAAGAAATACGAAAACGGTCCCATTTAACTCGCAATATCTCGCAAAATATATGGGCACATGTCGATTTTTTTTTAACGTATCATGCATATTACAGCGATACCGCACAAAAGTTTTTTTTACAAAAGAGTACTCCGGAAATACCTTTTTTGCCAATGTAAAGGGAATTTTGGACGTACAGTCCTATGTTCCCCGTGTTAAATGACCCAACTTTGAATTCGTTTATCTCAGCATTCACGTGGGCAAATTTTGTTTTTTTAATCTCAAAAAGTTCTCGATATTTTCCTTTACAATATCAGTGAGTTTCAATTCGAACAGTAGTAAATAACTTAGTTGCCATACATCCTTAAACGATAGAACTATATATGTAGAACATTTTACCAAAGTTTCAAAGCGAAATTCGAAAAACTTCAAACATTACAGCCCGCCAACGCTGTGACTCACCGCTCGGATTCGGAGCGGGCGTGAACTTCAAACGCGTTTTTCTCATAACTGCATTATCGAAATTGGCGTGCAGGATTACTCAAAAACTATTGAGCCGATTGAGTTGGAACTTGGTAGAAATATTGATAATATCGGTACCTTCTACTTGGCAAGAGTTGTTTTTGAAAAATTGAAAAAAAAACGACTTTTTGAATCCACATTTTACAGAAATGTTGAATTATTTTTGTAAATGCGTGCTATTTTCTTGATTTTAATTACCGTCACATAGAAACTATACATGTTCTAACTGAAAAAATGTTTGAACTTTTTTGCAAATCAAAGTCTACGGCAAGCTAGACTGCACGCCGATTCGCAACTCCCACGGCGACCTTGCTGTAACACTCTGCCACAGCTCCGTCATTTTGATGAGGAATTAAAAAAAATTGTTTCGTATACTTTAATATACCATTGAAAGTGTACCTATGGTTTGATAATTGTAGAATAATTATTTCTCAGTTTAAAAAATCTCTCAAATTGGTTATTTTTTCCTGTCTAAATGTATATCCCGCCTTAAAGGCATTAGGAACGATTTTTTTAAAATAAAGCATTATTTTTCACGAGAATAGAACAAAAAATTCATTCAACATCCAAATATTATTGAGGGGCTACATCTACGTTAGTGGGTCAAAAAATTGCATTTTCAATTGCAAAAGAAACATTTAACGGTCGTTGATGATCTCACTTCCTCAAAATCGATCTTCATTTTTTAATAGTTACTTAAAAATGACGACTTTTTTCATCGATTTTGTATGCTCGTGTTTCAATTCGTCGCTGTCTTGTTAAAAAAAACATTCAAAAAATCGACGGTCGTCAACGACTCGTATTTAATGTTAACTTGAATAACCCGTTTGGTTTTTAGATTTCGAATGGACCGTTTATACGGGAGAGTCCACCGCCAAACGTCGCGAAAAAAATTTCGTATGCTGGCGGCGATGGTTTGTTGTTCTGAATTTTTTGGTGATTTTTTAAGGCTCTCAATATATATATATATATATATATATATATATATATATATATATATTATATATATAAAAATAGAAATTTGGCCATTTTTTTCCGGGCCTCTAGGTATATGTAACCCCTTAAGTAAAATGTTATTGTCATCGATAGCCAAATGAACTGTCCGTGTGGGTCTGCCAAAATCCCCCTTGACTCGCTCAATGCGCATGAGGCCACCCGTAGGATAAGTCTCCCAGCTGAATGAGAAAACAAGACGAAAAAGCGATTATGTGGACGAGCGAGGGAAGGAAAAACTGAGGGCGCTGAGGATGCTCTGGTACAGGTTAGAACGGCTGATGTACATATAAATATGCAGAAAGGTCATACACTGAACTTCGAGTCCCCATACTCAACATTATATAAAACACCAATGTCTCCAAAATCCCTTCGAGATAAATGTAGGCATATTTATCTCAGGCTCATGTCAAGGACCTCCCTGGCTTCAAAATCAGGGGTACTTTCGACAAAAATTCAAGGGTCGTTTCCAAAACTGCTGGATGTGCCGACAGCAAACATGACCTAGATACAACGGGTTCAAAGTAACACTTATGTATACATATACCTAGTTGACGGTTGCTCAATTTTCTGTTGAAATATTAAAACCGTCGACTGGCACTGGTGTACTAAAGGGTAGTTCCAAGGGTACTTTCCTTTGCGCGTGTTTTATCCTGGGGACTGCTGCAGTACGGTAGTGTGGTCCAAGGGGTGACATAAAGGAGCCTCGTGTGCGCGAGCACACGTTTCAAACTTGGAAAGAGCAGTGCAGCGACGGCGTGTCTGGGCAAAAGTGTGAAAGGGAGAAGCAGCGAGGAAAGAGAAATAGAGATGTGGAGAGAGAAAGGGACGAAGGCTCGAGGGACAAAACTCTCGAAGAAGGACCCGCTTCAGCCTAGTAGCAAAACTCGCATGTGTCAGTCGCTTTTTCCGCCATGTATATATGCCTCAGCTGCGGCAAGGTACGCCCACACATTTTCGCCCTCTCATAAAATTAACCTGTCTACAGTCGAGACATACAATTCCCTAGACTGGCGCTAGGGGAATCGTGAGGATAACTCGAAACGGGCCTCCCCCATTCGCTTCCTCATCTTTACCTCAACGTGACCGAGCCTCGAACGAGGCTCTTTCATCCGCACGGAAACTCCTCATACCGCACAATCTCCGGCTTTCTTTTTTTTCCCTCGTCATACGCTTCGCCGGAGCCTCGAAACGGAAACGTCAGAACGAAAATCTGTCGGAGGGCGAACGTACAAAATTGGTGAGATATGCCGGGACAATGCGATGCCCCATCGATTTGAGTCTGTTTTGGATCTGGTCAATCATTTTCTTGATTACGATCGGTTCATTTTGGAGCTGGTCAATCCTTTTTTTCATCACAATCAGTGCAGCTTGGATCTGGTCAATCATTCTCTTGATTACGATCGGTTCATCTTGGGGCTGGCCAATCCTTTTCTTGATTACAATCAGTGCATCTTGCATCAGGTCAATCGTCTTGCTGATTACAATCAGTGCATCTTGGATCTGGTCAATCATTTTCTTGATTACGATCGGTTCATCTTGGAGCTGGTCAATCATTCTCTTGAACACGATCGGTTCATCTTGGAGCTGGTCAATCCTTTTCTTCATCACAATCAGTGCATCTTGGATCTGGTCAATCGTCTTGCTGATTATAATCAGTGCATCTTGGATCTGGTCAATCATTTTCTTGATTACGATCGGTTCATCTTGGAGCTGGTCAATCATTTTCTGATTACGATCAGTGCATCTTGGATCTGGTCAATCATCTTGCTGATGACAATCAGTGAATCGTGGATCGGGTCAATCATTTTCTTGATCACGATCGGCGCATCTTGTATCTGATCAATCATTTTCTTGATTACGATCGGTTCATATTGGAGCTGGTCAATACTTTTCTCGATTACAATCAGTGTATCTTGGATCTGGTCGATCATTTTCTTCATTACGATCGGTTCATTTTGAAGCTGGTCAATCCTTTTCTTGATTACAGTCAGTGCATCTTGGATCCAGTCAATCATTTTCTTGATTACGATCGGTTCATCTTGGAGCTGTTGAATCCGTTTTTTGATTACGATCAGTGCATCTTGGGGCTAGTTGATTAATAACTTCACTGTATTCGTCGAAATAATTTGCCAGATGAAAGAATTAAGAAAGAATTGAACAGATTAAAACACTTATCATTGATATACAGAGGTAGGTATTTTTGAAGATGATTTATTAACGAGTTGCTTTCGGGATGGATTTTTTTTTGACTGTATAACAGTTGAAATAAGAGAATTTCGGTGAAGATTATTAAAGGAAGTGCTCTCTCGCTAGTTCTCTCTCTCTCTCTCTCTCTCTCTCTCTCTCTCTCTCTCTCTCTCTCTCTCTCTCTCTCTCTCTCTCTCTCTCTCTCTCTCTCTCTCTTGTTGATGCGATCATCCTCATTGGACTATTAGGATCTTACCACTATCAGCATCATTATCATCATTTTCAATATGGAAATCATGATAACGTCAGTATCACCAATACCACGATTATTATTATTATTACCGTTGTTGGTGTTATTCATTTTTTATTAGTCCCTATGAGAATTTTCAGGACCCATGTCAAATAGGATTCGCTTAGAGACGTCTTACAAACATCTCTTACAAGAAATATCACTTAAGGCCTTAGGCCACAGTAACGGGTATAAAATCATGTGCGAATTTAACAATTTTTTTCGTATGAAAAAGTGATTCACTCATAAAATTAATTACACATCTATTTAGTATGAATATCAAGCTGTTAGAAAATATTAATATACATATTTTTTTTCGATGTACAAAATGGCCGACCACTCGAAACTTCTCGAAACAGCTTTTTTTCAATTGGCATGACAACTACAATTTTCACTCGATTTACTTAAAATTTAAAAGTTATGTTCCTAATTGCATTTCGCAGAGAAGTACGTACGGAATTTCTGATTAATCGAAAACTTTTCATTTTATGAGCAGTTTATGAGCAGTTATAACGAAATTAATCACTGAAAATTCATTTCTTAAGTTCAAATACCTATAACTTTTGAATAAAACAATATTTTTTAAATTCCGTACGGACTTCTCTAGGTATTCTAATGTAGATTGGTGAGAATTTTTGTTTTTTGTTGTAGGTAAAAAATTGTGGATGCTAAATGTCACGCCGCGGAGCGCCTAAAAAAAGATAACAGAAGAAAATATTAGTAGTCGTCCATTTTGTACATCGAAAAAAAATTTATATATTTTCTAACAGATTGATATTCATACTAAATTTATGTATGATTAATTTGTAGAATGAATCACTTTTGTATACGAAAAAAATTGTTAAATTCGCACATGATTTAATACCCGTTACTGTGGCCTAAGGCCTTAAGAGTCCGCCTTTCATTTTGCTTTTTTTCATTTTGCTTGCTTTCATTTTAAAGAGTCCGCCTTTCATTTGTAAGTTTCAACAAAATCGAAGGCGGACACTGAAGTGATGTTACTCGTCAGTCTTCTCTGGCTCATTCTTATTGTTATTATCTGTCTATTTGGTTATAATTATCGCCTTTATTCTATTCCATTTCTTTAACGCATATTTTTTCCCCTTTCTCATGGTGCTACCAAGCCATGATAATGTTTTTCTCGCACTCTTTTTCTCTCTGCGCGAAACGAGTGAATTCGAAGTATTAAACAAATGGTTGATGATAGACCCGTTAAAATGTTATAAGCTTAAATCTGCGCTTTTTATAGATCGGGGAAAACGGAAGTAAATTCACGGAAAGTGCGGTGGAAGAGGGAAGCGGGAGCAACACGCTTTTTCTCCCCTTTGTCCCTCTGCGAAACTGCTCCGAGGTGGTTAACTTTACTGTCGGTGGAGAAACTTGGTAATGAAAATCTACGAGTCTTGTACATGTTCCTTCTTCCCTCTCTCTCTCTCTCTCTCTCTCTCTCTCTCTCTCTCTCTCTCTCTCTTCCTTTCTCTTCTTTCCTACATCTACTTCTCCCCATGCGTTGTAGGATAAAGCGAGCTGAAAAGAGACAGCCGATACTTTCGAGACTATTTACACGCGAGCCATTTTCCACGATCAAGTTGATATATCTCTGATCGAAGTTTCCTCCCCACCCCCCTTTCTCTCCGTCCTGCTTTCTCCGATATCACCGTTGATTTTTTTCTCTCAAAGATCCCCCGAATACTCGGTTCCCCTTACCGTCCTCCATTATTGACTTCTTCAGCGTGTGATTTCGCCAGCCCTCCCGCGTACATCGACACGAAGAGATACGAGCCCGCCTTTGGCCAGACTGGCGTAGAAGATAACCTTCCGGAAATGTGACGATCGCAAACGGAATCGCCTTAGGCGCTAAATTAGAACTGATCGAGACCAAGGAATATTTCTATCCCGTTTGGGGAAGAAACATTAACTTAAAAGAAAAAGAGAAAAAAAACAGCCGCGCTACAAATGACGATGGGCAGACGAATGAACTTGAAGGAAAAAGCCGGATAGCCGCTCTCCCGCCATAGTATTGTAGCATCCATAAATCACGGGTGATCCCAATAAAGCTACCATGTCAGAAGAACCAGGTGTCTCTTCCTAGTTAATCTCGCTCGCTACAACCAACCCATATATCCCCCTCCTCTCTGCCCTTTTCCCTTCTAGCCCAGCGGATTACTTTGTCTTTCCAACGAACCCGCACATTTCCCGGTACATTTTCGCGCAACATATATATATATATATATATATATATATATATATATATATATATATATATATGCGTATGTGTATATACCGGGTGTTCTGTTATGAATGGACTGGAACTGTCGATAGGTCAGCTCATGTCCTACCATATGCTGAAATTCCAGTTTAGTATAAGTCCCACGGTTTTCGAAATGAAAATTATCTGCCTTCAGTTTTTCACATGCCATTTCTACAAATGATAACTTTTTATTTACCCGGTTTAAAAAAAATACTCTTGGTTATTTGTTTTATCTAGAAAAGTCTTCTTTTTAACCTCAAATGTTAAGGAAACTTTACAAAAAAAGCTCTTGTGCAGAATTTTCATACAAACCAATTCGAACATCTGACTTCGATAGCCTGCGGTGTAAAAAAAAATGTACTGCACATATTGTGCCAATTACTTTTAAAAAAGTTGCTCAGTTATTGTCGATTCATATTATTTGTAGAAATGGCATGCGAAAAACCAAAAGCAGATGATGTTTTTCAAAGAATACAAACAAGCCCAACATCTCGAAAACCGTGGGACTTTTACTGAACTGGAATTTCATCATAAAGCCCAGAAACAAAATCGAAGGTTAGCACTTTTTAGATATAAATACGCAAAATTGATCTAAGGGTAATTGAATGACGGTAAATCAAATGGCGATAAAAATTTTGCAAGCAACCCTCGAGAAAATATTAAAAAACCGTTTAATTCGGAACCTAATGATTTTATTGAAAAATATGTCAAACAAAAGTTGTTGAGAACATAAAAGTACGTAAGAAAGTATTGAACGTTCGTCTTCGTATCTCCAAAAATGAGGGAGAAAAAGACGAATGAAAATTTGTTTGCAAGACAAAATCGCTTTGAAGCCGAAGCACCACTGGAGCGCATTGCGCGCATGCGCACATGGCCATATAGTACGTCTCTTTTTGACAGTGATCCTCAACCAGTAACTTTGTCAATCGTCAGTCGTCATTTTTGAATACTTATACAATAAATAAAAATAAATAAAATCTCTAGAAAGGTAGATTAACTCTTACTGAAGCAATGTGTAACAAAAAAACCCGAGATATTTACGAATTTGACATTTTTTTTAACTCCGAGGCTTTCGTCCCCCAATTGAACGGTTTTTCGTTTTTATCTCCCTTATTTTTTAAGATACGAAGATGAACGTTCGATACTTTTCTATGTACTTTTATGTCCCAAACAACTTTCGTTTAACACATTTTGCGAAAAAATGATTAGGTTCGGGATTAAACGGTTTTTAAATATTTTTAACATTTAAAACATTTTCTCGGGGGTTGATTGCAAACCGTTATCGCAATTCAATCACCCTTAGATCAATTTTGCGTATTTACATCCAAAAAGTGTCGTACTTTCATGCTTATTGCCTGGTTAGGAAATGATCTGACCTCACGACAGTTGCAGGACTATCCACTCACAGCAGGACACCCTGTATATACATCTATGTGGATAAATGAGAATTAGCATCGCCATGAAAACGAGTGGACGTGCAATTTTTCAGGAATATCCCCCATCTCGGGTCTTATATCGGGATCGATAGCTGCTCGATCGTGAAGCATGAGTTACCGCTCGACTTGGGAAGATGATTGTTATTCCGTGATGACACCGCGCTAGCATCGCTCCTTGTGTATCGTCGGATCTCGTTCCAGCGTCGAGAACGATGTGTATTGCGAGCTCCGGTCTTGAATGATCGTCGTTCCGAGCCCTGGTCACGTGTTGACCGCCGCGAACGTGACATTTTTCGCGATCTATACTTCCCCCCGCAACCGCGCGCGAACACTTGGGAAATTTTTCATTCGACGTTCGTTTGCGTCGCGAATTTTCGCTGAAACAAATTAAGCGTCTTGGCCGATACTGTGATGGGTGACCGCTCGGACGAGCGATCTTCGAGGCTCCACGGAGGCGTACCTACATTGTGCACTGGGCTTTGGTGACATTGTGGTCATCAATGGGGAACGAGTTGGCGACCATCGACGCACTATTGCATCGCAATTCTCCGTTAATCGGACCGAACGATTCAACTGGATCCAAAATGGCGGCCGTGTGCGGTAGTAGATTGCACGTAACCGTGCGAAGAACAGCGCTTAACGAAAGTTCGAACGCGATAACGGTCGTCGCGTGGCTGGTTAACAACTTGCCGAAACTATCCAAACTTGGAATGCATTTCTTGCGGTGTAACGCTTTGTTCTCGCCAGACAGATACGGTTAAGCAGATACGCACCAAATCGCGAGCCAATGGAATTCCGTCGAATGGACCAAGTTTCGATGTTGCGGGAGACGAAAACGGTGGCCGAAGTCTCCCGGGGAATCGCTGCGACGTGACGCAGCACGATTGTACTTAAATAGATCGGAATCGCGATTGGATATCGGTTTTTGCGCCCTTTTTGCTACGCTGGACCTCTCTCTCTCTCTCTCTCTCCCTCCCTCTCCCTCTTCCTCTCCCTCACTTCCCCCCCCCCCCTTTTTCGTACCCTAACCCAGTTATTGTTGAACCAGTCTATAAGCGAATTCCAGCATAGCCAACACTGAAATTTTCAATCATAATGTTAATTTTAATATTATTTTTATTATTATTCATTATTTTTAACAATATTATATTTTTTTAATCAATTATTTTTCATGGGGTTCCCATACATGAAAAAGGAGCAGAAGAAAAGATTCTTACCCTGGCATGTGGGGTTTTATTGTCTAAAGCTCATTGAATAACGTACAAATATATTTTTTTACTATTTTATCTTCAAAAATAAAGAAATGGGGGGACCGCCAATGTTATCAGTTTTAGATCATTTTTGTTACGGGGTCTATCTCAAAAACTAAACTAGTTAGGAATTTGAAATTTCTGTATATTATGTACCATATACTGTATTCAATAAACAAATACTGAAAACGCCGATTCATAATGTAGTATATATAATAGTTTGTTGTATACATAATACAATAAACTCATAATGAACATATAAAAAATTATTGTTATTTAAATATTTACAACGCCAAATGCCGTATTTTTTATGTCGGTGCCAGCCAAAAACGAGAGATCGTATGTGTTATTTATTTGTCTGGGAGAGATAGGTTTCCAAAATTAATAGATAAAAAAATGTTGATTAGTTTAAGACGGGATATACATTAAGGGGTGAGGCCACTGTAGCGGGGAAAAAATAAGTATATTTTTGCAGTTTTTTTTGCGGGAAAATGGAATGATTTAAAATTCTGAACGAGGTACTTTATTGTACATACCACAAGCTGTATAAAGTATTTTTTTCAAAGTAACATAAAATAAAATGGCGGCTACACAGTTTTTTTCGACGAAGCCTTTTTCATAGGCGCGCGGCCGGACCAACGGCAGCTGCAATTTTTAATTTACAGTGAATGCTTTTTTTCGATTTTACATGTGAATAGCTACAGAAGTACGTAGGATTTTTGAAATATTGATTTTTGCAAGAACAGCGCATTTTTTAAATAAAAGTTCAAAAATTTCAAAAAAACATCGTCCGAAAGTTGTTTATAAATAAAAGATATATATCGAGAAAATCCTTCGTACTTCTATGCAGAATGTAATTGTGAATATACAGTTAAAATTTCAAGTCAGAACTGAGAAGGGATGCGCCAAAATTCAAAATAGAAGTATTTAGAAATTTTTCCCACCATTTTCCCAATATGTCATTTTTAAGATATTAAGGCATTTAAAAAAAATGATTTTTTACAATTTCTATAGTGGCCTGACCCCTTAAGACAGAAAAAATAAGCAATATTAAGGCACTTTTTAAACTAAGAAATAAATGTTCTACGATTGTCAAACTTTAGGTATACTTTAATAGTATATTTAAGTATACAGGACAATTTTTTTAAATTAATTCATCGTCAAAATGGCAAAGCTGTGGCGGAGTGTTACAGCTCCGCGGGCGTTGCGAATCGGCGTGCAGTCTAGCTCCCCGTAGATTTTGATTTGCAAAAAAGTTCAAACATTTTTTCAGTTATAACCTGTATAGTTTCCATGTGATGGTAATTAAAATGAAGAAAATGCAAATTTAAGAAAATGCCACTCATTTACGAAAAAAAAATCAACATTTCACGCAATATTTCTATAAAATGTGGATTAAAAAAGTCGTTTTTTTTTTCAATTTTTCAAAAACAATTCTCGTCAAGTAGAAAGTACCAATATTATCAATATTTCTACCAAGTTTCAACTCAATCGGCTTAATAATTTTTGAGTAATCCTGCACGCCAATTTCGATAATGCAGTTTTGAGAAAAACGTGTTTGAAGTTCACGCCCGCTCCGGATCCGCTTTGAAACTTTGAGAAAATATTTTGAATATATAGTTCTATCGTTTGAAGAAAAGAAAAAAGAAATCGTTTTTGTTATCGTTGTGAATGTACAATATATCCCCCTTAAACGAATAATTAAAGTCGATTGATTCCAGGGATTGCTTTATTTGAACTTAGCCTTACCTCATTGTGCCCCGAGTTCCTACTTCATACAGAACGATTGTTCCTTCCTCATCGTTGGCGTTATGACAAAGTGCAAAACGAACAGACGCTGCACACGAAAGGGCAATATTGTGAAGGTACTTTTGCGAAAATGTCTTTCATTGCACATTCCTCCGGCATATTGTGCTGGTTCCGCGTTGGAAATCGTAACAGGGAATGTCATGCTTTGCAGGATGTGAGCGCACACACGTCCACCCACGCACACACCCCCAGCAGGTACAGGTCGATTGAGCGCGGCGCTTGGTGACGGGATTCTTTTTTTTTGTCTCCAGAAAGTAATCCGAAGCTGCAACGCGCATTTTTGAAGGATGAAAATACTTTCGCCTCGTTGGTATCGTGCGTCTTTTGTGCGGCGCAGACTGTCTGGGAATATCGCGCAAACGGCCAAATAATACGACGGCATGCGGGAAAGCGCGGAGGAAGGGAAGAAAAAAACGATGAGGAAGAAGAAGAACGGAAGCTCCGGAACAGTAAAAATGAGACGCAGACTTTACTCGTAAAAGCTCGACGTTTTCAGCCCACCCCCCGGGTAGGAGAATGGTAACGACCGTATTGTTTTCGCAGTGGGCACGTATTTTGCTCGCGTAAAATTTACGTCAACGAAAGAGATACTTCGAGCACAAAGAGCGGGGATGTCTGCCATCGTGTTGCAGCCCTTCATGATTTATTCCGGTATTGGGCTAGTCGGGAGTTGCACTCGAGCGGTAAGTGAAATGTAGCCCCGGCTGGGAATTCGCACTGTTGCCAGAATTAACAAGTGCAAGGGAAGAATATGTGCAAGTGTGCGGTTGATCAGGGATACTTTAGGGACGATGTTGAAGTTTCAATCGTTGGAATGCAACGAAAATTATGTTTTTTTCTTTTATTTGCTCCAATTTCATTGGGAAATCTTACAAGGAACGTCACTTTGGTGTCCTCCTTCGATTTTGTTGAAACTTTTTCATCCGGAAGAGTATCAAAAACTAAGAAACACGTTTTTTTTTAATCGGCGGAAAAACGGTTTTAAGGGGTAGGACGCACCCTCCAAAATCGGGCTGTTTTTCGTTTTTCGTCGATAACGTTATCGTTCTCATCTCCAATGTATAGTACACAAAAAAATGAACATTGTTGCAATTTGAAATTTTTTAATATCTCGTACCGTTAAAACGTTATCGACGAAAAACAAAAAACATTCCCATTTTTTGAGGGTGCGTTTGACCCCTTAAAACCGTTTTTCCGCTGATAAAAAAATACGTGTCTCTTAGATTTTGATGCTCTTCCACATAAAAAAGTTTTAACAAAATCGGAGGAGAACACCAAAGTGATGTTCCTTGTTAGTTACGAAAATCGCGCGACAATTTTTAATTTACCTTTTTAGAGATGCGTAATCTAAATAGGCAAAAAAGATTTTTTGAAATAATGAAAAGAAGGAAATACAAAAATAAAGAAGAATTTTCGTCTTTATTTGTACCAATATTATGTCTTCTTTATTTGCTCCAACTTCATCAACAAATCTTAGCTACGAAAGTAGCTCGACAATTTTTGAATTTACTTATTTAGAAATCCATAATCTAAATTTACCAAAAGGTTTTTTCGATATAATGAAAAAGAGGATGTAACAAAATTAAGAAGAATTTGCTTCTTTATTTTTACGAAAATTGTGTTTTTTTTATTTGCTCCAATTCGAGTGGCAAATCTTAGCTACCAAAATCGCTCGACAAATTTTAAATTTACTTATTTCGAAATCCATAATCTAAATTTACCAAAAGGTTTTTTCGATATAATGAAAAAGAGGATGTAAAAAAATTAAGAAGAATTTGCTTCTTTATTTTTACGAAAATTGTGTTTTTTTTATTTGCTCCAATTCCATTGACAAATCTTACCTACGAAAATCGCTGAACAATTTTTTAATTTACTTATCTAGAGTTACAACATATAAATTTGCAAAAAATTCTAAATCATGAAAAGGAGGAACTACTAAAATGAAGAGGCATTTTTTTCTTTATCTTTACGAATATTGTTTTTTTTTTATTTGCTCTAATTTACAATTGCACAATAGGAATTTTTTAAAATAAATTCGTTGACTGGAACCAATTCGAACGCGATTATCTCGAAACATAGTTTTCAAAGTCGGTGCCAGATGTATCTCTAAAACCGCTTCATCTTTACGAATATTGTTTTTTTTTTATTTGCTCCAATTTCATTAGCAAACAGCTACGAAAATCGCTAAATAATTTTTTTAATTTTCGTATTAAGAGATCAATAATCTAAACTTGCAAATAAGGATTTTTCTAAATAATGAAAAGCAGGACATAAAAAGGAGGAATTTTCTACTTAATTTCTACGAAAATTGTGTCTTTGTTATTTGTTCCAGTTTCATCTGCAAATCTTAGCTACGAAAATTGCTCAACAATGTTTCAACTACTTGTTTAGACATCCATAATCTAAATTTGCAAAAAAGACTTGTTGAAATCATAAATATTGTTCGAAATAATGAAAAAGATATGTCGAAATAATAAATAAAGTCGAAGGAAATAAGAAATAACGAATTTTCTTCTTTATTTCTACGAAAATTGTTTTTTTTTATTTGCTCCAATTTCATCTGCAAATCTTCGCTACGAAAATCGCTCAACGAATGTTTAATTTACTTATCTAGAGATACAAAATCTAAATTTGCAGAAAAAATCGAATTAATGAAAAGGAGGAAATAAAAAAATTAACTTTTCTTCTTTATTTCTACGAAAATGGTGTTTTTTTGCTTTAATTTCTCTTGCAATTTTTAGCGACGAGAAAATCGTTCAACCATTTTTTAATCTCCTTATTCAGAGATCCATAATCCAAATTCGCAAAAAAAATATTTTTCGACATAATGAAAAGGAGGTAACAAAAAAAATAAAGAATTCCCTTAATTTTTTAAATTATGTATTTTTTATTTACTCTCGTTGCATTGGCAAATCTTAGCTACGAAAATCGCTAAACATTTTAATTTACCCATTCAGAGATCCGTAATTTAAATTTGCAAACATATTTTCCTAAACAATAAAATGTAGCAAATAAAAAAAATAAATAATTTCCTTGCTCATTAAAAAAAACGATGTCTTTTTTATATTAGCTCCAAATTCATCTGCAAATCTTAGCAACGAAAACCGCTCAACAATTTTTTCATCTACTTATCAAGAGACCCATAATCTAAATTCGCAAAAAAAAATACTTTTCGTAATAATACAAAGCATGAAATAAAAAAAGAAGCATTCCAACGATGCAAATATGAAGAGCACATTTATGTGTTGATCGCTGGCAGTTGAGCGGTCGATCGAGAAGAGCAAAGGCTCTTCCGTTTGGCCTCATCCCGTCTGGCTGCGCATTCGTTCAGCATCATTTGAATAGCGCTCGGCGTGATGATATCCGGCGCGTTCAGAGTGCGTTGAGCGAGTTCCTCGCACTCTCTTTCGCGTTGAAGGCAGTCCTGGTGGATTTTCTCAATTTCCTCATTTTCGCGACGTCTCACAATCGCGTTGTGTTCCCGTTGAGCCATCAATTCTCGACCGTACCGCAGGGCAGCCTCGCGTTTCCGGTTTTCCGCCTCGGCGGCGGTCAAAGTCTCAGCCTCGGCTTGCCTCAGTCGCAGTTCGGTCTCGTACGCGGCTCTCCTCGTCTGTTCCTCCTCGTTGGCTCGTTTGTCCCTCAGCTGTTGCTCCCTAGCTTCGAGAACTTTGCGCATCCCGAGCTCGCGATCCTGCCGTGACTTTTGCCTCGCGAGATCGCGCTGTGCCTCGAACTGCCTCGCGTTGGCCGTCACAGCAGCCTCAAACTCAGCTCTTTGGCGCGCCTCCTCGCGCTTGAATTCCTCCAGGCTGGACATGTAAGTGGCGATTTCTCGGCGCAAACGCGACACGGATTCGGCGTGCGAGGCTCGTTGCCTCGCCATTTCCGCCTCGCCCACGAGACGAAAAGCACGCTCGATCGTTTCTGCCTCGCGAGCTTGTTCGGCCAACGACCTTCGGGCCGCGGAAGCCTGCTCGTCCAAATCTCTTCGCAGCTGGTTCATCTTCTCTCTTCGCCTCGCTGGACTCGAGGATCCCTCGAGGGCCGCGCATTCTCGTTCTCTCTCGAGCTTTTCGCCCTCCTCCTCCTTGACCCTCTTCTCATCCTCTCGCAGTGCTAATTTACCGGCTATCTGTTTCTCCAACGTCGCAACTATCGACTTTTCCGCGGCCATTCGTCGTCTCGCCTCCTCCGACTCACGGGCTTCCTTAGCCTCGACTTGCCTCAGCATCAATTCGTGCCAGAGATTCTCCAGCTCCCTCTCCGAGTCTCTTCTCGCCTCCTTTTCCGCAATTTGCACGAGATTCGAGTACTTCGTCTCGAGGGTCGCTTTCCTCGTCAATCTGTTCCTCGCCTCTGGACATCGCTCGAGATATTGTCGCCCGCGTTTATCCCGCACTTCCGCGAGACGCTTTTCCTCCGTACGCTCGCGTAACTCCTGCGCCCGCCTCAGCGTCTCGTCCGTTCGCAAATCCGCGCCTCGCTGTGCCTGATCAATGATCTCACGTGTCAGGCACTTTTCCTCGGCGAGCAACGACGCCCGGAGCTTTTCACGGCGAGCCTCGACGCCACGCTCGTACTCCGTTATACCTTGGATCAACGGGTGGAATGACGTTAGTCACGGGTGCTCGGCGATATCGCGAACGAACCATCTTTCGGGGACTCCGCAGACACGGGGAATGAATTTCGTCGTGGATGCCACGATATTCGTCTGACTGGCTTTGAGGAGCTTCGGGACAATTGACGATATGTTGCCATTCGATTCAAATTTATACGAGGCTGAAGTTTGCGTCGTGTGAGTGCAACGAAAATAAACATTTCTTAAGGATGTATGGCAACTAAGTTATTTACTACTGTTCGAATTGAAACTCACTGATATTGTAAAGGAAAATATCGAGAACTTTTTGAGATTAAAAAAACAAAATTTGCCCACGTGAATGCTGAGATAAACGAATTCAAAGTTGGGTCATTTAACACGGGGAACATAGGACTGTACGTCCAAAATTCCCTTTACATTGGCAAAAAAGGTATTTCCGGAGTATTCTTTTGTAAAAAAAACTTTTGTGCGGTATCGCTGTAATATGCATGATACGTTAAAAAAAATCGACCTGTGCCCATATATTTTGCGAGATATTGCGAGTTAAATGGGACCGTTTTCGTATTTCTTTAGCTCGTATGTCGTAACCACGACAACGTCAGGGAAAACGTACATCAAATCAGCAACTAAATTTGCAGTTAAAAATTGAAAATTCTTCTTTCTGTACCGCATGTTTTACTTTGAGCTGTGGTAAATCTCCTTTTTAGCTTCAATGAATACTACAATTATTTTGTTTAGTCTTTAAATGCGATTTTTGCAAATTGCATAATCAGTTCTGTAACGACTCTGCAGTAGCTGCCATACATCCTTAAGGTAGTACCTCCACAGAAGAGTTGAATTAAGAAATGGTTGAAATTTGACATATACGTTATTCAATACATTATCCAAACATCTGTGCAATTTGAATAAGTTTGACCACCCCAAACCTGAGATATTTACACTTAAAGTTGGCTTGGTTTACACGCAACAAATGCGTTATGATTGGCAAACAGAGCATCATTAATTTTACCGTCAAAACTAAAATTAAGAAATTGATAAAAAACGAGGATAAGCTAGAGTAAGATATCACGAATAATGTGAAAAAAAATGAGAATGATTCACCGTCTAGTTTCCAAGATATAACCATGAAAAGCCCTCACAATTTTGGTGCAAAGCCTGGCAAAGCCTGGAAAAAAAACAATTGGGGCAAAGCCTGGACAGTCCCGGCAAAAAGTTTACTGGCAATGGTAGATCAAAAACACAATATAAAATATATTTTACGGCAATAAATGATATCCATCGTATTATCTACTAGTACCGAGTCAATATTGCGTAGTTTTTAATTTTATTTATTACTAATTAAACCAATTATCAATCTTTTAAACATGAACATGGTATGTAAACTTTTGGTTGAGATTTTCGCAGAGGAACTACCTTAATTCCTTCAATCTCTTTTAGCTGATTTTGCCAACAAAATTCCTTTAATCATTTTTCCAGTTATTTATTTCGCGACCTACAAGATGAAGATATGTAAAAAAAACTTTTATAATAATGGAAAACGTAAAATAAAATGTAAAAACGAACTTTCGTTGCATTCCAATGATGCAAACTTCAATACCATCAAATTTATACGGTAAATTCTTCGTCGTATACTGAATAGAGCATTGGAAATCGGACCAAAAATCCCATATTAACCAACCGATATTGGACTCGAATAACACCGGTATGTCGATATCGGAGTTGAACATATTGAAATATGATTATAATTGTTATTGTTTCCATTTAAGGGGCGAGATGCAGTCAGAATTATCGAGAAATCGATTTTTTTACATTTTCCTGAAGCAAGATGTTTCGAAAATATTCCCTGAAAATTTCAAGCCAATCCGATGAATAGTTTCCGGGATATCCCACAATTAGTGAAGGGGCCACGTCTATTCTGAACGTATAGACATGGCTGACAAACACGCAAACGATAATACCCGGCAAGGCAGAACGCTTCGAAGGCAACAACAAATTGATATTTTGGAAGCTTTTACATCGGTAGAAGCCCTATTGTATGGGCCAGGAATTGATGATTCGATGTAAGTAATTTTTTGATTAGTATTTCTATACATCAATTAAGTGTAAAATTGGACAACTCTTTCAGAAATTTTCAAAAATTTATTACTCAAAAACTATGAACTTTAGCAAAATTGTATAAAGAATACTTTCGTTTTAAAATTGCTCAAAATATTTTTTTTTAATTCATCTCGAAAAACTTAAATTTTTTGAGAAATTGTTCTAACAATTGGCTATAAACAATTTAATGCTCGACTTTTCGGCAAAAAATGTAATATTCGGATTCAGCGGATCAAAATACATAAAAAAAGATTAGCTTCATCCTTCGAGCTCAAAATTTTACAAACATATAATACCGTATCCACATCGAAAAACTTTAAACGCGTTTTTCTCGAAACTATGTTTTTCAAGTCGGTGACCACTATAATTAAAAAACCATTTTGTTAATTTTTGAGAAAAAAAGCTTCGATTATGGACGAGATTTATGATTGAACTAATGATTTTTTGGGGGGGTTTTGACTTCAGATGATCCAGTAAAATTTTATGATGGTCACCGCAAAGCACTACATGCCGAAAGGGGTCCGTCAAAGATGGCGATATTTTTTATAAATAATCAATATTTTTCTTTGAAAATTTGTAAAAATCAAGTTGAGACATAACATAAAAAGTCTGTGTAACCACTTTTGTAAACCAAACTTAATTACTATTTTAAAAAAATTGTTGCGCATGCTCGTTTTTTCATGCCTCTGACTGCATCTCACCCCTTACGAGGAGGTACCTGAATAAACGGCGAGAAAAACAGGTAAACTTCGGGAATGTTTATCTCAAAAACTAACGTTTCGATTGGATCCGGGTTTTCTTTTATTAGAAAATATCTACATTGAGGTATGTTTGAGAATTTTTTAAAATAAATTCGTTAACTGGAAGCGATTCAAACTCGGTTATCTCGAAACATAGTTTTCAAAGTCGACGCCAGATGTATCTCGAAAACGGCTTGTCCGATTTTGTCCAAATTTGGATACAATGCTCTCCGATAGATTTCCTCGTTCGCCACATAGGGATTTTTCATTTGATTGAACCACTGCTTTTTTTGCAATATATATGCAATCCAAAATCGTCGGAAATTGCAAACGAAAAACGATAGTTAAATCAAAACGGTCGCAATTCCGGCAAAAATGAAAATTTCAAAAAAATCCTACGTGGCGAACGAGAAAAATTATCGAAGAATGTTGTATCCAAATTTGGACAAAATCGGACAAGCCGTTTTCGAGATACATCTGGCACCGACTTTAAAAACTATGTTTCGAGATAATAGCGTTTGAATCGCCTCCAGCCTCAACGAATTTATTTTTAAAAATTCCTAAACATACCTCCATGTACATATTTTCCAATTAAAAAAAAAACCGGATCCAATCGAAACATTAATTTTTGAAATAAAAATTCCCGAAGTTTACTTGTTTTTCTTGCCGTTTACTCAGGTACCTCCCCTTAAGTTACCTTTGCTTGTTTTTTTTTGTTGTTGCTATAACAGTCTTAAAATATTATTACCTACTTTACTTGAGGGCAACTTTGGATGCCCTTTGTTCTTTGCGGTAATTGTTTCAACAATATCGATCCCGTTAATGAAAGTGACCATGATGTTGCCTGCATGGCCCAAGGTATGCCGTTTGCTTGTATTCTGATAGCTACTACTACGCTGACTGGCATAAAACGTCCTAATCTTAATTTTGCTTGTATAATAGTTATTTGTCTTGCAGGAAAGGTCCTAATTTTAGTTTATTTATTTCAGTTTATTTATTTTATTTGATTATTGTATTTATTTGATTATTATATTTATTTTATGATTATATTTATTTTGTTATTATATTTATTTTATTATTGAATCGTCGCCAAATATAAGTGTGTCAGTGAAAGGTTAATAAGTACTGTTGTTCCACTTAGCTATACACCATTATTTCTACAACTTCCATCTTCACATTCGTCCTTCTAACATTTTCAATCAACGTTCCACAGAAATATGGGAAAATATCGATGTACCGGTATTCCTGTATTACAAATTGATACTATCGAAATAATACCGGTATTATAAAAAACTCCTAAAACTACAAATTTTAAATCGATCGACTACACCGTTTCTATTGGGATGTTGAATAAGTTCTCGCTGTTTTTTCGTGAAAATTAATGCTTTATTCAAAAAAATTACTTCTAATGGTTTCAAACGTTTCGAGACGGTTGTGTGATCAATTCCTGATTATTCTGCAAGTTCAGCGTCTGACATGAGTCTTCGTGAAGTAATGACTCCAATTCAACACATCGAAACCATTATTTTTGAAGCGTCTAAACTAATCTCTGCATGGTGTTTCCGACAGAGCATGGTCGCCGTAAGTCTCAACAAGAATTCTGTGTGCTTCAGCTGCAGTTTTTTTTTGTTTTGAATAAAGTAGTGCTGTAAAATTCCCCGCAAATACGTTTTTTGCCACAAAATTTGACGTGTTTAACACTATGAAAAAAAATTGTTAACACGTCGGCGAAATCACATACACTGAATTTCAAGCTTGCTTGGGGTACTTCTTTATAGATGCATTACCATCTTAAACTACACGCATGCAGATCTGGCAACGCCGTCTGTCGGAAAACAATAACTTATTCAATGTCCTAATATGACATCAAGAATTGAAAAAAAAAACACTTTTTAACACAGCGAGATGCTCATCGCTGAATGGCAGTTTTACCCATGAAAAAATGTTTGAAAAAATGTTTCAAATGTTATGAAAATAGTCAAATCGGTCGATACATCATGAGACTGATGACGAAATTGTCATATTGTACTGTCAAGTGATTTGACAGTTTTTCATCACATTTTTTCACACTATTTATAAAAAGTACTATATAAAAGTGTGTCTTCACCAGTGAATTTTATAAAAACGGCGTAGACGATCGATTGAAAATTCGGAGGGTTCATTCAGTATATGACAAAGAATTTACTGTATAAATTTGAATCAAATGGTAAAATATCGTTAATCGTCCCGAAACTCTTTTAGGGCTAATGCACTTTTGACTGGTCGGAAAACAAGGCTTTTTTAAACACCAATGGAGCAATCGAAGTGACATTTGGAGGGTTTATTCTACATGTCTGTAGGTACTTGAATCAATTTTTTATTTTTCGAAAAAATACGAAATTACCGCCTAGTGGTGGGTTGAAAGAAAACGCCTTTTTTATGCTATCCACCGACGGACTCGTTGGAGACGCACGTGAGCACCCAGATGAAAACAATTTTTTTTTTAAATACATATGAGGTGTGCTGGCGAAGCACACACGATTATTGCTCAATATTGATTTTTGCAAATGTGGCACTGTTTTGAAAAAAAAGTCACATTTTCGACTAAAAAATGGCCTGAATTTGTTTGAAAAATTGGGTGTGCTCTGCTAGAAAATCTATCTAAGAAGGTACGGTTGGAGTTTGAAGTCAATCGGTTGAAAATTGTAGAAGCTACGAGTCCGTCAGATTTTGAAAACATGGCTTCGAGAAAAATGCGTTTGAAGTTTTAAAACCATTTTGCTTCGAACTACAGTGGGTAAAAAAGTATTTGAACATCGCACACAGAACTGTTGTTGATTTAGCTTTATTTGTTTGTTCGTGTTTACCCAAGATTTTTGTCAACAGACACCATGCGTGTGTAGGATAAGCTATCGAACAACGAAGCTTTATAAAACATTTTACTTTTTTCGTAAGATAATTTAAAAAAGCCGACGTGTACAAATACTTTTTTATCCACTGTATATCATTCTTGGGATGTTTATACATCATTTAAGTGAATGAAAAAAAAACAATTTTTTTTTCATAGGTATATAAGGCCTTAAGGGGTTATGTACAGTCAACATTTTCGAAAAATACATTAACATTCTTTTTCTCGTAATGTACACGTATTTAAGTACACACACAGAAAATTTCTTGTCAATCCGGAGAATATTCTGGAAGTTACACGCTCATTTATAATGACGTGTCAGAGCGTTCGAAAGTGCTTTTGAAACTTTAAATGAGTTTTTCTCAAAATTGTGTTTTCAAAGTCGGTGAGCAAGATTTCTCGGAAACGGCTGAACCGATCAGTCTGAAATTTTAACACAATATTTTCAAGTATATTTTTTAGTAATTAATGGAAGGTTTTTTCTCACCGATAAATATTTTCTATTTTATAAACAATTTAAGGCCTAAATTTTTGTCAAAAATCGATTTTTTTTTAGAAGCTGCCATTTTGTCAAAAATTATTATTTCGCTTATTCCTTCGATCAATTACAAGATAATCCATTATATTACCGAAATATTTTTGGTTTTTTCATTTTAGATGATCCCGTCCAGAGATATCGTGCTCACCGCAAGACGCCTTTTTTAGAGGTGCTCCCGGAGATCAGCTATAGCAGCTTTTAAAATGATTATTTTCCCAAATAAAAAAATGTTGAAATACAGTTAAAAGTGACCATAATATGTGTACAAATTTTTACGTTCAGAGATTTGAAGGTCTTCTCAAGAAAAATTCTTGAAAAATCGAACTTTTTGGGCCTCCTGACTGTATATAACCCCTTAAGATCTCAAATAGCTCATGCAAATCGTATTTGGCGATGGTTCCATCGCTGCAACAGACATTTCCTTATATTTCTTTGTTCCGTTATTTTTATTAATATGCGACATATTTCTTTACCGGTTTGGATTGCAGGTCTCCGAATTAGCTTTAAAAATTGTTCAGTAGGGATCACTTTCAAGAAATTTTATTGCCACGAATGTTCAATAATCGGATTGCAAAAAAGTATAGTAAAAAAAGCGCAGCGTCGTCCAGAGATTTCAGGGACACCGAATGTTTCATTAAGAATTTTGTGGTTAACGTCAGCGAGCGGAGAACTCACCCTAAACCGAGATAGTGGATTAATGAACCCCTGATTAATCAGTCATGTTAAATCCGTGCGACGATAAATCACTTGAAAATGTCCAGTCGATCGTGAAATCATAGCAAGAAGTTTGCTCTATCCAAATAAATATTTCAGGTTATGTCAACGTGTCAAATTTTTCTTTCGGTAAACCAACGTCAGTCGACACCGGCCCTGCCCCAATATTTCACAAATATTTAAGCATTTCCACATTGAAACTCCCTCTGGACACTACTCCATCAATATCCCGCGTCGTACATTGGCAATCATCGATGTTCGCAAAGCAACATCGTTCACCAAACACATTACTCCGCAAACTTCAACCACATAACTTGGCCTTCTATTCAACATTATTACTGCGTACCTAACGAGCCACGGAGCCCCATACTTCGATGCTTGATCGGACCCGCATTGGGTCGTTTCTTCCTCAAACAGAAAGAAGCTGAATCCGCTACATCTTACCCTCATCGACGAGATTACGAAACTTCTTGCCCAGTATTCTCCTGTCAGTTTTCTCCACAAAGTCTTGAGTCCGTAAAAAAGACCCCAGCTGTCGCGCCTCCTTCTTGTCTTCCTCGTCCTTCTCGACGTTGGGATTGACCGGAAATATCGTAACACGTTGTTCTGCTTTCTTCTTCGACGAGTGTTTACCACGCAGCTGCGATGATTTGATTTCCTCATTCGAGGGATGCTTCGAGATCGATTTTGTCGTCTGATCGTTAGCCGCATTTTTCGCAGCCTGCTTTTCCCCGTTCTCCATCTTGGCAGGACCGCCTTCGCCATCTCCTGGTACTCCATTGGCCTCATTCGATTGATGTTTTACCGGTGGCGATGTATCGTTTCCGGGCAAACGAGATGCCTCGTCGTGATTGAAATTGACACTGGAACGGGACCGCCTACCATGCTGGCTGAGCCTGTACCCATAAGGGATGTTGGCAGTGCCGGGAGGGTCCCTAAGTTTACCCGATGTCCTGGCGACGTTGGAAATTCTCAACGGAACGACGCTCATGCTCAACGACGAGTACACGGGTGCCTGGTGGGCTTGCAACAACGCGAACGAACCGATCCAGCCAACATCGAAGAAAAGTCCTTCAAAGAACTAGGATCGTCAATGGTGGTGAGTATACTCGGGGTGGAAGGCACACACAGGTACGCACTTTGCGAGAGACTGAGTCGAGCTAGCGCGATAGTCGATAGTGAAACGACAAGCCGACATGACGAACATGGTCGAGGGCACAACTTGTTTGCCGTTGCCATGTCGACGAACCGTTTCACGTCGAACGGCGAGCTCTTCTCGTGACCTCTATACCTATATAGGAATCTATACAGATACACGTGTACTCTCGTACGTGTATTCGAGCTTCTGCCGCGCTCTGCGTGAATCAGGAAGCTTATGTATACAACTACATACCCAAGAAACAGTCAACCGCAAGAGTCCTTGATGCTCCTTCCTATCTTTGTTCCGGTCGGGCTATCTCGATTTCAAATATACACACGAGCACACCTGGAGAACGGGAAACTCGGCAAAATCGACATTTTCACGAGCAATTAGAGCTTCGGTATTGGCTTTAGCTGGCTCAGGCGTGCGGCAGTGTCATCGGGAATAGGTACCATCTTTATCTTTCGCGTTTTCGGTCTCATCTTGTCTTCGACTCCCTTCGTCTCCCGCCTCGTTCTCTCTCGACCGTTAGTTTTAGGTTTCGGGGACCACTTGGGGCGCCCCGAGCCACTAGACGAAGTTTACTCTGGCTAAACCACAATGCGTGGCGGACTTGACAGTGTTTGATTTGACGAGAGGTAGATAGCGATGGTTGCGAGTTCGCGTCTGGAGTTTCCTCGTATATCGACTCTGGGTGGAGCAAGAGAGAGATAGAGAAGCGAAGAAGGACAGCGGAGACGGACCGAGACGATTGGAATATAACCCTATTCCGGTCCCAGGCACGTCCGATGCCAAAGCATAGCTCCGGGCCACTTTCAATATTGCTGTGTTCTCGCTTCGTTGACTTTCACTCGAATTCAACCGTGCTACGCCCGTTTTCCTACCATTCTCACGGTACACATACACACGATATCTGATTTTCATTACATGTCCATTACGTGTTTATTGCGCAAAGAGAACCGCCGAGTTGGGCGCGCCGATGTACCGTAAAAGTTGCAATTTCGTCGTTCTCGCGGCGCTTGCCAAGTGTCCCGATGACGGAGTCGATTCAAGATTTCGTGCCCGGAGCACCAGTAGCCACTTTCAGCTTGGTACGGGAGGGACAATTGGCGAGTACAATCATCCCTCCTCCAGCCCGTCTCCCAGTGTCTCTCCTAGCCCGGTCCATAACGAACTTTAGCACTTTTGGCTGGCCAATCGCCCAGACCCCTGGCTCCAACATGTACATCTCGCCGCAATTAACCTCCGTTCATAATTGACTTAGATATGTGTATGTATGTACAGATATGCGTGGGTCTGCGTGTATATAAATATTGACGTGTACGGGGGTAGCGCGCCAGTGGAGGATATACCGGTCCATGAGGGCTATTGTCGAGCGACCCTCATCTGCACATAGCAGGTAATCGACCGGCCAATACCAGCTGGATTGCTTCCATGATTCATCGCGTATGTCTGTCCCAGGCCGCGGCAGGGAACTCGGAATTTTGGGACGTTCGTCGGAATAATTACGGAGGTGAGGTAAATCGAAGAATTGTGGTGACACACTCACAGATCACAAGTTTTTACTTTTTTTAAGTTTTCACTAACCATTTTAGATTATAGAATCATTCTCGGGCCGTCATTGTTATTGGGGAATCATCTTCAGCCGTTATTCTTATTGGTAGATCATTTTCTGGTAGTTATTTTCATTGGTGAATCATCTTGTGACGGTTGTTCTCATAGGTGGATCATTTTCTGGCAGTTGTTCTCATTGGTGGATCATCTGCTGGCAGTTATGCTTATAGGTGGATCATTTTCTGGCAGTTGTTCCCATCGGTGGATCGCCTTCTGGCAGTTCTGCTCATTGGTAGATCATCTTCTGGCAATTCTGCTCATTGGTGGTTTATCTTCTGGCTGTTTTTCTCATTGGTGGATCATCTGCTGGCAGTTATGCTTATAGGTGGATCATTTTCTGGCAGTTGTTCTCATTGGTGGATCATCTGCTGGCAGATATGCTTATAGGTGGATCATTTTCTGGCAGTTGTTCCCATCGGTGGATCACCTTCTGGCAGTTCTGCTCATTGGTAGATCATCTTCTGGCAGTTCTGCTCATTGGTGGTTTATCTTCTGGCTGTTTTTCTCATTGGTGGATCATCTGCTGGCAGTTGTTCTCATTGGCGGATCATCTTCTGGCAGTTGTTCTCGTTGGTTGACCATCTCCTAGCAGTTGTTTTCATTGGTGGATCATCTTCTGGCCGTTGTTCTCATTGGTGGATCATTTTCTGGCAATTACTCACTGGATGTTGGACAAAAGACAACATGGCGAACTGGTTTCGCTACGATTGTTATCGCGCTGGCTTTACCAGTTCAGAAGATGTTCGTTTCTGCAGACGAGCCACTCGCTGCAAATGACTTTTTCATCTGGACCGTCATCGAGACAGCTTTTCTTATGCAGCGAGGGGGGCTGTACCTACGTACACGTGTATACACGTGGCGAACGCCTAATTTATCGAGTCGTACGATCGGGGAAAAAGGCACGATAAGGCGCACGTACAATGCACAAAGGGACAATGGAATTCTCTGACAATGGTACCGCGGTTCAACGTATGCCGGGATACTGCAGGGAAAGTCTTCTACGGCTCTCTTCCTCGTTCTCCAACTCTTTGGCGCCCTCTCTCACTCTCTCTCCCCTTTTAGTTTCAGCTCTTTCTTTCTCTTTCTCTCTTCCCTCTCTGTCTCTGCTTGCTCTGCTCGGCTTTTGCAGACGGGGCAGCTTTTACACCCATAGCTGATGCGGCTGCCGGATCTTTGAAGAAGTTATCCCTTTCAGGCGTACCAACACCATTTACCATCACCGCTCCAGCGTAGCAGCGACAGAAGTCCCGGCCAATGATGCCCACCGTTCGATTGAAAACCGAATTTAAGCAACTTTCCAGGAAAATAATTACGATTCCATGCCATCAACAACAGAACGTGGAATTTCGAGACAAAAAACATACGTGTATATTTATAATACATCGAATCTAGCAAGGATGTTTTGAAAAATATCTTTAGAAGGTTTTTTCTTATGACAACGGCCCTTCGCAGGCATAATTTTCAGTCTATTTCGACGCTGCTTTTCACGGTGGTGGGAGACAAAAGTAGTAAGGTATGATTGGGGTAGAATATCCATAAGTCAAATATTCATAAGTCGAATTTCCATAACTGGATATCCATAAGTACGAATATACATAAGTCGAATATCCATAAGTCGGATATCCATAAGTACGAATATCCATAAGTGAGTATAGAGTCCAAATGAGTGCCAGAAATGGCGGGAGGTAGATGAAAAGTGAGTATAGAGGAACCCAAACAAACCCAAACAAACTCACTTATCCACTTATTTGATATTTTTAGCATCAAGTAGTCTCAAGTGAGGTCTAACTGGAGTCAAAGGCCTTCAAAATAGCATGCAATGGAGTGGCCTTCGAAATAGATTGAACATTTCGACTCGGGTTGTTTCTTATAATTAGAGAGTAAAGACTTTTTCCACAGATACAAAGCAAACATAAACAAAAAATACTAATGGTAATCAATAAATTATTTAACAAATGCTGGTAGAGGCTCGGCCATCGTACAATACAAATTGGATATCATACAACAATTGGAAAATATTGTACAATATAAGATTATAAAATTACTTTACGAGTTGGGTCACAAGTACGATACAAATGCGATATTTTTCCGCACAATTCCGCGCAGAGATACGGAGTTCGAAAATTCTCGAGAGTCCGAGCGTACACGGAAAGAAAAAAAATCGATTGTTCCGAGTTTTTGTTAGTACAATGGAATAAATAATTCTTAAGATAAGCCTTTATTCCATTGTACTCCATTAGTACAATGGAATAAATAATTTTTGAAATAAGCCTTTATCAAAATAAGCATTAAAAAAGATTTACGTAATTTATTCACAATAAATGAATTTTATTTTGCTTATTTTTTCAATAAATAATTCGTCGTCATCCCCCAATGACGGATGTAGCCAGCCCGAGTCTTTTTGTTTTCGGTGCATCTTTCGTTCAACCCCGTACACCGGAAAATTTGTTCGTAAAGCAGATTTCCCGATATTTCCCGATCGTGACAGAGAGCTCTCCCGGCTGGGCGTACGTATCGATATTTTTCGGCTGGTACCTATAGGATTACGGATACTCCATACAACAATGTTGCGCGCAGCCCTCGTGGGCGCGACTGGGCATTCGATACAATCGACTAACCGAGAGATCGCGTCCGACCGAATGATTTCATCCCTCGTTTAATTCGGTTAATCGGCCTTCCCAATACTGTATATTTCGATTCACGGGCAACCCACTGCAAAAACAATTTTATCTCGCTTGCGTCGCGCGTGGGCGTTTTGATGTTGCGGATTTTCGGCGGAGGAGCGATAGAGAGAGAAAGAGAGGGGGAGAGAGAGAGAGAGAGAGAGAGAGAGAGAAGGGCTGTTCGAACGCAGGTGATTTATACTAGACTGGGCTCGAAAGCCTCCACGTATGCAGAACCTCAAGCTCCGAATATCGAACGCGCTTCGGCACGGTCGGCACAAATTACCAAAATTCCCAGAGCATCAGGAGCAAACACAAAGGGTTTTTTTTTCATTCTCGAATTTTCGTCAACGCAATTTCAAAATTGCGTATCCAACCTGTAACGCGCTTTGCACTGACTAAAATTAATCAATCCACTCGAAACGATTTTTGGTCCGATTCAGGCGGATACGTTGCGTACGAACCGCAAAACAAATTTATTCCAGCGAACTTACCGCCGTATGCGTATACCCCGAGACCGCAAATTACGAAATTTTTCCGCCCAATCGCTGACCCATGCCGCGGTAATCAAGCGAATTGTGTTTTTCTCGTTTATCGAACAATTATGTTTTTTCACGATACGCGCGGGCACGGTCGGTGTAACACAATTCGAAAGAATCCGCTGTACTTGCCGCTTTAAAATCATTACCGTGATACCATGAAGATAAAACGCTCGAAATGATTCGTAAAATACTGAGTAATAATTCCCAGCGGGGATACATGGTATGGATGTTATTCCATTGAGCGATCAGCGTGCAATATGAGCTGTAAAGACTAACCAGCCATAAATGATCGTTTCTACGTACACCGGGTGCGCCGCGAGAAATTGAACATCTGCTAATTCTTGTAAATATTGATTTTAGACTAAGAAAGTTCTTCGTTTGGATCGGCTCATTTTTTTAGAGGAGGCGTCGACTGACCTAAAGATTAATTCGAATTTTCATAATGCGAAACCCCTTTTCATTTATTTTTTCAAATTAAAACTACGGACCCATCATGATCTCGGCACTTGACAGCCGAAAAAGTCATTGGGTGTACGAGCAAGCTCTCGGCCTGAGGATAACAATAAATGTATTGAATATTTAAACGGATAAATTCTTCCTCTAGGTCTGGTGTCATATAATACCAACCTGGTAGACTATTTTTCCGGACGAACAGCTTAACGTAACCTCAAAATGTATCAGGACGATGAATAAGTTCTCGCTGTTTTCCAACAGATGGCGTTACCAGAACTGCGTCCGTGTAGTTTAAGATGATAACGCATCTATAAAGAAGTGATATAAGCAAGCTTGAAGTTCCGTGTGCGTCATTTCGTCTAAGTGTAATCAACTTTTTTTTCCATAGTGTTATATATGTCAAATTTTGTGCCAAGAAAAGAGTATTTGCGAGGAATTTTACTACACTGCTTTATTTAAAAAATATCTGCAGCTGAAGCACACAGAAATCTTGTTGAGACTTACGGCGACCATGTTGTGTTGGAAACAATATGCAGGGATTGGTTTATAGTACAGTCGTGCTGTCGCTGAAAAACCCCGTAATCGGAAAAAAATATAAGAAAGCTAGTTTTTTGACAGGTGATTTTGTAGGTGCCGCGGGTGCTAAATCCAAGTTTGCCTAAAAAAAAATAGCACCCGCGGCACCTACAAAATCACCTGTCAAAAAACTAGCCTTCTCTATTTTTTTCCGATTCAAATATACAGCACGACTGTACTATTCGACGCTATTAAAATAAGGATTTTGATGCGTTGAATTAGAGACATTACTTCATGAAGACTCACGTCAGACACTAGCTGAACTTGCAGAATTATTACGAGCTGATCACACAACAGGTTCAAAAAGTTTCTAAGCGTTAGGAATGATTTTTAAAAATAAAACATCAATATTCACGAAAAAGATGATGAATTTCACAGTGAGCAAAATGAGTTGCAATAACGCGCATATTAGGCACTGCATGCTTTTCACGTTCGAATTGGAAAAAAAGACTTCCGAGCCTAAGAAGATGATTTGTCTGTCATTGAGGGAAGATGCTGTATTCCTGCTGTATTCATCAGTACGTAAAGAAGTGGTTTCAAAGGTTCCAGAGTGGACATTTCGATCTCGAGGATGGCAAGACAGCAGGACGACCGCAAAAACTTGAAGACAAGTATTTGGAGCAGTTGCTGGACGAAGATTTTTGCCAAACGCGATCGGAGCTTGCTATTACATTAAGAGTTGCCCAACAAGACATTTCCAGTCGTTTAACGGAGACTTTGTCTTTGGAGTGCCATATTTCAGGTGTTTACATTTTATTTTTTTTTAAGGAAACGAGTAAAGCTTTTTGAGTGCGGTTTTTTCTTGCTTTTATTCATGATATACAGAACGTTAAAAAATTAAAAAAAAAACCAAAATGGCGGAAATTGCAGCTCCGCGAAAACAGGTCCTCAAATCGCGGGAGGTAAACGGCTGACATCACTGCCCCCTCTTTGTTGATCTGAAACACAAATTCAAAGCATATTATCAATCTGTGACCCTTTGGTCATGGAATGACGGATGGGTTTTTCGTTTAGTACAAATTTCGGAAAATGGCGGCAATTTAAAAAAAATCGAATTCTCGCATTTTTTTCGCATAAAAAGATAAATAATAAATGCAAAAATGTATCTATCGAAAAAACGATCCGTCATTCCGTGAAAACATATTTTCTGAGTATGCTCTCCAAATTTCAGGGCGATATGTTAACTACAGCGGTCAGGAGAATGTCAGCCATTTTTAAAAGCGTGTTTACGAGAAAAACGCGTTTAAAGTTTTGTAATGTGTTTACACAAATGTGTTTATAATTACCGCCAATCGGCAATGCCTGGTCCATAGAGGCATCCCTCCTCTTCTTCTAGCTGCTCATGTTGAGCCGCTAACATCTCCCGCTGCTTTCAAGGACAAAGTCTCCCTTAACGGGGTATCCCTCGCTGGAAGCCCAATTTGAGGGTCAGAATGATGAATTTTTTTCTAGTTCCACATTGGTTCGAATAAAGGAATTTTTCCCCAGCATGTTGTACACATGTTTGCGGTTCCAATGTAATTTTTTCAGAAGAAAATCTTTTGAAGTGTTCGTGGTGCTGTAGTTGGCTTTGCAGTCCTCCAGCGGCGAGGCCCGAAACGGCGGGATCTCTACCAGGCTCAAATGTTATATGAAACGAAAACAAACAAAAAAATTCATCAAATAGTATATTCAACTGGCCATGGGTTCACGATCCACGTTTCGAAATTTCGAACAATACGAAAGATAACAGCTTCTCCTAAGAAAACCTCATCATTCTCTTGAAAAACAGCATGTTGAAGTCATTGTCATTAACGAATCCTTCATCCAATTAAAAAATGCGGTCGTGAACCGAAAATGACTACTGTTTGAACACTGACTGTGCAAATTCAAGTCAATAGTGTGAAAGTTACTCAAGATGTCCATCCCGCCGTGTCAAGATATGTAGTTTCGAGATAATCGCGTTCAATGTTGACGGATCCGCGGTAACCTCGGCGCACACTGTTCCACTAAAATAGGTGTAACTTCGTCAATTTTTAGAATTTCAGCATCCGGTTGGTCTCAAAACATTCTTGAAAGTTCACACTATAACAATATGCAAACGAAAACGATTTTTTTAAGTTTCCTGATAGGAATACCCGCTTTAAAAGGCTCGGCAAGATTCAAATCAGCCTTGGACGGGTAAAGGACCTAGGCCGATCATTTTGCTGCATGCAATGCCAGACCACACACAGCGAAAAGGACCAGAGTTGCTTAATATTCGTTGAGCTGCGAATTTTTGCCACACCCGGCGTATTCAACATACTTGGCTCCATCGGATGTTCATTTGTTCCGATCGCTGCAACATCATTTGGCTGATAGCCACTTGAAAATATTCAATGAAGTCAAAAAATCCATTACCGTCTTTATCAACTCTAAGCCACCGTCTTTTTACCACCGAGGAATTCGCAATCTGCCGGGCAAGGGGGGGGGGGAATGTGTGGAAACAAATGGACATTACTTTCCCCGTCAAAATGTACCTTGATTTCAGTAAATAAATCATTATTTTCATGAAAAAAGGCCGACACCTTATTTGCAGACCAATAGTAAAATGGCCATAAGTCGAGACGAGTGACCAACGTGGCCTTTTCGAAGGCGACTGATCATTTTAATCAAATAACAAGATGATAAGGTCATGTTCAAATGAAACAATATATACATATGAGTCAGTCAACTTGAATTATTTTATGAACTAATCAACATATATTAATCTTTTAATTTTGGAAGCAAAAAAATCAGTCTTTCTGATTTGTACCATGCAATGTATATTTTTAATTAAACCTTTATTTTTCCATCTTACTCCGTTTACGGGGTAAGATGAAACAGCGCTGGGATAATAATGGGACACGAACTATTGGAATCTTTCGCATATAAAAGTGGTTTCATTCTCAATACCATCAATTTGATAACAGAATCGTCTAAGTTCGGTAGGATTAGTCCGAATAATCTTGCTTCCATTTCATTTTGATCATTTGTGAGTTCTTCTTCTTCCCCTGGTAGAAACACCGGTTGAAGAGGAACCAAATGCTTCACTAGCTTCATTTCACCCTTTCTAACGTAAATAGTGGTACTTTGTAAAATATTCTGGGTTTGCGATAGCTTGTATTCATCTTGCCCCATCGGACGGTTAACTAATTAACAAAAAAATCACGCAATAACCTTGAAAATGTCTGACAAACCGTTCTTATTAGATTAATAATTAGTACTTTCATTGCGTTTCCCTACCTGACTCTAATCAATATCAGCAACTCAAATAAACTGAAACGATGTTAAACTTTACCAAAAATTACATCGTTTTGTCAAAAAATCGATATTGTTTTCTCACTCGAGACGCGTGCTTCCGCCACAGTTGATACTTTCAGACTCATTCACCTCAGCGCCACCCTCTAAACTCCAACGGGAGCACTGTGCTCGCAGACTGAGAAAAAAAAACAATTGAGTCAAAAAAATATATTGGTCGATTCAAATAAATGTCTGATCGCGGAGTGCCACCGATATATGAGATTGTTACAATACTATAAAATATTGGATACTGTGATTGATTCAAATAACATATTATTTTATTTGAAAATCTCTGCTGTTCTCTGAATATCTACATTACCCTTTACATAAAATTATATTCTATTGAAATCATTCTATATGCAATCCGTAAGTGTATGGATGAAATAATAAAGCGGTTACTACAATATTTTTTATTTCATACAAAAATATAATTAATAGAATGAATTATTTCCTTACTGCATCGAAACGCATATGCCATGAGACGTGAGTTTTTCAATTTATTTGAAATCTTAAATAAAAAGTGAGCATTAGAATGATCATCCATGATAATAGTGGAGAGAATATCAGATATCCAATGGAATATCCATGGAGAGAATATCAGATATTGAACTGATAAGAACAGATAATACACTTTGATCTTAGACACAGGCCAAGAAGCGATACTCTTTAGAGTTTCTCCGGCGTTTAAGTAGATTTTCCGTTCGCGCTACGCTTACGAGAAACGAGCGCGCGTGCGGCTTCTAGCGGTTACTCCGAGAACTACGGGTTTCCTCACACCTATAATTTCAGTGACACTCGGCCATGATTTGGTTGCATTTTTTTCAACCAAATGCGCAAGAAAAAAATTTATTTTCGCATAATTTTTTAACCAATTCAGACATTTGCTTAATATTTTGCAATCGAAATAAAATATTAATATTTTAACGA
Source organism: Ophion slaviceki (assembly GCA_944452715.1). Classification (NCBI taxonomy): domain Eukaryota; kingdom Metazoa; phylum Arthropoda; class Insecta; order Hymenoptera; family Ichneumonidae; genus Ophion; species Ophion slaviceki. The sequence continues at coordinate 19,994,447 of OX101794.1, forward strand.
ATAATATACTTGAAAAACAATATCGGATATGGTGTAACACATAAAATAACATTTTTACTCAATAGAAATTTTATCTGAATCAAACGAGCGAAATTCAATTTGTCTTGTGTACTCGAATCAACAGTATTCATATTATGAATTGAAACGCTTTTTTGCTCGTTGCGGAAAATGCATACAAAACTATATAATTTGTTCACGATCATTTTTTAGATAGTTTCAATAATATATTGTTCTCGGCTGACAAAATATATTTTGAATGAAAAAAAAACTTTCAATTTTATCATGTTATTAAAGTCAATAGCGTTTTGTTTGGACTAATAAATCCCATTATTTACACCAACAATTTTACAATTGAATCAACGAAATTTCATTAAATAGCACCAATGATATTGGATCAATGATTTTTTTTCTCATTACACAAACTGTTTAGTGGCTAGACTTATAATTCATCTTGCCCCGCGTATTCGTCTTGCCTCGAGTTCCCGTACATACATCGTTGACGATGACGGGAAGCTTAACGGCACCATCAAAACGTCGAGCAAGTTTCCCGCTAGGAAACCCTTCCGCACGCCCTTGCTGATATTCTCTACCGTTGAGATGCGAGGTGCGCGAAACACCGAGCGCGACGGTACTCGGGATCTTTACGATCGATGGTAGATCCATATCGACGAGTCCTTGCGTCGTCTCTGAGTTTCTAGATTACAGCGGAAAAGCGAAGTTTCGTGTTTTATGCGGTGTTTCCTTTGTACGTCGCGGAAATTAATTCCGCACGCTTATCGCACCGACCTTCGGAGTCCGAGGATCCAATTTTCCGCGAACAGTGTAAGAGAGGGAGACGCAGAGAGAAGGAGAAGGAGAAAGAGAGAAAAAGAGAAAAAGAGGCAGGGAGAGAGGGATTTTGATGGGAAAGCATCAACCTCATCGAATCGATACTGTTTACTCCGAACCAATATTTTTGTTTACGCAAGCTTGACCGCATTGCTTTTTTGGTGTTTTTTTTTAATCCGGGGATGAAATCGTCGTCGGAAGAGAGCGAGAGATCGGTTGATTGATTTCTCTATTAAACCCTAGTAAACGATGGGGCTACTCGTAAACATCATAGTAAGTTTTAATAAATAAAATAGGGAACGATATATACCTATGTGTGTGTGTGTATATATATATATATATAGGTGTGTGTGTGTAAAGAGAGAGAGAGAGACAGAGAGGGAGACCGAGAAATGAGAAATGTCAGGCACGAACGAGAATTCATCTTGTTTTCGCTACGAAGAGGGAATCCGTTTTCCATTAAGGCACTGTAAAAAATTTCTGTATGAAAATTAATATACAGGTGTAGGAAGTTTTTATGCGGATACCGCTTATGAAATTTCAGATACGATTTTGAAAATCCAAAACAGGTTATTTTAAAAATGAAAGTGTAGATTCGTAATATTAATATACTTGTACGTTTGAAAAATAATGCACGTGTAAAGAAATAATCACATCCAAGTATATTGAAATCAAGAACCATTGGCTGATATCAATATACAAGTGTATATTAAATTCAAGAACCATTTGCTAATATCAATATACGGGTGTGTATTAAAATTACTGATCATGAGTATTAAATTTATTTCAGAAATTGATAATTGCAATACGTTTTTATGTAAAAATTATCAAATTAAGACCACTCAATTCATATACTGTATGATGCTTTGGTGATACTTGTGTATATGATTTTTTCGCAGCTTTATCCCATAATTAATATTGAATACTTGAATAATAAAATTTAAATGCAGTGAAATCACTGCACGTATGTATTTTTTTTCTTTATGTATGTATTCCTGAAGCGGTCCTTCTTCTTTTACCATCCTCTCCTTTATTCCTTCCATCATTCACAATCCTTCCAGAGTTCCCTACATTCCTTCCTAAAATTGAACGAGTTACAGCTTCTAACAATCGGCCGAACGAGCGGTGGCAGCACCATACCTACTTCAAACTTTGAGCGCGTTTTTCTCGAAACACTGTTTTCAAAGTCGGTGGACATGATTTCTCGAGAACCACTTGATGGGTTGTTTCCAAATTTGCAGGAGATACGATAAGAAATATTTAAAGGTCGTTGGCGACTCACTTTTTTTTACTCGACCTTCATCTCTCGTTAGTTACGAAAAATGACGACTTTTTTCATAGTTTTTGTATGCTCGAGTTTCAATTCGTCGCCGCGTTGTAAAAAAAATGATTAAAAAATTTGGGGATGATCAAACACTCGTATTTTTTGTTGACTTGAATAACCCGTTTGGTTTTTAGATTGCGGATGGACCGTTTAAGGTGGAGAGTGTCCACCGCGAAAAGTCGCGGAAAAATTTCATCATCAGCCGGCGGCCATGTTTTTGGTTTTTTCTGTAATTTTTTTAAGGCTTTCCTTATATGTACCTTGGTGTGAAAAAAATGCGTTCCTTCTTCACCAATTGTTTCCAGAAAAAATCGGAATTCGGCTTTTTTCGGGCCTCTAGGTAGATGTAACCCCTTAACTTTGCGTTCGTCCACAGTGGAGAGCCTTCGCTATTAGTATTGGCGTGGCCAGCATTTTTTCTGGGGGGGGGGGGGGGGGGCTAGGACAAACCTCAAAAAACTGGTTTTGTTCACAATAAAAAAATGAAATTCACATAATAGTCGATAATCACGTATAAAACACACATTAAATATGAAACTCGATTTAGGCCGACGTTAATGTCAACACTAATATCGAACGTTTGGAATACCTTAAAAAATAATCAACTAATTTATAAACATTCTTTAATTCAGATACCAGTCTTTAAACTTTACTTTCGGTAGGTACTCACTTGAATAAAACTTAGTTTTCTATTTGTTTTTTTGCAAATTGTCCCAACACTTTTTGGGCTGGAATTTTTTCTCTAACAATGTGGTTCTCTATGTTTCGCAGTGACATATGAAAAAATCGGTCAAGTGTAGTGCTTCTAACAAGGAACACTTAAGGTTGTTATGGGGTTAAGTCAACATGTTGCCATCGAGCTGAATTTTTTTCTGCACCTTCATAACCTCTTTGCTGATCATCCTGTGCAGTTTAAATACGTTCCACAGTACCGTTTTTTTGAAAAAAAAAATCGGAAACTCGACATATTTCGTGGGCTAATTACATCACGCTTATGGACAACTCCCGATCATTTTCAGAACATTATTAATATCTTCTGAGTGAATGTTATCACGGAGGTGAAAAAATAGGTACTGTTCGACTCATTATCGACCTAACCCTTGGTACCGTACCGTTATTAAATTATTAATGTTTTTGATAACGAATTTGTGCGAAAATCAAGCACACAAAATATTCGACTGTGCAATCATGGCAACGTCGTAGACGGCACAAATGCTACCTATCTTATCGGTATTCGGTAATTATGCCCGGGAACCTCAGACTACTCGGTCAGGATAATTAACAACGAATATTATTGGTACTTGCTCTCTTAATTTGTAATAATTACGTAATATTTATTTGATAACTATGTTCAGGAATTGTACATTTCTAGACATTTCTATGCACCGACAAAATATCGCGGTTTTTTTTCATACATACATTTTTATTTAAGGATATTGGAAAATTATTAAAGTTTTTGATTTCTTCGAGATTATCGGCAGCTTTAGTACACACTTATTCTTTCTAGCGTACTTTTCTTCACTCAGGCCGATATTCATTTTTGACAGCTCGTTGGGTCGATATTGAGGCTACGAACGGGGCACATCTGTCTCTAATTTCACGACACTTCTGCCAACGTCATGATATACCATTATTTACGACGTTGCCAATTCATTGCGCATGAATTGAACGAGAAAAAGTTATAGAGAATAATTATACAAAATAATGAAAACACTTAATGTAATCGCCGAATGTACAAAAATGCATATTTTTACAAATAGATGTAGAAAAATAGTTCGAAAACGTACGTGTAATATAACGATTATTTGAAAGCCAACAGTTGGTAACAGTCAATCAGCTCCGTGCATAGGCATAGGCGCTCCCCTCGTACTTCACCCCCAACGGCTAAACCCCATAACAACCTTAAGTGTCCGGCGTCGATTTTGTTGAAACTCATATATGTGATGAAGCATTGAAAACTCTTGGATACCTTTTTTCTTGTTATCTGCGGAAAAACGGGTTTCAGGGAGAAAACAACCCCTCAAAGAAAGGCGTGTCGAGCGGTGGTTTTGCAGTTTCACCCACAATCAGTCGACCGATCTAAACAAAACAAAAACCAAAAGTATTTTAATTTAAAGCGATGAAAAATCCATTATAAAGAGTTGAAAAAATTAATTAATTAAGGGGTGACACGCCTTTCTTTGAGGGATCGTTGCCCCCATCAAAATCGTTTTTCCGGAGATAAATAAAATCCACAAAAAACAGAAAAAAATCGAGATTATTCGATGCCTGGTCCCCTTAAATTATTTCCTTATGCTTTCTTGTGTGGAACCTAAATAAACAAACCGATTATTCGAATTTAATTATTTCGGACCGAATTTTTCAGGGGGGCACCGGCTTACCTCTGCCGCCTCTTGGCTACGCCAATGCCGATTTAACTTTTTTCCCCAGCGCATGCTTAAGGGGTTACCCCCACTTGCGATTTTGAAAAAATCGATTTTTTTTATTGCATTTTTTTGAAGTGCAATTTGAAGTGCAGTTTTTTTTTTGATGCCCGGAATAGATGACTCTATGTAAGTTTATAAAAAAAAATATTTTCTTCGTGTAAACTGAAATTGAAACTTTAAACGCGTTTTTCTCAAAATGGCATTTTGTGAAGTCGGTGACCAAGATTACTCGAACACTAATGAACCGATCTTCTTGAAATTTTGCAGGCTTATTTAATACATAAAAATGTAGTCTTTAATCGTTCGATTTTTTTTCGAAAAAAAATGACCGTTTTATAGCCAAAAAACGGCCGTTTTTTTCGTTAAAATCGAACCATTAACTTTGACTGTCCGCCATTTTGTGAAAAATGAATATTTTTTAAAATCCTTCGATTAAAGACTAGTTTATACTTATATTTGACTAAAGCCACCCGCATTTTTTTTTCAGATGATCCACTTCGCCGCAATGTTGGTCACCGCAAACCGTGTATATAAAAACATTATTTCATTGACGGCCATTTGCCACTAAACAATGTAATATTTTTCAATAAAAAAATTACTGAAAGTTCTTCAAGACGTGTTCTTTAAGATGGTATATTGATCGATTAAAAAAGTTTTGTAGTTTTCTTTTAAAAAATTCATGAAAAAGGCCTTTTTTGCGCTACCAGTGGGGGGTAACGCCTTAACCACCGCACCGTTCCTTACCGCCCCAAATTTGGCCGCGAATATCTCGGCCAATTTCGGTCGCACGACATGTAACAAAAATAGCGCTTCGTCCGAAATGACACACCCCGTATAGACGCAAACGGAATCTTAACAGTTGTGAATTGCCCTATATATGTATAAACGTTATACGAAACGCTCGGTAGCTTCGTATACGCGTTCGGTATTGTTTCTGGCGCCATTAAAGCTCGTATTTACCCGGCGCGTGTATACAGTTACGAAGTACCGTTTCGCCGTCTGGCGCGCTTTTGTGAAAAGCCATAAGGGTGTATCGCGTTTCCGCTGATGAACACACGCACGTAGCTCCCGCAATCTCAGCTAGCCAAGGAGGCTAGCTCATTATCGAGTTACTCGACACCGTACCCCGCAATGCGCGTGCACCCTCAAACAGCAGGCTCGTTCAACCTTTACGAAACATTTCCCGGGCTGGAGCGGCAAAGGCCATAGAGAGAGAGCGAGAGGGAGAGAGGGGGAGAGGGGAGAGAGAGAGAGAGAGAGAGAGAGAGAGAGAGAGAGAGAGAGAGAGAGAGAGAGAGGACTCTCGTATGAACCCCAAACGTTCTACGACTCCTCGTACGACGGAATTTCTCGGGTATTATCTCGAAACGCAATCGTCGCTTTCTCACACCGAACGACGTCACTTTAGCCGCCAAGTTTTCTCGGATTGCTTTTCACCGTGTGCACACTGGCGTCTTTGGATACAGTGATACGGCGATTGCTCGATTTCAAGAAGCGCAATTGCATCCAACGAGCACGCGAGTGTACGCGGACGCGTATGCGGTATAAACTTTCGCGAAGATTTGGATATACAGTTTGCAGGGGTGGATCTGCGACCGGGACCGCCCTGGGCCTAGCGGGGCTCTCCCTTGCTTCCATGTGAGGTTAAGGGGTTAGGCTATCGTGATGATGACGAACATTCGTTCGTCACTTGAGGCAGGTGCAGTGGAAGAGGAAGGTCCGACATATGGTGCAGGAATCGCGGATTGGAGGTAAATTTGTGATTGCGATAGGACTGCTAAGTTTGTTAAGAGGGGAGATACTTTTAGGCGAGAAAAAAATGCTGATTTTCATGATTTTTTTAAGGAAAGATTTTTTCACTGTTTTTTAATTAATTTAGAAAAATGGCGGACGTATGGCGCGATCTTCTAAACCGCATTTTCAAAACTGGCGTGACGTGTAGCTAAAAAATTAATCGACCGATTCTGGTGTAATTTGGTATAACCTTTCTGATCGTATTGTCTAAAACATTACCCCATTTTTCCTATTATTTTTGAGAATGAAAAAAACAATTATTTATTTAGTGCAAAATGGAGCCATTTTTTTTCGGAAAATCCAATATTTTTGTTTCAAAGCGTACCGTTTCATTGATTTTCAAAATTGGTCAGTTTTTATTGGTCCATATTCTGCGTACCAGGTGTGTAAGTATGAAACCGGAATTTGCCCATAGGTGGCGCTAGATGTCGATGCAGTTACCGACACATCACGTCAGCGGTGTCTTGTTATTGTATTGATATCCGACAAAGATTTCCAACTCACAATAACACGAGTTTCATTCAGTAGCATTAGTTTATTAGAGATAAACATGTCGAGTTTTGTTCCAATAAATTACGATTTGCGGACAGCACTACTTTTCTGTTTTCATCTGAAGAAAACCGCAGCCGAATCGCATCGAATGCTTGTGGAGGCGTTTGGTGAGCATGCTCTCGGTAAAACACAGTGTTCCGAGTGGTTCAAACGGTTCAAAAGTGGCGATTTTGACGTGAGGAACGAAGAACGTGGAAGACCACCGAAAAAGTTTGAAGACGCTGACCTGCAAGCCTTGTTGGACGAAGACGACGCTCAAACACAACAACAACTGACGGATCAGTTAAAGGTGACCCGAGAAGCCATCTCCCTTCGGTTGAAAGCCATGGGAAAGATACAAAAGGTGGGGAAATGGGTTCCACATGAACTCAACGAAAGACAGCAGGAAAACCGCAAAACATCATGCGAAATGCTGCTCGCCAGGTTCAAAAGAAAGTCATTTCTCCATCGAATTGTGACTGGCGATGAAAAGTGGATATATTTCGATAATCCTAAGCGCAAAAAGTCATGGGTTACTCCGGGTGAACCATCAACATCGACGGCAAGACCAAACCGCTACGGACGAAAGACAATGCTGTGTGTTTGGTGGGATCAGAAGGGCGTAATCTACTACGAGCTGCTGAAACCTGGGAAAACTGTCAATACTCAACGCTACCGACAACAAATGACCGATGTGGATCGAGTTTTGCGTGAAAAACGACCAGAATAACAACAAAGACAACACAAGGTGATTTTGCTGCATGAAAATGCACCAGCACACAAAGCAAAACAGGTCCAGGAAACGATAGAGTCGTTCCGTTGGGAGATTCTTCAGCACGCGCCTTACTCACCGGACCTTGCCCCATCCGATTACTACTTGTTTGCATCGATGGAACACGCATTTGCTGAGCAGCGCTTTACTTCTTACGAAGATGTACGAAAATGGCTCGATGACTGGTTTGCCTCAAAAGAGCAACAGTTCTTTTGGCGCGGAATCCACAAATTGCCAGAAAGATGGGAAAAATGTATAGATAGCGACGGACAATACTTTGAATAAGTTACTTTGTATCATATCATTACAATAAACGTGTTTTTTCTGTACAAAAATTCCGGTTTCATACTTACACACCTGGTATGAGTGTTACTGAAAGAATAATCTTTGTTGGTTTTTTTTTCAGATTAATTCCGCTGACGCTACGTGTCACGCCGTCGACGACATCCGGCGCAACCCGTTTATAGAACTGCGCCACACCTCCGCCATTTTTAATGATTAAGAAAAAAAATACCATGTAACAGCCAAAAGTAGTAATACAACATACCTTAAGTCTAAGTCAACGATAAGTCAAATTTTTTATCCCAAAGAAAGGAAGAAATCTTTCCTTTCAAAGAACATCAGCAATTTTTCCTTGCCTAAAGGTACCTCTCCCCTTAAAGGTGTTTGTCTCGAAACTATACTTTTCTAAACGGTATTCATGAGTTCTTGGCTCCTAATGAACGGATTGGATTCAAATTTGTAGACAAATTCAGTGTAATAGTAGTTTAGTCTTGACCGATGGTTTTCTTTTTTACATAAAAAAATAAATTATTAACAATAATAATGTCAATTTTTCTCGAAAAATCGAAAAAAAATTTAACATTTTTTTGGTGATTGGAACACTTTAACAAAAAAGGCTCGGTTAAAGCTTAGCTGTTAAAAAGAAACTAGTTTTATTGTCTCAGATCAACCGACTGGGCAAAATCAAGTACACCGTTGAGTCGGGCTGGTCCAAAGGTACTTTACGAGATTATTTATAACTTCTTGAATTATCAACACTTTGTAATGAAATTTGCTACACAATTTCTTTGTTGTACGTATAAATAAATGTCGAGACGATTTTCCAATCATCTTACTAACTGCTTCAAAATTTATTTATTTCAATAACCCGGATTTTTGGGCGGATACAGTAGTCCAACCCCTCAAAGGGAATCATACCGGTGATTCTTCTAGCATCTCCGAGTATCCCATCGGACGGGTCTACATAGGCTCCAAAGATCAGGTCGTTTTTCAACGTTTTTATTAGAATTTTGGTATGACGAGGTCGGGATTCTATATTCAATTAATCTTTTGCTAATTTTGATTTATTTTTCTTGAAAAATGTTGATAAACAATGAAGCTATTATTATTTTTAAAAAGTGCCGTCGTTGCTGCATCGGCTAATCGTTTTGGAGACTAGGCTGAACTGGAATTTAAATTAACAAAATGTTCTTTTAGTAAATACAATAATAAAACTTCCGTATGACCGAATGCTTTTGTGGAATTTTGAAAATAACGAAATTGGCCAGCTGTAGAAAAGAGCGTTTGATTTTCGACGAATCACAATTTTGATCATTAGTCATAAACAAATGGATAAACCCGTGAAAAAATCATTCTCTCATACGATAGAAAATGTTATAAACTATGTAAAAAAGCAAACCGTCATAACTCGGTCAATGTTTAGAATTTTTACAAAATCCTCATTGCAAATTACAGTCAAGACTCCAGGCTATGAAAATTCCTAATGAAAAATCGTATTTTTGATATTTCAAGCTTACGGATACCCCTTAAGAACAATTTTTTTTTCACAAAATTGTTTTTTCTTCGCTAAATTATGAACGAATGAAAATCGTCTATCTTGCGGACCACGCACGGTGACCTGGGTTGCCAAAAATAGATGTGACGACCCAGGCTGCTCGCATGGAAGAGCAAAACCTGCGGAACATCGCCGCCCTCGAAAATTCGCCGCACCAGGCCGGGGCCTGTTCGTGCAACCGCGTAATCCGCCCCTGTGCACCCTTATATGTACACACGTGAAATAATGTGCACTATACAACAACGTGACAATTTCCAAAGTTTTTAAAGAGCACAGCTCGAGACACAGCGCACTATCCACTTTCGCCGTACTCCAACGGTGCGCGATAATCTTTCGTCGGGAATCTTCCAGCACGTTCTGTATTATGTGCCTCTTTCCTCTCGCGAAAACCACCCCCGTTCCACCCTTGCGCGCCTGCTGGCTCCCGCAGACCACTATATCGTTCCCTGGGATATCATCCCGTACACCGCGTGTACTCCAATGATAATACGACTGCTCCCGATCCACGATGAACTAACGCTGATTACGAATAACGCTGATACGCGAATAACAATCGCTGTGTGTGTATATATATATATACCGGGTGTCCCATTTTAATCTTACACCTGATTTATGTCGAAAAACACTGCTCCGATTAAGTATTGAGTGGAATAAAACTTTTAAGGGGTCTTCTCACTTTAGACGCTGAAAAAGGGCTATTTTCATGAATTTTTTGACACTTTTATATTATAGTTATTGATATAAAAGTTGTTACACTTAATAAATACACTTTCGAAATACATTTTAAAAAATGTCGATGTATTTATGTAACCCAAACAAACTTTGAACGCGTTTTTCTCGAAACAACGTTTTTTGACGGCTTGTTGATAAGATCTTTCAAACTACTGAACCGATCCTTTTGAAATTTTAACCACATTCTTTACAACTGTAGCTGTAGCGCATATCAAGGATTTTTTTTTATTTTGATGTTTACTATTTTTTGGCAGAAAACGGAGAAAAAACGTTTGTTTTGTTTTTTTTCGGAAAATGTCCGCCATTTTGTTATTTTTGCATATATCGAAAATTGTATAATATGCGCTATATACTGAATCTAAAACCGTTTGATTTTTTTGTGTCGGATGATCCATCTCCGAGATTTCATCAACAGCGCACACCTACAATTTTTTAGGACATTTTTTTAACTACTATTTTCGTCTATAAATTGTGACTTAAGTGAATTAATTATTTTTTAAAAATGTATTTTTTGAGTGTAACAACTTATATAACAATATCTATCATACAGGGTGCGCCAGAGAAACTTACTTATTTGAAAGGTCAATAAAAACAAAAGTACTTCAATTATTGTTTTAAATTTTTTTTTATTTGAGAATACAATATCCCAATTTTTTTTTCATGCAGTCTTGAAAATGACATCGGATAAATGGCGACCCCCATTGCGCATACACTGATGAAGTCGATTTTTGAAATTCGTATCCACTCTTTGCAGCATATCAATCGGTATGTTGGCAATGGCGTCGCGAATGTTGTTCTTGAGGTGTGCTATGGTCCGTGGTCGATCGACATAAACCAGAGATTTCAAATAACCCCATAAAAAGAAATCGCATGGAGTCAAATCTGGAGAGCGTGCCGGCCATTGGAGATCGCCTCTGAGAGAGATGAGGCGGTCGGGGAAATGTTGTCGCAACAAATTCATTGAGTCTCGTGCTGTGTGTGCTGTGGCTCCATCTTGCTGGAACCACACGTTCCTAACGTTCATTTCTTCGAGTCTTGGAAGAAAAAATTCCTCGACCATGTTCCTGTAACGAGCTCCATTCACGGTAACTGCGCGTTCGTTTTCTTCAAAAAAATAAGGACCAATTATTCCCATTACCGACATCGCACACCAGACAGTAACTCGCTCACAATTAAGTGGCTTCTGGTGAAGCTCACGTGGATTTACACCACACCAATAACGCATGTTTTGCTTGTTGACGCAGCCGGAAATGTGGAAGTGAGCCTCGTCACTGAAAAAAACGACCGCGTCTTCAGGCAGGTTGTCAACCAGCATTTCACATGCATTTTGATGGGCAACAAAATCGCGTTCAGTTAATTCTTGCACAACAGCCAATTTATAGGGATGAAATTGAAGGTCTTCATGGAGAATTCGTCGAACAGTGGTGTCAGAAATTCCCATAGCAGCTGCGTGTTTGCGAGCCGAACGCCGGGGAGAACGCACAACTGACTGCCTCACTCTTTCGACATTTTCCGGAGTTCTGATGGTCCGTTGAAGTCCATTTCTGGGTTTAGCGACACTTCCACACTCCCGAAATGAGTTAACCCACGACAGAATCGAATTACGGCCAGGAACGAGTCTGTGAGGAGGAATTTCAAAGCGAGCGCGGAAGGCACGTTGCGTAGCAACAAGTGAGCGACCGTTAGAAAAGAAGCTTTCGACTGCGAAGGCCCGCTGCTCTCTAGACCAGAGCATGATGGCAACTGACTGGAGGGAGAAACAAACTTGGGAACTTCCCCCTCCAGATGCGCCGCCTCTCGCCCCTCTACCCGCTCCACTCACCGCGCGGGAATTTTTTCAAATAAGTAAGTTTCTCTGGCGCACCCTGTATAAACCTATCGAAAAAATCATGAAAGTAGCCTTTTTTAGCGTCCAAAGTGAGAAGACCCCTTAAGGTTCAAAGGGGGACGTTCAAAAGAAAAATCTTTTTTTGTTCCAAATTCAAAATGGCGACGTTAAAATGGTCGAGGTGTTTTTTAAAAATGGGATCATGAATTTTGTTCAAAAGATTTATCAGGCTAAAATTCCCAACTTTTGTAGGAAAAGTTTTTTGATAACGTTCATGATTTCTAGGTTAGAATATCATTTTTTAGCCGAAGTGACGAGCCGCAGAGACCTAATGATCGTTTGGGTTTGTTTGGGTTATCGACCAAGCTCACACCACATACACACGCACACTTACACTAGGGATGTTGAAGACCACATCCTCGTGGTACATTCTGGATAGCGCTAAAATAGTAAAAAAAGTACCGCTCAAAAGTACAAATTAAGGGAGGTTTCTACTTTGTTAGGCCAAAACAGAGTATTCTTGATTTTGCTGTATCTCTTCGTTTTGAAGAAGAAGGTGTACTCTATGGTCCTTACATAGCAGGTTAGGTGTAAGTATAAAACTTTTTATTTTATTCGCACATAAACGTCAGTTCGACTTGAAACGCGTTTTTTCCGAAACCACGTTCTCCAAGTTTGCGGAAGTGCTCTTACGCGCCCTAGATGACCAATCGGTATGAAATTTTGCAGGCACGTGTACAACAAACGTCTTCAACAATTGAACTAAAATCATCCAAAAATATTGAAACGTGTTTTATTTCATGAAAAAAAAAATCCAAAATTTTTGGTAAAAACGAAATTTCCCCTCCGATCGCTCACTAGTTTTTTGTTTTTAATTTATCTTCTCGATTCTAGTTCGATTTATACACAATAGTGTACAAAGTAAAAATATGTTTGATTTTTTGCTTCAGATCAGATGTCCAGAACTTAGGACTTCCGCAAGCAAAGAATATCATTGCTGGCGCACCGACCTACGTGGCTCCTGCTCACGGTATCTTATGTCGCCAAACATTAAAGAATATTATCATGTTCAATAAAGACCGCTTACAAGAATAGGTTGCGAGGTCCATCTCTCCGATTTCGATGAAATTTTGCATGCTTTTAGAATGGGTAAAAATAGGCGACACGTGTTTTTTTATATCTGCGTAACCCGATTTTTACGGGGTGAAACACACCCTCTAAAATAGGGGTGTTTTTCATTTTTCGTCGATAGTGTTATCGTTCTGATCTCCAATGTATAATACACGAAAAATTAAACATTGTTGCAATTTGAATTTTTTTCATATCTCGGACCGTTAAAAAGTTATCGACGAAAAACACCGCAATTTTGGAGGGTGCGTTTTAACCCTTAAGAATCGGGTTCCGCAGATGTAAAAAAAATACGTGTCGCCTATTTTTACCCATTCTATAAGAATGCTAAATTTAATCGAAAACGGAGAGGTCGACCTCGCAACGTTTCCTTGTTAGTAAACATACCAAATTCCAACATTCCATATTTAATATTTTTCGCATAAAAAATTGGTGAAAAATCGAACATTTTTTGGCCCAACAAAGTAGAAACTTTCCTTAGTATAATAAAAAAGAATATAACTATTGTTTCAATAAAAAAGTTTCTTAATAAAGCCGTTGATTTCGTACTTATAAATATTTTTGTCTTAAGTATCCCATTTAACCCCACGTGATGCTAATTTAAAAAAATTGGAATACAAGTTGTCCGGTTCCACGGGGTGGACAATGTAGGACTTTCACTTCTTTCTTGATTAAAACAGTCAAGGTCGTGTAATGGTCAAACTCAAAATGTTAAATAGGAACCCACATATTTCATGGTATATCCTTGTAACTTGCCTCGGGAGCTTTTCAAAACACTACAATCAAGTATTTTTTTCGTCAAGGGCTTTTTTAGCTATCAGGCTCGAGAGTCACAATTCCACCGATACAAGCCCCAAGTTGTACACTGTCAATAACGCTTATATCGTCGGCACTTGTACACAATGTTTCAAAACGCTCTCGAGCTGAGCCCCAAAAACATGTAGTAAAAAATGAGCGTTCTAAATACAAATTTCGAAGCTGACCTTCACGTGATCTTGGCAGCAACGCCCAAGGTCGAATTACAATATCTCGTAGCCCAACAATCAAACAACGTTTATCTGGACCATTTTTCATTGCGATGAGTAGTTTCTGAGATAGCGGCTAGCAACACTTTAAGGAGTCTCGAGAATGAAAGCGAAATGCTTGTAGATGATTGTAATTGATATAACCGAGAGATTAGTTTAGGATTCATTAACTGTCCAAAAATTAATCGATTTCACAACATAGTTTTGGATATTTGTTACGTTCAAGTTGAAACTTTATTCATTTGGTGATCCACATGACACCTCGAAAACACTAGTTATAAGGCTGTAGGGGTTAAAATAATACTTCGTTTTGAATCGAAGAGTGTAGGGTTGGAAATGTCGAGTAAAAAAATCAAGCGGTTCCTCGATTTGGTTTTTTTATAATACTCAAAAAAATATGTGAATTTTGGGCTTCAACGGTTTGTTTCCGGACACTAACGAAATTTGTACGTTAAACGAGCCAACATCGCATAGCCAATCATCGTCAAACATCAACTGGCGGGTATTTCACAATCGGTGGGTGTTTAAAACGTACATAGTACTACAGAAGTTGAACCCTATAATAAAATGTATTAATTTATTGGTCCAGTCGCCATTTTTAACGTTTTCTCGACTCTGTCGAATCAAAAACTGTTTATAAAACTTTAAACGTTTTTCACCGTGTAAATAACCTGGAGCCGATGACGCTTTGCCGATAGTCAGTCGTGCAACATGTTTATGTTTGATTGCAAACATGATAACTATTAATATAATTTTCCGGCTGAGGAATATTTTCCAACAATATTATGAGTTGGACATTGCCCAATAATAATTTATTTTTACATGCAATTTTATTCGCGAGAAGTTGGCAGCCTGCCGAAAACTCATTGTATGTTCAGCCCCACTCTTGCAGCCAAGGAACGGTATCGAATTTTCTTAGCTGGAACACCCCGTATATACATTTAAATACACACACACACAAACACATATATACAGGGTGTCCTGTTATGAATGGATAATCCTGCAACTGTCGATTGATCACATCATTTCCTACTATATGCTAAAATTTCAGTTTAGTAAAAGTCCCTTGGTTTCCAAGATATTGGGCTTTATGTTATTTTTTGAAAAAATCATCTGCTTTTGGTTTTTCGCATGCTATTTCTACAAATAACAATAATTGACAATAACTAAGCAATTTTTTTAAGTAATTGACACGATATGCCTAGTACATTTTTTTATACCGCAGGCTTTCAAAGTCAGATGTTCGGATTGGTTTATATGAAAAATCTGCATAAGATCTTTTTTCATAAAGTTTCCTTAACATTGAAGGTTAAAAAGAAGACTTTTCTAGATAAAGCAAATAACCAGGAGTCTTTTTTAAAAAACCGGGTCAAAGAAAGCTATCATTTGTATAAATGGCCATGCGAAAAACCAAAAGCAGATGACTTTTATCTCGATAACTTTTACTAAACTAAAATTCCAGCATATAGTAGGACATAATCTGATCTATCGACAGTTGCCGATTATCCATTGATAACAGGACACCCCGTATATATAGATATAATATATGGAATATAGCGCGAGCGGTCTCTGGGTTCTTTCAACGATGACTGATTAAATTTAATTACGGGTAGGTGGACCCAGCTACATAATGGAAGAGAAATGAAAGCGATGAGGAGGTGGCTCGGCGGGGTGAAACGAGCAGAACACACCGCGCGGTTCGCTAGTATGGCAGCCGGCGATGTGTGAAAAATGTATCAGACCCGGAGGGCTTGCGAGCAACCCCCGACACCCCGGCACCCCCGTCTGCCTCTCCACCGTCCCTCACCCCTAAGCGCCGATGAATCGATTAATCGATGCCCAACCCCTTCCAGGGGCTATATGATAAGCGTAACTCAAAAGCCGGAGGAGTAGGAGGAGAAGAGAGACGTGCTAACGAAGCTCGCGAATTTCGGTGGCCTTGGATCCGAGCCATGGACCGTGTAGATATTATGGCAGATACATTTGTCGAGGGGGAGTGCAACGTATGTATGCGGAGTCACTGGAGAAGCGAGCATTACTTGGGAGCATAAATTGCGAGACTGGCCGGTTTTTGTGCTTTTTTTGGAATTCGGTGGGATTCGCACGAGGCTCAGGTGGAAAAGATGGAAATGAAGGGTTAAAGGGGAGGTCCTGTCGGAGGGAAAGGCTGAGGAGAGAGAGAGAGAGGGGGGAGAGAGAGAGAGAGAGAGAGAGAGAGAGAGAGAGAGAGAGAGAGAGAGAGAGAGAGAGAGAGAGAGAGAGAGAGAGAGAGAGAGAGAGAGAGAGAGAGAGAGAGAGAGAGAGGAGAGAGAGAGAGAGAGAGAGAGAGAGAGAGAGAGAGAGAGAGAGAGAGAGAGAGAGAGAGAGAGAAGAGAGAGAGAGAGAGAGAGAGAGAGAGAGAGAGAGAGAAGAGAGAGAGAGAGAGAGTAGAGAGAGAGAGAGAGAGAGAGAGAGAGAGAGAGAGAGAGAGAGAGAGAGAGAGAGAGAGAGAGAGAGGGGGGGGGGTGCGGAGGGAGGGAGGGGAGAGGGGGAGGGGAGAGAGTGAGGGGGAGAGAGGGGGGAGAGAGAGAGGGGAGAGAGAGAGAGAGAGAGAGAGAGAGAGAGAGAGAGAGAGAGAGAGAGAGAGAGAGAGAGAGAGAGAGAGAGAGAGAGAGAGAGAGAGAGAGAGAGAGAGCGTCCTCAGCCGGATCCTTGTACACGAGCTTGGTTAGTTCCTGATGGTTTATTCAACACGAAGCAACCGTGAGCCATTCCAGAAATAGCGCTAGGCGCGCGTGCTTACCCTCGAAAATTCAAAGGATCTCTCTCGCAGCGCTCTCCGTCCTCTCTTCTTTTCGAGCACAAAACTCACCTCAGCTCAGCTCTCACACTTCTCCCTGATCCGCGATCGCGACTGTGGAGTTCCGTTGTACACAGTGCGCATTCGCAATTCGACAGACTCGTTAATGTCAACCTCGCTATCTCTTCCGCAGCAATCTTATTACCGTTACTTTCCGTGGCGCCTCCACCCGCTCCTCGTCCTGCCTCGGCTGCTCGACGCACTCGCTTTTACTAATCACGTATATATAGGGACCCTTTTGTTTCCCCGGCACTGCCACATCCCTTCTTTCTACCTTGCGCAGAAAAATCCAGCCCCCCACGGTGTCTCGAAGCCTCGGAATGGAGGAGGACATTGATCGCGAGTGGATAAAGGGTTATTCTTTGTTCTAAAAGACGAAAAATCACTTTTCTTGATACCGATATATTTTGAGGGTACATTATCTTAAAAATGTTCTCAGAAAATTTCAAGATGATCGGATTAAATTTGACAGATTTATAGGCTTTTATGTTGACGCACGTGGGAACCCTCGGAGCATCGTTCGAAGCTTTAAACGCTTTTTTATCGAAACTACTGCAACGATTTTTCTGAAATTTTTAGGACTTTTTCTAGATGTGAAAATATAGTATTTGCTTGAAGGATTTTTTTTCCGATGTATACTTTCGAATTGATGAACGTAAAATGCCCATTTTTCACAAAAATTACAGAATGGCGGCATGCAAAAATTTAATTGTTATCTTTTCCTATTTTCCCGATTATCCGACGAATTAAATGAAGAAAAAAAACATGATTTTCACTCAATTCTCTGTTTGAAGGGTGGCTTCCCGTCTGAGAACCGTTTTTCCATCGATTAAAAAAAAATAGGTGTCTAAAAGTTTTCAATGCTTCGTCACATATATGAGCTTCAACAAAATTGAATGCTTACTTTAGGCGGGATATACATTTAGACAGGAAAAAATAAGCAATAGTGAGGGATTTTTTAAGCGAAGAAATAATTATTCTACAATTATCAAACATTATGTATGCTTTAATAGTATATTTAAGTGTACAAAACGATTTTTTTTAAATTAATTCATCATCCAAATGGCGGAGTTGTGGCAGAGTTATACAGCAAGGTCGCCGCGGGAGTTGCAAATCGACGTGCAGTCTAGCTTCCCGTAGACTTTGAATTGCAAAAAAGTTCAAATTTTTTTTTCATTTAGAGCATGTATAGTTTCTATGTGACAGTAACTAAAATGAAGAAAATGTAAATTTGAGAAAATGACACGCATTTACATTAAAAAATCACAATTTCACGCAACATTTCTGTAAAATGTGGATTAAAAAAGTCGTTTTGTTTCCAATTTTTCAAAAACAATTCTCGTCAAGTCGAAGGCACCAATATTATCATCATTTCTACCAAGTTTCAACTCAATCAGCTTAATAGTTTTTGAGTAATCCTGCACGCCAATTTCGATAATGCAGTTTTGAGAAAAACGCGTTTAAAGTTCACGCCCGCTCCGAATCCGAGCGGTGAGGCACAGCATTGACGGGCTGTAACGTTTTAATTTTTTCGAATTTCGCTTTGAAACTTTGGGAAAATATTCTACATATATAGTTCTATCGTTCAAGGAAAAAAAGAAATCGATTTTTTTATCGTTGAAAATGTATATCCCGCCTTTAGTAATTTTCCCTGTGAGAGGGGCCAAATTCCACTGTAACAGACGGGCCGACACGACGAAATTATTTTCACGACTTTTAGGGTTCCCGATGGAAGCAAGAACCTAAAAATCCCGGTTGGCCCACGGTTAATACTTACCAATAATGCACGAAATTATCGAGAACCTCGGCATTTTCCGGTCACCGTATCAATCAATGGACCGAAAAATACGGAGGTCGAAAAATTTGGAGCAGGAGCAAAAAACGGTCGGGTCAAACCTTCGATCCCGTCTGTGAAAAAAGGACGAGCGGCACTTTCGATTGTATCGCCGGAATATAAAGCCATCGACGGGACGTTATCACGAAATTTAAATTTTATGGTAGGTGTGCCGTATGTTTTATGTAGAGAATCCTACACACACACACACACACACACACACACACACACACACACACACACACACACACACACACACACACACACACACACACACACACACACACACACACACACACACACACACACACACACACGCGCGTGTATATATATATATATATATACCTGTTGTTACGGTTTGTCGGCGCAGCTTGTCCCCGACAATAGTTGGGACCAAAGCCGTAAAATGTTGGACCAACATTCGCACGATCTACACTCTTAGCTCCACAATAAAGACACACATTCAACCAAGCGCGACCTACGGAAACGATCGCCACCCGCGCAATATCGAAAATCCCATACACCGAAAGCTTTATTTTTTGTTCTTTTTCGCCTTTTTCACGACGACGGGAACCGCGGGCCGCTCGTATTCTGAACGCAACAGTTCACCTTCGTATGCCGTCCACTTTTGAATTTTTCCATTTTTATTTGACGATAAAGCATCCGCAAAAATACGGACGAGATATAAAATGAATAAAATGCTCGTGAAACATGCTTGAGATCGATAAACGTTTGTGCCACGTTGCTCAGGGAAGTATTTTTTTTCGACCTTCGAGAAATTTTACATCTAGCTCCGCTAAAAATTGCTCAACTATTTTCTTGTATCTTAGAACGTCAACTATTTTACAACATTTTCTATGGCATGAACCGATGATTTTTTTGAATATGTTTATCCATTTGTTGATAACAAATTATTAAAGTTTTTTGTTGTTGAAAATCAAACTTTTCGAACAGGTGGTCTGTTGCGCAGTTTTCGAAATTTCAACAAAAGGATCCGGTCACACGAAAGTTTTATTATTGTACAATCGAACCTCGATATAACGAATCTCTAGGGAAGTTCGTTATATCGAGTTTTCGTTATATCGAGATCATTAACGAACGATCGAATTAACAATTTTTTTTTCGTATGAAAAAAATGATCCACTCATAAAACTAATTACACATGTATTTAGTATGAATATCAAGCTGTTAGAAAGTATATATGTTTTTTTTCGTTTTCAAAATGGCCGACTACTAATATTTGTTTTTGTTATCTTTTTTTAGGCGCTCCGCGGCTTGACATTTAGCATGCACAATCTTTTACCTAGAACAAAAATAAAAATTCTTGTCAATCTACACTGGAATACCTAGAGAAGTACGTGCAGAATTAAAAAAATAATGTTTTTTTTTTTTCAAAAGTTGTAGGTATTTGAATTGAGTTGTAGATATTTGAATGAACTTTCAGTGAAAAATTTCGTATATAACTGCTCATAAAAGGAAAATTTTTCGATTAACCAGAAATTCCGAACGTACTTCTCTGCGAAATGCAATTGGGAACATAACTTTTGAACTTGAAGTAAATCAAGTGAAACTTGTTAAAGTTATTTGTCACGCCAATTGGAAGAAAGCTGTTTCGAGAAAAACGCGTTTAAAGTTTTAGGTACTCTATGGCCGTGCCAGAGGTGGGCCTACGTTATACGCTCAAAGTCGGTGAAAAAAAAATTCTTGCCATAAATCGAATAGTAACTCATTCTTATGATGATATAGCACCGTTTTAGCGAAAAAAGTCGTTTTTTTAAAATTCTACTGTGGCCTTACCCCTTTAAATGTTCTTTAACAAATATATTAGTATTATAAATATAGGGATATTTTTTAAACAAAGAATGGTTTAAATTAGAGCAATTTTTACAAGCAATTAGCAATTGGAGCATAATGTATATTATTATGTTGTTGTATCAAGATGTCTGGTGTCTATCGGAAGGGAATGGACAAATCGTCGCTATATCGAGGATTTCGTTACATCGAGGTACGTCTGTACTAAAAGCACATTTTATTATTGTCGATTTCAGATAACCCTACGTGCTAGAACCATCTATACCGATTGGCCATGCAGCAACGGCGGCACTTTGTTTAAATTATAACTCCAATGCTTATCGATATTTTTTTTAAATCGAAACTTGGCAAAACTACCGTAACTTTGACATTCAGGGTAACTTTGACGATTTTTGGGGCTACTTTGACAGATAGCCAAAATACGTTTTGACCTTGCCCGCATGACCTTCTGTAGCGGGCGGCGGTTGCGGGGAATAAACTTAAACTTCGATTTGTTGTTCAAGTTTATTATAATGTTGCTAAAGTTTATTGTAATGTTGCTCAAGTTGGTTTTGATCTCAATGACAATTATAAGACTCCTTAAGGGGCCAGTCCACTTTGGAGCCACGAAAAAAGGCTATTTTCGCGATTTTTTTAAAACTATTTTCTAAAAAATATGAATATAAAAGTTGTTGGGCTTGATAAATAAAGTCTTGAAATACATTCTAAAAAAAAGGTTTTTATTTTTATTCATTTTTAAGTACAAAAACTATAGTTTAACGTAACGCCTCAAAAATAGGTGGGCTAGGTAGCTCCATCACAATTCGGCAACGGCTTGTCTGAAACAAAAAAAATTAAAGCCCATTAGATTCAGTATGACACCAGCTACAAAATGACCCTCGAATATAAAGTTTTATCAAAAAATAAAAAAATGGCAAATGAAAAACGAAAAAAGTAAAAAAAACGCGTTTTTTCGCAGTTTTTCGCAAAAAAAAGAGTAAAACTGAAAATTTTAAAACCATCGAGGGTCATCTTGTTGCGAATCATGTTTACAATATGTGGTTCAGATTTCAAGAGAATCGGTTTATTAGTTTCGGAGATACGATGGAGCTAGATTTTGAAAACGTTGTTTCGAGAAAAACGCGTTCGAAGTTTATACTGTGAAAACCTCTTACCTAAACTCAATCGGCAATTCCTGCATCGTACAAAATCCCTTCTGATTGTTCATCATCGTCGATTTCTTCTTGTCTTGCTTGCTTTCGATTTTTTGAAATGTTCAAAATGGACTGGCCTCTTAAGTGCCTATAATAGCACTCTAGGTACTTGATATTTTATGTAAAATGTTTCCCTAAGGGAGGGCTCCACTGTAACGGCTTATTTTCGACCACTTTCTTTGGATTTTTTAAACAAAGGCATAAAATACATGGTCAAAAGAGCTTTTAGGATTTATAAGGTATACATTGAAGTATGTAAAAAAAATTATTTGTCAAAAGTATACAAAATGGCAGCGCACGAGTCACTATAGCACTACTGTTTTTTAGAGTTGTCGTAAATTTAGTCCCGGAACTAAGAGTGAAATATTTTCGTTAATTATATTATTTTTAGCAGTCAAGTACGGGGGGAATTAAAAAATAATTAAAAGAAAAATAGAGACGAGTTTGAAAAAAAGTTCGTTTTTTCGACCATAATTTTCATCTCAAAAGTGATATATTTTTTACAATTTTCGATTCATGGGAAAAAGCGCTAGTACTTGACTGTTAAAGCAATCTAAGAAGCTACAATTAAAATTTCAAGTCGATTGGACGAAAATTGTTCGAATTCTGCTGCCTTAAGGGGTGAGATGCAGTCAGAGGCGTGAAAAAAACGAGCATGTTTAATAATAATTTTTTATAATAATTAAGTTTATATTACAAAAGTGGTTCCACAGACTTTTTATGTTATATTTCAACTTGACTTGTACAAATTTTCAAAGAAAAACATTGATTATTTATAAAAATATCGCCATCTTTGTCGGACCCCCTTCGGCATGTAGTGCTTTGCGGTGACCGTCATAAAATTTTACTGGATCATCTGAAATCAAAAAACCAAAAAAAAATCATTAGTTTCATAATAAATCTAGTCCTTAATCGAAGCTTTTTTTTAATTAACAAAATGGCGGCTTCCGACAGATAACTTTTGATTTTGGACCAAAAAATCGCTCGTTTATTGTTAAAAAAATACAAATTTTCAACAAAAATGAAAATCCTTCGATTGAGGACTAATTTTTAATGGTATCAATAAGCACACCAAATTTAATCGAAATCCATCGAGTGGTTTTTGAATTACAGTGGTCACGGACGTGAAAAACATAGTTTCGAGAAAAACGCGTTTAAAGTTTTTCGATGTGGATACGGTATTACATGTTCGTACAATTTTGAGCTCCATGGATGAAGCTAAACTTTTATTTATTTATTTTGATCCGCTGAATCCGAATATCACAATTTTTTGCCGAAAAGTTGAGCATTCAATTGTTTATAGCCAATTGTTAAAACAATATTTCAAAAAATTAAAGTTTTTCGGGATGAATTATTTTTTTAAAACATTTTGATCAATTTTAAAACGAAAGTATTCTTTATCAAATTTTTCCAAAGTTCATAGTTTTTGAGTAATAAATTTTTGAATATTTCTGAAAGAGTTTTCCAATTTTATACTTGATTTGTGTATAGAAATACTAATTGAAAATTTACTTACGTCGAATCATCAATTCCTGGCCCATACGATACGGCTTCTGCCGATGTAGAAGCTTCCAAAATATCAATTTGTTGTTGTCTTCCAAGCATTCTGCCTTCCCGAGTATTATCGTCGCGTTTGTCAGCCGCTACCTGCCATGGGGACCCGACGCTCCTTCACTAATTGTGGGATATCCCGGAAACTATTCATCGGATTGACTCGAAATTTTCAGGGAATATTATCGAAACATCATACTTCGAGAAAATGTTTGTAAAAAATCGATTTTTTGAAAATTCTGCCTGTATCTCACCCCTTAATAACGATGACAATTTGGTTATAAAAAATCGTTGTTTTTCATTAATTCTATGTATAATGCATAAAATATTACATTTTTTTATCAAAATGAATTCAAAGTAACCCTTCATCTTTGACGTAAGTTGCATTTTAATGCCCTGTCAAAGAAGCCTCACACTCGGGGCTGCTTTGACACTTTAAAAAATGGATATATGAAATTGTGAGGGGGTGGTGGAGTTTGACTTTCTCATACATTTGATAGCCAAAGGACACACTGTTCTACTCTCAACTCGTACGAGAATCCAAAGAAGCTGCATATTGAACCACCACCTGCCACTCTTCTCCAGCATTTCCTTCGTTCTACTCCAAATTCCACTTCACCCCACCGAAAATAGTCGCCCGTCGTCATCTTAAGCGCGCATCTTTCTTCCAGCTATCATTGCTGTGCCATACATTCCGTTTTATCGTGAAAAGGTGACATATTATGCGAAGCATCTTTAACCAGCCAAGAGCCAAGTAGCGCGGCAGCTCGATCTATGCATCTTCACCGGCTCGTTGATAAAACGGAGTTTGGAATTCGGCAACACTTGGTAGGAAACGTTATTGGCAGAATGCACTGCCAGATTTCTCAGCCTCGCTCGGTCGTGTAGAACTTGGTGTCGTTCCAGGAAACAACGGCAAAAAAAGAATATCTTCCCGCAATAGAATCCATTGTTCGCCGGGATAAGATATTACAGGGGTATTCTTTTTCTGGACCCCGAGACGTACGACTGGCCAATGCTGTATTTTTCCTACCGGTTAAATAACGGTCGTTGGTAAAGTCTTAACCATCGCTTTGTAGCCCTTGCAACATTGCACCGTCTATACAGGGTGCCCTGTTGTGAATGGACAATCCTGCAACTGTCTATAGGTCAGATCATGTCGTACTATATTATGCTGGAATTTCAATTTAGTAAAAGTCCTACGCCCATGTAGGGTGATCGGTAGTGGCCAATGATTGGCCGATGCTCGACGCCAAGCTTGCCAACATTGGCACTCGAGCTTGGCCCGATCATCGACCGAGCCTTGGATGATAAGAGCGGCCCGATATTCGCAATCAATATTGGCCCTAAAATGGCTTATGAGAATCGGCCGAGCATCGCGTAGGAGTTCATTCGAGAATCGGCCAACAATAAGCCCCCTCAAGATTGCCATCATTGGCACTCGAGCTTGGCCCGATTATCGACCGAGTCTTGGCGGATAATTGTGACCCAATGTAGATCACCAAAATTGGGCCTGCACAGCCAAAAAAAAAATTAATTATTTTTGTATTGTAATTCGCCATTACCTGGTCTTTCGAAATGATTAGTTCGAAGAAAATATTTCACCCCATAATGGGGCTCGAACCTTGAACTTCCCTACTCATAGCCAAACACGCTGCCCCTATGCTACCGAGTACTTGTAACATTTGAATCGCAGATACACGGAAAAAAAGAAATAGTACAAAATACAGGGGCTACACAGTTCGCATTGGACTCGAGCGATTGCACAGCGATATTACCTGAAACACAGTGCTCAAAATACAGTGTGCTCAAAGTAAATTATTACAGTTCCTATACTGTCCTCTTTGGACTCGAACCGCTCTACTGTATCTTTTACTGGAACACACAGTCCAAAATACAGTGTAGTCAAAAGTAAATTTTGACAGTTCAACACTGTAATATAAATTTAACAAAACTTGTAATATGACAGTTGGTTAATCTGTATTATGTACAATGAATGCGTCAGTTATATTGACAGAGTTTATGTAGGTGTTTTAACAGTGAAGTCCTCTGTTCTAGAAACTGGTTAGCAACAGGTATAGTTTCAGTTTTGAACCGTTGCTTTTTACAGTGTGAACACGGGAAACGTTCTTGTTTTAATACTGTAATACAAACTTGATGAACCCCGTAATTTAATAAGGCCACAAATCGTATATTATAGAAAATTAGGGGTAAAAATAACATTAGATAGCGCTGAAAGAACAATTGAAGCGCTGAAAGAACTGCCAGTCTTTTGTGTCGTGGTCGCGCCACGCTCGAGACAGGTCCTAACCAGTGAATACCGTTTACAACGTCACACTGTAAATTTGATTATAAACATAAAATTAAAAAAGTTCGGCGAAACCTTCGCTTACAATGTATATTGTAAGCAATGTAATATATACACACACACACGCACGCGCGCGCGCGCGCGCGCGCACACACACACACACACACACACACGCACGCACACGCGCGCACACACACACACACACACACACACACACACACATATATATATATTAAGAATATACTGAACTGAGTGAGACACACAAAAAAACGTTTATCCATAAAAGAAGTTTGAGAAAACTGTGTAGAAAATATTAAAAAATCAGTCACATACACAGGAACGTACCTTTTTGTAAATAATTCTCTCTGTTTTATAATTTCTTGAATTATGTCGCACAAATTTCAACATTCGCATCCTATCGACCACGCACTACTAACTGGCAATCCTTTGTGTCCTGGCCACGTGCCTCACCCCACGCGCGAGACAAGTCCTAATTACACAAGAACGTACCTTTTTTTAAATTCTCTCTTTCTTTATAATTTCTTGAATTCTGTCGCACAAATTTCGATGTCCGCGTCCTATCAACCACGCACTACTAACTGGCAATCCTTTGTGTCCTGGCCTCGTGCCTCATGTGCGTACAGCATAAAAAACAGTGATCGCATTTAAATTTTACAGTTGAATATTTTTACTGAAATCACTGATGTATTCACAATATCAAACTGTAAATAAACCAGTCTAACTGTAGAAATCTCAGAGTGCACAGATAACGTCATGAACTGTCGAAAGAAGAGTAAAACTACCGTGCCACACTGTGAAATTTAATGAATCACTCTGTACTCAATACAGTGTACACTGCAACCCTTGCACTTTACGTACAGTATAAAAAGCAGTGATCTCATGTAAATTTTGCAGTTAAATATTTTTACTGAAATCACTGATTTATTCACAATACCAAACTGTAAATAAATCTGTGTAACTGTAAAAATCTCAGAGTGCACAGATTACGTGACGAACTGTCGAAAGAAGAGTAAAACTACCGTGTCACACTGTACAATTTAATGAATCACTCTGTACTCAATACAGTGTACACTGTAACCCTTGCAGTTTGCGTACAGTATAAAAATCAGTGATCTCATGTAAATTTTACAGTTGAATATTTTTACTGAAGACACTGATGTATTCACAATACCGAACTGTAAATAATCCAGTGTAACTGTAAAAATCTCAGTGTGTACAGGAAAATTCGTCATTTTTGTAGGACAGGATTTACATTACTTTGTTTTACTGTAAAATGAAATATGGCACCCTGTTTTTCATGCGGTTTATACTGTGATTTTCGCTGTTTCTTTTTTTCCGTGTATGGCATAAGATACCAAATGGATTTTCATCATTATTTGTATGACATAAACTATATCAATTAGTTAATATCATTGTGATAATTAGAGAGTGTTATCGAATGACATGTTATAGAATTTTCAAACCTAACCTATATATATATAATTCTTTTCTCTCCACCTTCTCTACTCCCACAACCCGTTAATATGTGTGCTGCAATAAAGACAGACCATTAGTTCATTAGTTCAAGTTTAATTTGAATAAATAAATATATTTAAAATGAATAATTCCAATAATGGAATGCAATAGGAAAAATTTGATTTCAGGAAAAATCTAGTTAATTCAAATAAAAAATAAATAAATAGACGCGGTTAGTTAATATTACTAGAATTTTTCTGTCAGTGTAGGATGGTTCATAAAAATCGGCAGAATATCGCGTATGAGCTCGTTCGAGAATCGGCCAACAATGAGTGCATTGATTTGGTAGTATATTTGTTAAGAAAAATGTCCAATGGACTCGTAAAAAGTATTTATCTCGTCTCTCAATGACTTCAACGCGAAACAATGAATCGTCAATATACGAATTGCGGTTCGATCATGCGTTACTCGGCCGAACATTGTCCTCGTATCGGCAAACCAATGATTGGCGAGTCTATACTTCGCCAAACATCGGCCTCATATCGATAAACCAATAATGAACAAGTCTATACTTGGCCGAGCATTGGCCTCGTATGGGCAAACCAATGATTGGCCCGTCTATACTTCGCCAAACATCGACCTCGTATCGACAAGCCAATGATTAGCGAGTCTACGTTTGGCCGAACATTGGCCGCGTATCGGCAAACCAATGATTGGCGAGTCTATCCTTCGCCAAACATCGGCCTCGTATCGACAAGCCAATGATTAGCGAGTCTATATTTGGCCGAACATTGGCCTCGTATCATCAAACCAATGTTGGCCAGTCAATACTCAGCCGAGCTTTGGCGTACAATTGGTTAATCGATCATCGTCCCGCCAACATTGGTCCAAGTATTGGCCGTTACGGTTCGATTGGCGAAACCTACATGGGACGGTTTTCGAGATTTTGGGCTTTATGTTATTTAAAAAAAAACATCATCTGCTCTTGGTTCTTCGCATGCCATTTCTACAAATGATATGAATCGACAATAACTAAGCAACTTTTTAAAGTAATTGGCACGATTTACGTAGTACATTTTATTTTTACGCCGCAGACTATCGAAGTCTCAGATGTACGAATTGGTTCGTTTAAAAATTCTGCATAACATCTTTTTTTGTAAAGTTTCCTTAACATTTGAGGTTAAAAAGAAGACTTTTCTGGATAAAACTTGTAACCAAGAGTATTTTTAAAAAAACCGGGTCAGAAAAGTTTTCATTTGTGGAAATGACACGCGAAAACCAAAAGCAGATGACTTTTATCTCAAAAATCGTGCGACTTTTGCTTAACTGAAATTGTAGCATGTAGTACGACATGATCGGATCTATCGACAGAACTGTCGACTGTTCATTCATAACAGGACACCCTGTATATATATATATATATATATATATATATATATATATATATATATATATATATATATATATATATATATATATATATATATATATATATATCGACAAACGATAATTTTTATTTCTACTGAATTTAACGAAAAAAATATGACGAATTTAAAAAAATCGACAAATTCTGCACAAATTAAAAATAAACCGTTTCAGGCCTGTCGAAGCCGAATTGGAAATCACAAAATTATTAATAGCATTATTGGGAATTAAAATGATAAAAATCTTCCAAGAAAAATATGATTATTTTTTTTTTTCAATGAAAAAATTCATTGGCTCATTATAATTCAAAAATTACAGGAGCTGTTTGTCCGGCCGTGGATCCTGGAAAAACGGAGATGTCATCGCAAAAACGCTGCACAGCCGCCATTTTGAAATGAATCGCTTCAAAAAAATTATTGTATACAGTCACTGATACATATGATAAACACCCTTTTTTGTAATCTCGATTTATTTTGTAGTTTTTTTGAAAAAGAAATCCCCGAAAAGCCTATTTTTTCGGACTCTACAGTGGCCTAAGGCCTTAATTCGAAAAAAGTAGAAGAAAAAATGGGCCCACGATGAGACTAGTCTTTAAAATCATAGAATGGGTCACGCCATTTTAGAGAATTAAAAAAACAGGCATCTTTAAAAAATATAGTTTTCACTTTAGAAGTAAAAAAACGTTGACATTGATAATTGATAATTCTTTTCATATTTTTTAACAAAAGTATGCGTCAAAATGAAAAAAAATTATATAGTGACATTTGTCGATATCTCAATTAGTTCAAGAGTTATCAGCGTTCAAACGTTTTCAAAATTCCGAAATCGACATTTTTTGGAAAATTATGACTTCCGAAAGAGAAGAGATAAAAATCTATAAATTGGTGTGGATATTCCTTTCATGGGGTACAATTTTACAAAAAAATCAGGAAAATCAAAAATGGTCAGGGTCACAGGCTAAGTGAAATAGCGTGGAATTTCCCATATACATGTATGTATGTCTATATATATATATATATATTTAAACCGAACGCTTGTCTTAAGAGCGTTCCGCCGAAAAGGCGAAACACGAGAAGCGTCTGGACCGAAACTCCCCAGCTACATCATCAAACTCAATCATCCTCGGCAGCGTCAGTATAGTTATCGCGTCCCTGCGAAACGAGCATACGGAAAACGTGGCAAAGCGTAGTCACGGTCGATCACCGTTGAAGAAAAAAATAAATGACTCAACCGATTCACTGGAAGTAAATGTCTTTCCAGACGAAATTGTTTTCAGATTCATCTTGTCCTTGTGTGCAACAATGATAGAGAAAAAAATTCGACGCACGTTCAGTCGATCAAGCACTTGGTTTTAATTCTCGCATTATTCACTTTTACGATCGCTGCGTGGGATGCTGTGACGAGGTGCGAATCCTCCTAAAATATATTGGAGAAATTTGCTTTCTTCCTATTGCTGAAACTTATGTACAATAACTGCAGAAGTAATATGATGAATAATGTTAGTAATGATAATATCGATAATGCCAATAAATGTAGTCAAAATATGTATCAATGATTGCTTTCTATTGGAATCTAATTTTCATCAGAGTGCCATATCACGTGAGTCACCCCAAATGTGATTTAAAAATTCTCTACGATATTCAAAGCGTCGTCTACATTTTTTTTGTCTAGTTGGAGGAATTCTATTCGTCAATTATTTGGAAAACCTAATAAACGCCTAATAATGTATTTTTTAAACTTCCTCCTTTTTATTGCCGAAACTTACGATCAATAACTGCATCGATAATATTTTAAATAATGTCAGTAACTATATATAAGTTAAATAATATCAATGATAACAATAAATACAGTCATGTATCAATAATTGCTTACTATAGAAATATAATTTTCATCAGAGTAGCATATCTCGTGAGTCACCCATAAATGTAATTTAAAAAAGCCTCTACGATATTCAAATCATGATCTACATTCTTTGAGCTCATTTGGAGGAATACAGTAAAACTTACTTTGACATCAAGGGTAACTTTGACAGTTTTTAGGGCAACTTTAACAGAGCGTCAAAATACGGGTTAAATGTGTGCGCGTACGGGGGATAAACTTGAACAACAATTTGTTATTCAAGTTCATTATGATGTTGCTAAAGTTGATTGTAATGTTGCTCAAGATGATTTTGATCTGCATGATCATCAAAAGACTGATTAAGTATATATAATAGTACCCTAGGTACTTGATATTTTTATGTAAAATGTTTCCTTAAGGGAGTCCGCCACTGTAAGTCCCCATTTTCAACCGTTTTTTTAAATATTTTTTTAAGACAAGAATAAAATACCTGGTCGATAGAACTTTTAGGTTTTATCAGGTATATATTTAAATATGTAAAAAAAAATTATTTGTCAAAAGAATAAATTTAAAAATAATTTTTAAAAAATAGACACGACTTTTAAACAGTTCGTTTTTTGTACTATAATTTTCATATCAAGAGTGATCTATTATTTACAATTTTTAATTGATCAAAAAAAGGAGTGGTACTTGACTGTTAAAGCAATCTAAGAAGCTAAAGTTAAAATTTCAAGTCGATTGGACGAAAATTGCCAAAGTTCTGCTGCGTGCCCATACCAAAAACATGGTTTTGAGAAAACCATTTTTTAAATTTTGGTAAGAACAATGCACAATGAGCCTAGGGCCTAAATGCGTACTGCAGCGAGAATGCCAAATATTTTGGTATACATTTTTTCAAATAAAAATTTACACGAAACACGATTAATGTATAATAACATACCTTTTTTCCAAAACCCAAATAAACAATCCTGTAGACAAAAAAAATCGATAAAAACGACCTTTTTCAGCCTGTCACAGAAGATGACAATTTGATTGTAAAAAATCGTTTTTTTTTTTCAAATTAAATTCGATGTACAAAGCATAACATATTATTTTTTTGTATAAAAATGATGATACCATCACGTATCAAGATGATTATTTTGTATCAAAATGACGATACGATGAAATCAAAGTAACCCTTAAGGCCTTATATACGCGAAAAATTTGAAAAAAATTCATTTTTTAATTATTTTCGATTCCGTTAGCCTGAACGGTTAGGAATATTTTAAGCTTTAAAGAATTGAAGAATTCCAAAAATTGTTAAAGTTACAGCATTTAGTGCGTATTACACATACCGCGCGGCGCGCCCGACCGCCAACTTCGAAGCCGTTTTTCCACGATTCACTTTTTTGAACCTTGTGAATGTTCTAACTCTTGAACGAAGGTTCAGATCGCTTTTAAATTTTTACAACATATTCTTAGTATCATCACCTATCGTGTGAACCACAGAAACAAAAATTTCAATGACACAAAAAAATATAAAAAATAAAAAAACCGACAGAAAATTGAGTTAAAAAATTTTAAGTTTCATATTTTTATTATAATAATTTTTTTTAATAATATTGTTGGTTCACACTGAAAATACATTCATTATGCAATTATAAATATGTTAATTTTTTCAGACACCCACATCAATGCCGAGAACTTTCACCATCAGAGCGCGCGCAAAAAAATACATTGCTTTAGTATGTTATATCTCCGTCATTTATTAATATTTCTGATTTTTTTATTTTACATACACTTAACCATGTGCATAAACAATCTGTAAAAAAAATGTTGTCAATATATGCGTCATTTTTTTAACCGCGTTTAGAAAAGTATCTTCGAAAATCGGCGAAATCGCGTATATAAGGCCGTAATCTTTGAAATCTTAATCTTGGAAATGCCCTGTCAAAGAAACCCCACACACGAGGTTTCTTCAACGCATTAACAAAAAAATATAAAATTGCGGGGGTCGTTGGGTTTGACTTTATTATACATTTGATAGCCAAAGGACACAATGTACTATTGGAGCAAAAAAGGTGGAATTGAGAATGTTAAGGGGAGGGTAGGGGTTTCAGCGTGAAAAAAAAACACTTTGTTGCGAATTTTTTTCATCTATATGGATAGAGTAAATTTATTGAAACCTTTTGTACATTGTTAAGTGTCATTTCAAGAACATTCCGTGAAATTTGTACGCGTAAATATCCACAAACAAGCCAGTGACAAAGCTTTTCCAAGAACGCCTTTGGAAAAACATTTAGAAATTATCTGAAATCAAGTACCATGAAAATTTAGTCAAAGTATCATCAAATCTTCCCCCCAAGGGTCTTTGATAATTTTTTTTTCATTTATAAATTGTTGGTGGTCATGTAAAGTGAAAAGTGCTATTTTTCACGAAAAATTCCGCCATTTTGAGGGTGGAAAACCGCCTCAATGTAAAAAAAATCTCAAACTAACCGTTGGGGGGAGGTATTTTATATGTAGAAAGTGTGTGCCAAGTTTGAAATAAATCGGTCATGTAGTTTTCAAATGGCAGTGAACACGGACTTTGAAAAAGTGGTTTCGAGAAAAACGCGTTTGAAGTTTAGAGAAGTCGGAGCTACAGTGTTAGAGGAGCGGGACTAAATAGTCAATAACTTCGAGAGTTTCGCTCTGATTGACTTGAAATTTTGGAATTATATTCTTGAAATGTTTGACTATAAGAAAAGACAAAAAATCGATTTTTCAAAAGTGCAAACCCCTACCCATCCCTTAAAAAAAAGTCACGTACAAAAAAATTCCAAAACCTGGTCAAAGTAACCCCGTGTTACGGTAACAATCGCATATGACAGTTATCTGGAAATCAGCTAGGTCGAAGGGTTCCAACATTAGTGAAGTGATAGGTGGGTGGTAAAATGTTAAGGGGTTACCCCCACTTGCGATTTTGAAAAAATCGATTTTTTTTATTGCATTTTTTTGAAGTATAAGTATCCGGGCCCATACAGAATAGATGACTCTATATAAGTTTACAAAAAAAAATATTTTCTTCGTGTAAACTGAAATTGAAACTTTAAACGCGTTTTTCTCAAAATGACATTTCTGAAGTCGGTGACCAAGATTACTCGAACACTAATGAACCGATCTTCTTGAAATTTTGCAGGCTTATTTAATACATAAAAATGTAGTCTTTAAACGTTCGATTTTTTTTCGAAAAAAATGGCCGTTTTATAGCCAAAAAACGGCCGTTTTTTTCGTTAAAATCGAACCATTAACTTTGACTGTCCGCCATTTTGTGAAAAACGAATATTTTTTAAAATCCTTCGATTAAAGACTAGTTTATACTTATATTTGACTAAATCCATCCGCATTTTTTTTTCAGATGATCCACTTCGCCGCAATGTTGGTCACCGCAAACTGTGTATATAAAAACATTATTTCATTGACGGCCATTTGCCACTAAACAATGTAATATTTTTCAATAAAAAAATTACTGAAAGTTCTTCAAGATGTGTTCTTTAAGATGGCATATTGATCGATTAAAAAAGTTTTGTAGTTTTCTTTAAAAAAATTCACGAAAAAGGCCTTTTTTGCGCTACAAGTGGGGGTAACGCCTTAAAGGGATGAGCTTGTGAATGCCCGTGAGGGCATATACATAACACGATTGTGCATAGTGGAAAACGACGATTTTTTCTCTCCCCTTCGCATTTGGCGACAATCACACTTTCTTTTCTTCTCTCCACTTCGCGATTCTAATTGCACTCGCATAGACGAGTCTCGGAAGTGTACAATGTTTGTCGGCCCTCCGGATACCGGTTCCTTGATGGAAACATAAATAAAACGCGGTAGCACAGCCATATGTATGTACGGAGCACAGCACAGTGCTCAGCATCTCTTGGCTGTGTATTTCAGCACAGTGCATAGGTATATACGACGCTGCATGGTTAGACTCAACAATGCCGGACATTATTCACGCCTGATGAAAGTTTGCGAAGGGTTCTCGCCGTTGCGCTATCGGTATATAATATATACGCGCAATGTTCACTCACCACGAAGAATAGCGCGCACGCTTTTCGCGCCCTCGAGTTGGCTTCTATAAGCTCGATGGAATTTCTAGTGAGAGCATACAATTATGAGCACTGGTCCCGTCATGCTCATCCTGTATATACATCACGCACCACGGGACGACACTTTATTACGCGCTATCTTTATTGCCGGGAGAAACGAACGAGTGATAATAACGAGATGTGACTAAACGTTATGGGGGGAGATACCTTTGGACGAGGAAACATTTGCTGATTTTCATGATGTTTTTTAAAGGGGAAGCTTTCTTCAACATTATTGAGAATTGGGGTATGTTTTATTACTACTTTTAGCTGTTGCGTGATATTTTTTCAATTTTTAAAAATGGCGGTTTGGCACGGTCGATTTTTAATCGATTTTCAAAACTGGCGTGACGTATAGCTAAAGAACTTATCGACCGATTTTTGTGAAATTCGGTATAAAGATTTATCTTTATAGAAAAATTTATCTTTCTAACCTTGTTGTCTAAAGCATGGCCCTTAAGCAATTTTGTTGTTTATTTATGTTGTACTTATCAATATTCTATGTAACGAGTATATTCTGCGTTATACTTTTTTTTACGTCATTTATGATGAATTCATTGCATAACTTTTTTTTTCGCTGTACCAAAAAATGCCTACTTGCGTACCTCGAAGAAAATATATTTTTTGGAGCGAATTGAAAAACGTATAATATTATTTCAAAGTACAACTCTTTAGCTTTCCAAAGCCACCTGTAAAATCTCGGTGTCTTTCTTTTTCATAAGAATATAAGTTTTTGAAAACAAAAATCCATAATTTTTTTACAATATTATTTACTTTTTCAACTATAACTTTTTTAAATAAAAAATATCACAAATCTGATAAAACCATCGCATATCTAAGAACATTCCCGATTGATGAGAAAAATAATGTTTTAATTGATGAATTACAGCCCAATACACAGTTGATCAAAGTTGCCGGGGTTAGGCTAACCCATATCCATACGGAACGCAACATTTTTATAGTCCATACCCTGAGGGTTAAAAAAAAGTATTTTTCGGTTGCAAAGTGTAGCCATTTTTTGGAAAATTCAATGCTTTTGTTTCAAAGCGTACCATTTCATAGATTTTCAACATTTCTCACTTTTTCTTGGTCAATATTCTGCGTATAAGTGTTAATGAAAGAAAAATCTGCGCTGGAAAAACTGCGATGTTGTCACGCCGTCTGACAACATCCTCCGCAACCCGTTCAGAAGACCGTGACGTACCTCTGCCATTTTGAAAGATTAATAGAAAAAATACCACTCAACAGCCAAAAGTCGTGATAAAACATACCCTAGGTCTCAAAAATGATGAACAAGTACTTTCTAAAAAAAATTATGAACATCAGCAATTTTTTTCTTGCCTCAAAGTATCTCCCGCCTTAATGCAGGCTACTTCTTGCTATGATTTATGACTGCATGATTTTTTATAGCTTTATCCAGTTGTTGATGATAAATTATTGAAATAGTTTTTTTTATCGAACGTCGAACTTTTTTCCACAGATTGGCACTTTAGTAATGTTCGAAATTTCGAAAAAGCATTCGGTAGTACGAAAGATTTATTTTATT
Source organism: Ophion slaviceki (assembly GCA_944452715.1). Classification (NCBI taxonomy): domain Eukaryota; kingdom Metazoa; phylum Arthropoda; class Insecta; order Hymenoptera; family Ichneumonidae; genus Ophion; species Ophion slaviceki. The sequence continues at coordinate 20,030,598 of OX101794.1, forward strand.
ATAGTAAAAGTCCATTTTTTGTTATTCATTTTAGATGACCCTAGTTGCCGGAACCACCTACATAGATTGGCCATGCAGCAACGGCTGCATTTTGTTTGGATAATAATAACTTCATTGTTCATCAATATTGTTCAATGAAAAGGAAACTTAGCTTGGCAAGACTGTGTATCAATTGTGTGTTAAATCCCGACCCTGTAATTCCAATAATCTCATCAGAGAAAAATGCTGCAAATGGACTTGTTTTTTGGGCCTCGAGCTTATGCAAATCCGCCAAATGGAGGCGTCGACTTGATTTCAAACCTTTATAGCTCCGTGTGACAGTTCTGTAACAAAGTATCCAAGTCCTCACATAATCCCATATTAACGGTTAAGCTTTTTTTTAAATTAATGTCACACAACGGCTACAAACCGTTGGATCGTTTTTTACATTGTCATTCGTGCAAACTAGATAGTGTTGGTTGGATCTAAATTCGTTTGAAGTTCACTTATCGCGAGATTGCAAGATTCGAGTGTGGCAACTTTTGGACAGCAGCGGGAAGTTTGTGATTTCCACAATAATGTGTGTTCTCTTCAATGAAAAGTGCTATGACAAAATTTCCTTCTGTCAGTAGCAGAATTAAATTTTCCTCTAATTCCTCCTTCCTAAAACCTCTAATTCCTAGTTACCTTGTAAGTTAAGGTCAGTCAGCGAACGCTATAGCTGTAGGCGGGAAACGACTCGTCACTCTAACTCTCTTACACGAGACTCGGTTCAAGCAACATCGGCTGTTCATTCGTTCGTTCAAGCACACCTTCAACCCTAGTAGCTATTACAGAGTTTTTATCAACGTTGTTCTCATTAAAGCAAATAAATATTCTATCCAAAACATCCACTTCATCGTGAACATTATTTATTTAGACTACAATATCTATATCGGATCAGGCAGCCATGTCATGTTCGCCATTTAGAACCATCGATCATTTGCGTTTCTAAGATCTACAAATTCGAAGTTTTTAGTCTCGATCTATGTCTTTTTGCTATAGACGGACACGCACTGTTTTCTATTTCGGAGATATGAATGTTGTAGATTGTTCGAATCTGTATTTGTATGACTCAAACTGCAGACTATCTAAATATATGTTCTCGAATAAATCTCGAATAAATAGTTATTCAAATTCGTCATTGGTCAAAGGATAAAATTTCCAATAATTTAACCTTCGTTATTTTGAGAGTTCATAATTCTGTCGTTTCGAAATCTTTGTCATCCTATATTTGGCCATTCGACATTTTAACCCCCACCTCTGATGGGCTCAAAAATATTTCCACTGCTGATAGTTGTTGCCTCACTCGGTATATATCCACGTATATATTGGAAAATACACATTATTCGGTTACTCTTTATACGAGACGAAAATATTTAAGGAATAGATACAACGAAAGTCGAATATTCGCCCCATCAAAGTATATTCTTTTTCTTTTCTTTTGCCTCTTTGTCATTTATTTTTTTTCACGAGAATATCCACTCTCGCTTTCAAAGGAACGGCGTCGCGAGTCGAGCATAAAAACTAATTTCACCCTTACTCTCGCCCCCTCCCCCTCGTCGTTCACCCGCGGTTGCTTTTTCAGCAACCCTCACTGCCGCTACATATATAAACGAAGCCACGAAAAAGCAGATTTCGCCGGCGAGATCAGTATATTAAGAAGACCGTGAGCACATGAAAGCGCGGCGACTCGACCTGCTGTCACGTTTCCTTTCTTTTTCGTTCATTTCGCTTTTTTCCCCTTTTTTTTCGCATTTATTTTTCATATTCACCGTAACATCAAAAGCACAGCGTACGTTCTCGTTTCAGGGCGGTAACGGAAGTACCGATGTGTGTGCGTGTGAGTGTGCGTGTGTGCGCGAGTGTCTCGTGGTTATTTGCGTTTCGCTTATCATCACGCAGCCACGCGTAGGGAGGAGAGACCGAGTTTATACGGCGAATGAAAATTTGAAAATTTTGGCGAAGATTGGTGTTGATGCGACGTCGAGTACTCGTATGTTGACGTGGATTTTCGGCGTTCAAATATACCAACACACACGCTTGAAAAAGGATCCAAACGTTGCGCTGTGATCTCCCTTGCGACGATCAAAGGAACAAACTTGTGTTTGGTCGAGCATAAATAAACAACATGAAAGTGGAGTCCAAATTTGCTAATGTACACTGAGAGAAATGTGCGTTTTCAAACATGTTTTGACTATGTTTTGTATTTTCCTGAGGCTATAATATCTTACAGCTATAGAAACGACCAACAGTATAGTACCTAGTGCTTATTGATATTTTAGGAAGTGCATAAATTATGCACATGTATTAAGGTAGTACCTCCACAAAAGAGTTGAATTAACGCGGTCCTCTAGTTTCTCGGCTGTTTTTTTACGGCTTTTTCAATAATTTTTTACGGGCAAAGCATCGAAATAATCAATCTCATTGTTTTTGCATAATCTTTATTAACATTTAAATAAGCTTTACAAATTTTTTGAAGTCAAAATATACAATAGAATAAAGGTTATAGTGGCCGACAGGAAGACATCAAGTAAAAGAGGTGCTTGACGGTGACCAAGATTGCGGCTGTTCTGCTTATCTGAAATCAAAAAACCAAACGGCATTTTAATCTTCATATTTAAGACTAGCGATTGAACTAGAGTGAATTCTAAATTACAAAAATTGACTTTTTTATACACTTTTGAAAATTACATTCTATTTTGTACTCATTATTTCTTAAGTTTTTCGCTCGTACAAAAAAAACTATCGAAGCAATCATGATAATCCTAGTTCAATCGCTGGCTTATAACATATTAAAGATGCTGTATAAATTTGAACAAGATCGGTGCAGTAGTTTCTGAAATATCGTGGTCACCGTTTCGAAAAATGGTGTTTCGAGAAAAACGCGTTTGAAAGTATACCTGCTCCGTATACCTGCTCCGTTCCAGGGCCGTAACTTGTGGACCACTTCGAATATCGAAAAATCCTTTGGCCCACATTTTCTACACATGTTGTAGATGTGATCTATGAAAAAAAATCGATTTTTTCGACCCGAGAAACTAGAGGGCCGCCTTAAGAAATGGTTGAAATTTGACATATATGTTATTCAATACATTATCCAAACATCTGTGCAATTTGAATAAGTTTAACCACCCCACACCTGAGATATTTACAGTTAAAGTTGGCTTGGTTTACACGTAACAAATGCGTTATGATGGGCAAACAGAGCATCATTAATTCTACCGTCAAAACTAAAATTAAGAAATTGATAAAAAATGAGGATTAGCTAGAGTAAGATATCACGAATAGTGTGAAAAAAAATGAGAATGATTCACCATCTAGTTTCCAAGATATAACCATGAAAAGCCCTCACAATTTTGGTGCAAAGCCTGAAAAAAAAAAACAATTGGGCAAAGCCTGGACAGTCCCGGCAAAAAGTTTACTGGCAATGGTAGATTAAAAACACAATATAGAATATATTTTACGGCAATAAATGATATCCATCGTATTATCTACTAGTACCGAGTCAATATTGCGTAGTTTTTAATTTTATTTATTACTAATTAAACCAATTATCAATCTTTTAAACATGAACATGGTATGTATACTTTTGGTTGAGATGTTCGCAGAGGAACTACCTTAACCGTAATCACCAATCTTACAAGCATACGTTGATTGTTCAATGCTAAATAATGTAGTAGGTTTTCCATAAAATGAATTTTCGCTGATAGTATCAAAAATTAACGCCCCCAAGATTCTAATAGTGAGCAGGACTAAAAAAAATATGTACATTGATTAAACCGTGGGACTTTTACTAAACTAAAATTCCAGAATACAGTAGGACATGATCTGACCTATCGACAGTGGCGGGATTCTCCATTCATAACAGAATACCCCATATATATATATATATATATATATATATATATATATATATATATGCACATAATATTTAATAAATCCCTTATATGTATATTACGTAGTTGCATATGAAACCACCCACTGGCAATAGATGGAATTAGGTACACTATATTCGCGAATTAAGGAATCATCACAGTATGACCGCCCGAAAATAGCCGATCCTCGCGATTTCTTTCGGCGGATAGGATAAGCTGATCGGTCTAATTTTTTCTTAGAAATTGAAGCGCCGATAAGAAATACAAAATGATATTTTTATAAATGTCTTTATTTATTGTTCAAGATTGTTTTCATTTGCGGAAAATTGCGCGGGGAAAAAAAGGTGTCCCATGGTGGCCAGGATTGCGGCCGCAAATTTGATCTGAAACAAATATTTTAAAATGATTATTAATCTGTAAGAAAGCCGCCATGTTCCTATGGAGGTTTTAAAAAAATGAAATTTGAAAAAATGGCGGCCGTTTGAACAAAAGGTATAAAATTTAGTCCTTTTTCTACAGTTTTTCGTAAAAAAAAAATAGGAAGATTAAAAAAGCTTCCATAGCAACATAAGGAATGACGTGAAGAATGTTTTGTCAAAATTTCAAACGGATAGCTTGAAAACTCTTCCTTTGAGAGTGGCCACCGTTTTGAAAAACACCATCCCGAGAAAAACGCGTTTGAAGTTCTAAGAAAGGCTGTTGAGAAAGGCTCAACTTTCTCTAAGAAAGGCTGTAGCGACCGAAATAATTCGAATTTCGATCTAAAAATTGAACAGAACGTTTACAACCGTGTATACTAACGAATAATGCAAAAAAAATTAATTTTTTTGAAAATTTCACACTGATGATATCTTGAGAGTTGGCAATACACATGATGATAGGTCCATACAGTCCCACTGAAACCCCATAGGTGACATTTGTGCGACGCGTTAAGGCCTTATATACGCGATTTCGCCGATTTTCGAAGGTACTTTTCTAGGCGTGGTTAAAAAAAAATGACGCATATATTGACCAATTTTTTTCACAGATCACTTATGCAAAAAAATCAGAAATATTACCAAATGGCGGAGATATAACATAATCAAGCAACGTTTTTTTTTTGCACGCGCGTTGATGGTGAAAGTTCTCGGCATCGATGTGGGTGTCTAAAAAATCGAACAGATTTATAATTGCATAATGAATGTATAATTAGTGTGAACTAACAATATTGTTTAAAAAAATTATTATAATAAACATTCGAAAATTAACATTTTTTTACTCAATTTTCTGTCGGCATTCAATTTTTTATATTTTTTTGTGTCATTGAATTTTTTGTTCCTGTGCTTCACACGATAAGTGATGATACTAAAAATATGTTGTTAAAATTTCAAAGCGACCTGAACCTTCGTTCAAGAGTTAGAACTTTCACAAGGTTCGAAAAAATGAATCGTGGAAAAACGGCTTTGAAGTTAGCGGTCGGGCGCGCCGTGCAGTATCTATTATAAATGCAATCTTACCTTATTTTTGGAATTTTTTGGAATTTTTAAATTCTGTAAAGCTTAAAATATTGCTACCCGTTCAGACTAATGGAATCAAAAATAATTTTAAAAAAATGAAAAATTGTGAATTTTTTCGCGTATATAAGGCCTTAACGTCATCTACTTAGATCGTGTTTGCAATGACAAGTTTTGTTCCAAATAAGTCACACTTGCGGCAAGTTACGCTCCATTATTCCCTGGCAATGAAATCAGCCGTGGAAACGCGTCGTTTTGCTAGAGAACGTCTATGCCGCACATGCTCCACCGAGTCCAACGTGCAAAGAGTGGTTTCGCCGCTTCCAAATTGCTGATATCTCCATGGTCGACGAGGGCCGCAGAAATAGGGGTGAGAGAGGGGTGTCGTGTATTGCGAGCTGCTGAAACCATCGAAAACCATCGCTAGGGATCGTTATCGATAGCCACTGATGCGTTTGAAAAGAGCTCTGCACGAAAAGAGGGCGCAATGGGAGAATCCCCATGACAAGTTGATTTTGCAGCATGACAAAGACAGGCCAAGCGTGTTGCTCAACCGGTTGAGAAATAGTTAGATGGAGGGAACTGTATAAGCCTACGCAACCCGCCATATTCCCTATACATCGGCCCCCGATTACTATTTGTTGCGGTCGATGCAGTCAGCGTTTGCGGCTGAGCACTGCACCTCGTACGAAGAAATAAAAAAAAACCCTAGATGACTGGATTGCCTCTAGAGAAGCCCATTTCCTCCTGCGTGGAGTCCGATGCGGCCAAGCTTGTTTGTTCAGATGGGCAATACTTTGAATAAACCAGTTCGTCGATTTGCCACCAAACCCCTATCTTACTAACAAGGAACATCCCTCAGGTGTTGAAATTTGGATGGTGGAACATCCCTTCGATTGTGTTGAAATTTGGATATGTTATAAAGCACCGAAAAGTAAGCGATACGTATTTTTTTTTATCGGTGGAAAAACGGTTTTAAGGGGTGAAACCACTATGGAAATTTCAACCAAAGCGAAGGGTATCACCTGAGGGATGTTCCTTATAAGTAATGGGCGACTTCATATGCAACCACCTAATATAGGGGGGGGGGGGGGACTAGCCCAAAACGGGTAAGTTAAGGTTAGAGGTAAAGAAATCGGGTTCTCCATATATTTTGAACTTTTATTTGAACGATCAGAGTTCGTTACTTATCGAACTTTAATAAATCAATCACAACTTTACAAAATCTTCATCAATAGAAATAAATAAACCAAAAACTAAACCCTACGAAAAAAAACGTTTTGCCCGTCTGGGTGCCTAAAGCGAGTAGGGCTTTTGGGCAAAGCGGGTAGTGATTAAAATAATGAGATCAATCGACCTTAACAGCTAGATATCGTAAAGTATTTAATTATAATCAACAGTTTTTGTTTTATATATCTATCAGAACCATAAAATTAGCTTATAAGTTATTTTAGTCGAGAATTACACTTGTCATAGGGTAAAATCAAATTTCACGTAATCATCCTTGACACATGTCGCGATAATAGGACCTTGTGCCGGCATAAGAAGTGCAAGCTTCATGAGCCCACATTTCACAATCATTGCACTTAAGGGGGGTTTGCACTTTTGAAAAATCGATTTGCACTTTTGAAAAATCGATTTTTTTTGTTGTCATTTCTTATAGTTAAACATTTCAAGAACATGATCCCAAAATTTCAAGTCAATCAGAGCAAAACTCTCGAAGTTATTGACTACTTAGTCCCGCTCCTCTAACACTGTAGCTCCGACTTCTCTAAACTTCAAACGCGTTTTTCTCGAAACCACTTTTTCAAAGTCCGTGTTCACTGCCATTTGAAAACTACATGACCGATTTATTTCAAACTTGGTACACACTTTCTACATACAAAATACCTCCCCCCAACGGTTAGTTTGAGATCTTTTTTTCATTGAGGGGGTTTTCCATCCCCAAAATGGCGGAATTTTTCGTGAAAAGTAGCACTTTTCCCTTTACATGACCAACAAAAATTAAGAAATTAAAAAAAAATTATCAAAGACCGTTGGGGGAGGATTTGATGATACTTTGACTAAATTTTAATGGTACTTGATTTCAGATAATTACTAGCTGAGATACAGTGAACACCGCAAATCGTGTTTTTCCAAAGGTGTTCTTGGAAAAGTTTTGGCACTGGCTTGTTTGTGGATATTTTCGCGTACAAATTTCACGGAATGTTCTTGAAATGACACTTAACAATGTACAAAAGGTTTCAATAAATTTACTCTATCCATATAGATGAAAAAAATTCTCAAAAAAGTATTTTTTCACGCTGAAACCTCTACCCTCCCGTTAATCCAGACTTCTGTTTGTGGATCTATGTAAAGTTCGCTGCACACCAGGCATCGGTACGCGTTCGTGTCCTTTTTATTCCGTTTTGGACATTTATTCACCGCTTTCTTCTCTCTTTTCTGTCTTTTCATACTTGTTGGAGGTTTAAGGGGTTAGGCCACAGTAACGGGTATCAAATCATGTCCGAATTCAACAATTTTTTTTCGTATGGAAAAGCTATTCACTCATAAAATTTATTACACATCTATTTAGTATGAACATCAAGCTGTTAGAAAATATATATGTTTTTTTTTCGATGTACAAAATGGCCGACTACTAATATTTTCTTTTGTTATCTTTTTATTGAGACGCTCCGTGGCGTGACATTTGGCATCCACAATTTTTTACCTCGAACAAAAAACAAAAACTCCCGTCAATCTACATTAGAATACCTAGAGAAGTCTTAAGCTATAAATCGAATAGCAACTAATTCTTATGATAATAAAGCACCGTTTTAGCGAAAAAATCGATTTTTTGACAATGTTTCTTTGCTGCATCTATCCTCGACTTTTACTCATACCCCACTTGCCCAAAGGCATAGTTCTTTTTGGCACACTCATAACCTCGAAACCGGCACAACATGCGACGTATCACTTCACTGTTAAGACGGTCCAAACATAGCATAATGATATCACTAAATTCGTAAGAACACGTCACAAACCAAAATCGACTAATCAGTAGTAATAAAACACCAATTATTTATCAAAAACCATCAAAAATCTTTGTTTACAACTTACCTTGCAACCGCGTGATCCGTCGTTTCGGGGGGACTGCCTGTGGTTGGCCGACGTCCGCGCCACCTTTTCGTACACGCCCATTCAAACTACTGTCAGAGGCGCGAAATTTAAAAAGCTTACCCGATTTGGACGCGTTGCCCGTTTCAGGCTAGTCTCCCTTACATTTTTATTTACACACGAGTATCAACTAATCTACTACTGCAAACATATATCAAAGATGGCGCCGCTTCCCGACCGATCGTCATTTAGATGCTCGTCGAAGTGTCGCACATACTCCCGCCCACGCTTTCGTTATCGCGCGTGTCTTCTATCACAACGCGAATCTGAGATATCGCAGTAGCAGCCATAAACAGCGTATATGTCCTCTCAGTTTGCGCCGCGCGCGTAATTCTCGCGTCGACCTTAATATCAAAGATATCAGCCGTGATAATCTGGAATCGTTCTGAATGGCGGGCGTTCGAAAAGGGCGCGTCTCGACGACGACACACACACACCTACGTACACGATCTTTCTGCCTGAAAATATCGCGATAAGTGCATACGTTTCATTCCTTTTTTTCACTGAGCTTTTTTTCGCAAGGAAGGAGGGTGCGAAGCTTTGAGGGACGAGCGTAAAAGCATCTCGGGGATTCCGCGACCAGTTTGATGCTCGAAATACGAAAACGACCTCGGGATTTTTTGCGGGGATGTCAGTTTTACGCCCTTATAGCGGCAAATGTTCGTCGGTATGTTCGGTCCACATTGAAAAAAATGTAATTTATCCTCATGGAGATGATAAAATTCGGCATTCACCTCTTTTTGATAGATAACGCCGCCATCGAATGACTTTTTCGTACTAAGGATATATCTACGCGTATATATGTTTGAACGTACACGCTGACGTGTATTTCCTCAAGGAGATTCTTAGCAATGTATATACATATGAGCGAATAAAATCGAACGTAGCGTGTGTACATCGACCCACGTCATACACATACGGGGTGTCCCTCTTATCTCTGCCACCTGAAATACCTCGCTAACTACCGACGTCACAAAAAAATGTTCCAGACAAAAGTTGTACGGTGTGAAGGGGGCCACCAAATGCGACCATTTTCTTTGGCGCAGACGCACTGACGCACAGTGAAGGTCACCTTCACTTTTTTCAATGGAACGGTGCATTTTTTTTCAACCATCTTGTGGAGCACCTCAAGCCGCATAAAAAACATTGGCGGCCAAAGTCGTTCGAGGTTATTCAAGGTCACCTATTAAAATGAAATACAAATCTAAATATCTCTGATCCCTCCCAAATATTTGGCAGTGATCCGAGATTTTATCACTGATACTCACCTTGAATGACCTTGAACGACTTTGACCCCCGAATGTTTTTCATGCGGCTTGAGGTACTCCACAAGAGTGTCACCTCCACTTTTTTAAATGGAAGGGTAACTTTTTTCAACCATCTTGCGGAGCACCTCAAGCCGCATAAAAGACATTAGACGGGTCAAAGTCGTTCAAGGTCATTCAAGGTCACCTATTAAAATGAAATACAAATCTAAACATCTCGGATCACTGCCAAATATTTGGTAGTTTAGATATTTAGATTTGTATCATCGATACTGACATTGAATGACCCTGAACGACTTTGAACCCCTTGTGTTTTTTATGCGGTTTGAGGTACTCCACAAGATGTTCGAAAAAAAATGTACCATTCCATTTGAAAAAAGTGGAGGTGACCTTCACCGTGCGTCAGCCCCTCCATGGAAATAAAACAAAATGGTCGCATTTGATGGCCCCTTGACACGGTACAACTTTTGTTTGAAACATTCTTTTGTTGACGTCGATAATGACCGAGTTATTTCGGGTGGCAGAGATAAGAGGGACACCTTGTATATATATATATATATATATATATATATATATATATATATATATATATATATATATATATATATATATACAGGGTGTCCCAGAACTCAATTTCAAGCCGAAACGGGGTGACAGGATTGATTGTAACCATCATGAGAAAAATCAGAAAAAAAATCTATTTTGAAAATTTTAAATTCATCGTTTAACAAAAAACAGTCTTAATTCTAGGAAACTTGGGGCAATTGTGTCATTATTTTTGACTGTGATTCTAGAAATGTTATTTAGGGTTACGGTTCCAAAGTTTAAATGAACAAAAATAATAAAAATTAACCACAATAACCGAAAAATGGTTACAGTTTGACCAAATTTCTAGGTTTTTCTTAAATGCCCAGATTTTTTTTCTGATTTTTCTCATGATGGTTACAATCAATCCTGTCACCCCGTTTCGGCTTGACGTTGAGTTCTGGGACACCCTGTATATATATATATATATATATATATATATATATATATATATATATATAAACGATCAAGGAACGAGCGTGGAGATTGCGAAGCTCGAGTCGGCTATACGTTACATATAGTACCATTCCCTTTGTGTGAGATTGCGTGTAACTATCTGTGTATATGCGTGGGCGCGTATCTCACGATAATGGGATTCAACCCAAGGGACGTGGTAGGAGACAATGTTCCCTTCGCAAACACGCAAAAATAGAGAAAGTAAAGGAGCAAATAAAGAAAGGGGTGGCGAAGGAACAGGCAGACAGAGAGAGGGAGCGAGAGAGAGAGAGAGAGAGAGAGAGAGAGAGAGAGAGAGAGAGAGAGAGAAGTAGGAAATAAGAGAGCTACGGGAAACGAATATACGTTTGCACGATCTCCAACAAATATCCACTTTCTTTATGCGTGCGTGTACAGCATTGCACTACCGTACGTGGTCTCTCGCCATTTGCTGCTGTGCTAAAATAACAAGGAACGACATAAATTTTCGAAGATACCGAACTTATACGACGTGTTTATCCGGCAGCTCGCCCGCACCGAGTAAATTCTCACCGGAACTTTTGTTATAGCATGCTCCATACCTTCATACGCACCCAACTATACGTATCCATCATATGCATGTATACATTTGTACTCATGCAACCGACGCAGAAACGCATATATGTGTCCATACGTATAGGTATATGGGTATAAAACGTCCATGACATAAACGTCCATTACTCCCTTTCGCCCCATTTATATGTTGCCAATGCATATATTTGTGTGGTCAAGAAATCACAGATGGGTATGAGCCTCTCCATACGGGTCAGCCCAACGATCGAATTCGACGCTTTTAACGCGCATACGCATACCCTGTGGCGATAGGGCGCTTTTCGCATGGGTACGTACACTTACACAGGGAGATTTGCTGTATGGACGCGTGTATAGCAGTAGCTCTTTAACGACCACCGCATGTTCAAGTGCGCTCGTCGCGTTTGGTCGGTGACAGTTGACCCACGCGATCGCGCATACGTCGATGATCGTTCATCGCCCGCGTGTATAATCGAGCGGGTCCTTCACGCCCGGTCGTATATCCAAGCTTGCTCGCGACCGGCGTCATAATAATTCGATGTAATGGGCTGGTGCGCCACCCAGGGATCATCAACATTCGTTCGTTCCGCCAATCGAATGATGACCATTTTTTGGCCTTTTTAAGGTGTCTTCTCACTTGAGACTATTTTCATGATTTTTGTTGTAGGTTTATATTATAGATATTGATATGAAAGTTGTTACACTTAATAAATACAGTTTGAAATACAAAAAAAAATGTTATTTATTTAAGGCGTTACCCCCACTTGTAGCGCAAAAAAGGCCTTTTTCATGAATTTTTTTAAAGAAAACTACAAAACTTTTTTAATCGATCATGTACCATCTTGAAGAACACATCTTGAAGAACTTTCAGTAATTTTTTTATTGAAAAATATTACATTGTTTAGTGGCAAATGGCCGTCAATGAAATAATGTTTTTATATACACGGTTTGCGGTGACCAACATTGCGGCGAAGTGGATCATCTGAAAAAAAATGCGGATGGATTTAGTCAAATATAAGTATGAACTAGTCTTCAATCGAAGGATTTTAAAAAATATTCATTTTTCACAAAATGGCGGACAGTTAAAGTTAATGGTTCGATTTTAACGAAAAACAAAACGGCCGTTTTTTGGCTATAAAACGGCCATTTATTTTCGAAAAAAAAAATCGAACCATTAAAGACTACATTTTTATGTATTAAATAAGCCTGCAAAATTTCAAGAAGATCGGTTCATTAGTGTTCGAGTAATCTTGGTCACCGACTTCAGAAATGCCATTTTGAGAAAAACGCGTTTAAAGTTTCAATTTCAGTTTACACGAAGAAAATATTTTTTTTTGTAAACTTACATAGAGTCATCTATTCCGGGCATCAAAAAAAACTGCACTTCAAATTGCACTTCAAAAAAATGCAATAAAAAAAATCGATTTTTTCAAAATCGCAAGTGGGGGTAACCCCTTAAGTCACTATTTATGGACGAAAATCGGAGTTGAACAAATGTCCTAATAAATGGTAGGTCTGCGCTCTTGATGAAATCTCGGAGATGGATCGTCTGAAACAAAAAAATCAAATGGTTTTAGATTCAGTATGTTAAGGGGTTAGGCCACTCTAGAGGCCGAAAAATAGGCCTTTTGGGGATTTTTTTCAGAAAAAGTACAAAATAAATCGAGATTACGAAAAGGTATCATACATATCAATGAGTGTATACAAAAAAAAAATTTGAAGCGATTCATTTCAAAATGGCGGCTGTGCAGCGCTGATCTCAAAACTGCATTCTTTAAGTTGACCGAAAACATAACTCAGACAATTTTCAACCGATTCACTTGAACTGTTGAATATATCTTGAAAAATACATTGTCTATGGAAGTACGTAGGATTTTTTTTTTATATTGCATACTTTATTTGTTATTAATAATTATCTGACGAAGTTTTTCACTTTCCAAAAGTTTGCCTAAAAATCGTCAGATAATTGATAATAACAAATAAACTATGCAATATACAAGAAAATCCTACGTACTTCCATAGACAATGTATTTTTCAAGATATATTCAACATTTCGTGTGAATCGGTTGAAAATTATTTTAGTTATGTTTCCGGCCGACTTAAAAAATGCAGTTTTGAGATAAACGCTGCACAGCTGCCATTTTTAAATTAATCGCCTCAAAAAAATTATTGTGTACAGTCACTGATGTGTATGATAAACACTCTATTTGCAATCTCGATTTATTTTGTACTTTTTCTGCAAAAAAATCCCCAAAAAGCCTATTTGTTCGGCTTCCAGAGTGGCCCGAGGCTTTAATAGCTATAGCGCATATCATACGATTTTTCATATATGCAAAAATAACATAATGGCGGACATTTTTCGACAAAACAAAAAAAAACGTGTTTTTTCACTTTTTTTCGCAAAAAAGATAGTAAATATCAATTTTTTTCTAAATTCCTTGCTTTGCGTTATAGCTATAGTTGTAAAGAATATGTGGTTAACATTTCATAAGGATCGGTTCAGTAGTTTCGAAGATTTTATCAACAAGCCGTCGAAAAACGTTGTTTCGAGAAAAACGCGTTTAAAGTTCTTAACGAGCAGATGAACGTGCTCAGGTAGTAAAGTAAAGGTCACACAAAAATACAGTTAGACTCCTCCGATCTTCATAAAATGTTAGTATGATACTTTTGGATATCTATACTTTCGTATAATGTAATAAAAAAATCGATTTTTTGAAAAATATGAATGAGAAGTCGCCTTAAGGGTGGAAATACCGTTAGGCGAGGAACAACTTTGCTGACTTTTGTGGTCTTTTTAAAGGCAATATTTCTTCACCTTTTTAGACTCAGGGTATGTTTTGTTACTACTTTTGCCTGTTCCATGGTATTTTTTATTTATTAATCTTCAACAATGGCGGAGGTATGGCACCGTCTTCTAAATATTTTCTGAGCATTTTACAAACTGGCATGACGTATAGCTAAAAAACTCATTGACCGATTCTGATGAAATTTGGTGTAAATCTTTCTAATCTTATTGTCTAAAACATGAGCCTAAATGTTTTTAAAAATTAAAGAAAAAAGTATTTTTTGTTGCAAAATGTAGCCATTTTTTTCGAAAAATTCAATCTTTTTGTTTCAAAGCGTACCATTTCATCGATTTTCAACATTTCTCACTTTTTCTTGGTTGGTAGTCGAGGTATGAGTGTTTATGAAAGAAAAATCTTTGTTGGGTTTTTTCAGATTAATCCTGCGGCGCTACGTGTCACGTTGTGTGACAAAATCCACCGCAACGCGTTTAGAAGACCGCGTTCTCCTGCCTTAATTTTAAGTTTTTAGTGGAAACTCGGTGATATCCCTTATCGGCGAAAAATGTTCCTTCAGATAGACCGTTAAAATTATTTGAAATTCGATTTAGAAAATTCCGATCTTTTTGGCCACTCTTCCAGAATCTATAATATTGCCGAATTTAAACAGCCGTAGCATCGGTTTTGGGAGACGGGGATTTTTGGGTATTCAATGTACCCGTGCGGAAATTGCATTAGGGCTTTGGTCGGGCCCAGATAGAATTTCCCTAACTTCAATAGGGTCCTAATCGGATAGCCTCACATGGGCCCTTAGTGGCCGGTCACACTTTGCTACTGAGGGCCATTAAAGGGAGAATAGTGAGGGCCTTCGAGGATGCCTGAACAACGCCTCATGGAAACCATGGTGTGCCCATAAGTTATCCTTGTCAATGGATTTGCTCACGTGTGTGTAAATGTATGTGTTTCTGCGTATATGTGGCCGTTTATATGAGGCACGGTACACTGCAAAATTTATTTATTTATTTAAATAGGATCTATTTGAATGAAATAGGTATTTTCCTTGTCTCACGGCTTACTACGATCTTATTTGTTTCAAAGATATTTTTTTATTCGTTTCAGCTATTCTTTTTAAATATCAAATATATTCAAATCGAATAAATCAAGATTCGATTCAAATAAATTTTTATTTGCTTACAATGTACACTGTAAATCTAAGTGTACTATGTGCATAAAATATTTTACAAATCCAAAATGAAATTAAGCACTCAATTGAGAGTTTACCACAACGATTTTGTATCGTAATTCGTCATGCCCTGGCCTTTCGGAATGATTTTTTTTTAAGAAAATATTTCACCTATATGGGTATTAAACCTAGTACCTACCTACTCATAACTACGCACGCTGCCCCTATGCTACCGAGTGCTTGTAACATCTTAGTCGCAGATATGGCATGAGAGACCAAATGAATTCCTATAATTATTTATTGTATCGCATAAATTATATCAATTAGTTAATATCATTGTGATAATTTGAGAGTTTTATCGAATAACATGCACATAACCTATATACATATATATATATAATTCCTCTCTCTCTACCCTCTCTACCCCCACACCCCTTTGATATGAGTGTTGCAACAGAGACCATTAGTTCAATTTAATAGAAAAATGGTTGACTCTACGAAAATTCTATTTAATTTATGTTTTAAAAAATCAAATAGATTCATTTAGCGAATTCAAGTAAATTGTTTTTTGAACAGATGCAACCGAATCACAGATTTATTAGGATTAAATAAGACTTAATCCTAATAATTCATTAATAATTAATAACCCCTAATCTGGGTCCTATTGTGGGAATCCCTATCGGGATTGCTACAATAGGACCCACGAAGGCCCTTATTATGCCAACCCCTGTCGGGATTGCCATATAAGGGCCTTCAAGGGCTTATTTTTATGAGGGATGCTCTGTCAATTTTCCGCATGGGGTATTATATTATATTATATATATTCAAATATTATATATATTCAATTATATATATAATATTTATATATATTCAAATTATATATATTCAAATATTCACTCCCCCCTTCGGGTATGGAGGGGGGGGGGGGGGTCGGAAAGGACTTGTACACATTTAGATAATGCCGTTGGATTCATCCCGATATCTCAAACCTCCCGCAGCGTAGGTTTGTTCTCTCCTGTGTATGTACTTCCTGTTAGAAGTTTTTAAAACCAATTGGGAGTCATTTAGAATGACGTTGAACTTTGCATCGTTGGGGCGTAACGAAAATGATTTATTTTCAATTTCTCAGATTTCCTTCGGTAGATTTAACGGGTTATACGCAGTTAGACATTTCAAAAAATCGATTTTTTTAAATTGCATTTTCGGAATGTACAAATAAGTGAGTATATTCCCTGAAAATTTCAAATCGATCCAGCGAATATTCTCGGAAATACACACCTATTTGTAAGGACGCTCGGAGCGCTACAGAGTAAGCGCGCGAAACTTCAAACGCGTTTTTCTCAAAACGGTGTTTTTAAAGTCGGTGAGCACGATTTCTCAAAAACGGCTCAACCGATCGGTCTGCAATTTTAACACAACCTTGTCAGATATATTGTTCAGGTATTGATCAAAGGAATAAGATTTCCGAAAATTATTTCTATTTTTTTTTCAACGATTTAACGGGAAAAAAATGGTCGAAAATCGAAATTGTTTCTTTCCGGAGCCACCATTTTGTCAAAAATTAAAATTTCGACTATTCCTTCGATCAATACCTGGATTCATCTATCCCCTAAAAGAATCTTTTTGGTTTTTTCATTTTAGATAATCCAAACCGGAGATACTTTGCTCACCGCCGGACACTTTTTTTTCGGGGACCTCCAGGAGACTTCCTACAGGAGCAATGTTAATGAATATTTTTGGAAATAAAAAATGCCAATCTAAAGCTAAAAGATGCCACTACACTGCCTAATACTTTTCGTTTTGCCCAAATGAAATCCTTTTCCAGAAAAAAATCGCGAAAAAAAACGACTTTTTTGACCTTGCAATTGCGTATAGAGTCTTAAGCTACGAAAATCACGCATACATTTTTTAGGATTTTCATTAAGCTATCTGCAACCTAAAGCTGCGAAGTATGATTTTGTATAACAATGAAAAGAAGGAATTGAAAAAAATTTTCTTGGATTCCAACCATGCAAACTCCAACCCCACTATTTAGACTGGTAAAATTACTTTTTTTCATCGTCTGAACTTTTGTGACTGATCCGTTCGAATCGATTTTTCAACATTTGATCAAAATTTAAGGCATTTACTATACTTCAGTAGCTTATTTACTTATTCCTCAACGATGCACTCCGTAACGATGACATAAGTGAAAAAAAATCGCGAGGAAAGCACATACGCGAAAGAGAAAAATGAAAAAAAGGTTTTTTTTCTCGAAAACTAAAAAAGATCGAAGGCCGTAGGTGGAGGTGATTCGGGTAGATATTGATACGAGGCATTTCTTTTCTTTCTTCGAGACTTTTCTTCTGGACGTTACTTTTCGGGCCACCCTGTATGTGTGTGTGTGTGCATGTGCGGTCAGAAAGAAAATGAGAAAAAATCTCAGCAGCCCCGCAAAAAGAGTAGCGAAAAGGAAGGAAAAAGCACGTACAATCGGGAGAGACGTACATGTGGAAGGTCGGTGTATATCCGGGCCACTCTTTTCTCACCTCGTTCACCCCTACGCTCCCGTATCTTTATCGCTCCCGATGAATTAACAGATTTCTCGCGTTAAAAGTGCACGTGACTTAGGTACGAAAAGGGCGAGACGGAAGGTACACACGTGCATCATGCTATACTGCCTGTTGACCGCTCCACACAAACATACATATTCATTAGGGTGGCACAATTGTGAGCTCTTTTTTTTCCTTTTTCTCACCATCCAATTATCTTCTCCGAAGCGAAAAAAATTGTCGCGGACACTGCGAGCGGTCAGAAAATATTTAGAGGTCGCTCAAGCCTCACAAAAATTCAAATTATCATTAAAAATCGATTTTTTTTTCGTCCACTTCTCACCCATGCATTTTACGCTTCATAATTTTGAAATTAACCTCGCGAAAGTTCTTGCCAGACAATGAAGATCTAGTGGCCGCTTAGGGTTTACGAAATTCAGAAATTCCGCCCAAAAATAAATCTCGCGTGCCCTATAATTCCTTGTAGCGTAAAAACAAAATAAACAGAGAAGTGTTACATTTTCTGAAAAAAAAAATTCATGATAATTTGTAACAAACACCAATAAGACGATATGTGGTATTCCGTATTGTTTTGTAATATTGTATTATGGCGTCGCTTGTCACAGAGTACCGCTACGATTGGTCCGCAGTATGACTAACGGGACCTTAGTCCCGTTAGTGTTTTACGAATAAAACGGCCTATAATTTTGTTTGAGAACAAGAGCTTTGAAGAATTATTTTGTTAGAACAAAGATTATAATTCTTGGGTTGGAAGTGTGAGGTAAATTAAAAAAATCTATTTCCAAAGAAACGGATTAATTCTTTTGAAAATTTTACAAAGCGTCAAATTTATGAGTGTGAAGTGTAAAAAAAATTGCGAAAATTGGCAATTTCGAAGCTCTTGAGCGATCACTAAATATTTCTGTTCTTTTTGTTTCTTATTTTTTAAGGGTTTAGGCCACAGTAACGGGTATAAAATCATGTGCGAATTGAACAATTTTTTTCGTATGAAAAAATGATTCACTCATAAAATTAATTACACATCTATTCAGTATGAATTTCAACCTGTAAGCATTTTTTTTTCGATGTACAAAATGGCCGACTCTTAATATTTTCTTTTGTTATCTTTTTTTAGGCGCTCCGCGGCGTGACGCTTAGCATTCACAATTTTTGACCCAGAACAAAAAACTTCTCGTCGTAAGTATTTGAATGTTGTGGTTGTCGGAATGAATTTTCAGTGAGAAATTTCGTACAAAACTGTTCATAAAATGAAAAGTTTTCGATTAGTCACAACTTCCGTACATACTTCTCTGCGAAATGCAATTAGGAACATAACGTTCAAATTTCAAGTAAATCGAGTGAAAATTGTTGATGTTATTTTTCACGCCGCTTGGAAAAAAGCTGTTTCGAGAAAAACGCGTTTAAAGTTTTACACATGTCTCTGGCCGTGCCAGAGTTACGTTATACGTTCAAAGTCGGTGAAAAAAAAAACGTCTTGGTATAAATCGAATAGTAACTTATTCTTATGATGACAAAGCACCGTTTTAGCGAGAAAAAAATCGATTTTTTGAAAACTCTACTGTGGCCTTGGCCCTTAAGTGATTTTTTAGTGTCCCAGAAAAAAAATCGGAATTTTGGATTTTTTTGGGCCTTTAGGTACACGTGGTTCCTTAAGTCAACAAAAAAAGATCAATTTTTTTATCATCAGTTGTAACGCCTTGATGACGATAATTTTGGACAGTACTAGCCTATCGTCCGAAGCCAACCGTTGGCTTGTTTGGGTTTGTTCGAACACTAATGATAATTATGAACAGTAGTCAGTGAACTGGGTCATCGTAGGAAAAACAACCGTGAGCTTGTTTGGGTCAATAATGATAATTGTAAATCGTACTGGATTGTGATTGGAGAAGATCCGTAGGTTCTGAGGCCCGGTAGTAGATGGCGACTAGACTGTCGGGACGCACGCCAGGCAGAGCGGTCACCCATCCGAGTATTGGTCCCCGCCGAAGTCGCTCACCCGGGCAGATCGATGGATCCGCCCGACTCAACTACATTCAGCCCCTCGAGTCATGATTGCACTCGCGATTTCGCCCGATCCACTCGACGTGTCGGGTACACGTGAGCGATTATAACAGCGCAAAATTTAATTAACACGTGGATTTTCGGAGGGCACTGTGACGCGCGTGTACCGCGCAGTAGAGTACGAGTGCGATACTTTTGGATTGTGGAAGAAGTTGGTGGTGTCATTTGGGAAGGATAGCCGCTGTACCAACGAGATACGCAGGTGTCATGCCGGGCTTTATTAGTTTAGTCTATAAGCGGGATAAAGTGCTGGTGGCACGCCTCTCTCCCGAGTACCCTCATCAACGGGTACGGAGACAGAAATTTCGCAAGGTATGTACTCTCTCTCTTTCTCTCTCTCTCTCTCTCTCTCTCTCTCTCTCTCTCCCGCTCTCGCTCTTTTGTGTAATTGCACTCGTCAAACTCGAGTGTACACATGTGCTGGCCCTGTATTCCTGCTGGGTATATGTAATACGAATTCCACGCCGTTTGCCCATACCCTCCCTTCATATACGAAGGGTAGAACGTTTAGGCTTCGTTTGACTTTGTAATTTGTCGTATTACAGCGTCGCTTCGTTCCTATATATATACTTTTGTGGGTGCTCATTTATACATATCGGAACGAGTGCGAGTAGTGTGCAGAGGCGAGACCCTCCGCTCATGGTTTTCAGCATTTGATTAAAATTATCTCTGCCCACACGTGTGTAAGGTTCGCGCCAGATGCTGCACTCTCTCTCTCTCTCTCTCTCTCTCTCTCTCTCTCTCTCTCTCTTTCTCTCTCACCCTCTCTCTCCCTCTCGCTCTCTTTCTCTTGATCTCCCGCTGTCTCTTTTATCCCTTCACCGTTGGAGCAGCCGCCTAGGCATTTTGGAGCGCTCGCAATTTTTCTTTTTCTGCCATCCCTTGATTGCTAAAAATTAACCCGAAGGGTTGACGCTCATTAGCACTGGTTTAATTTACAAAGTTTTTATGGACAACGATTTTGAGCTTTCGGAACGAAATTCCCCCTGAATTCTGATAAACTTTGCGCAGGCCTACATTTACCGAGATTGATTAGATTTTGGCTGAGGTTAACTATCGGTAAAATATATGGGTCAAGTATGGCGTGGAGGTATACGAGATTTCTGGCGGTTTCCATAAACGGATAAGGTATATGTCGATATTGCAACGAATGTGGTACTGCATAAATAACAGTACTGGACTAGGTTATACGGTAATTCGGGGAGAGTTTGCTATAAGGGAGAGATGGGCACTAGAAATATTTCATAGGGATGCTCACGTGATGACACCGGTTACTGCTTACAAGGAACATCCCTCAGGTGACACCCTTCGATTTTGTTGAAATTTGGATATGTTACAAAGCACCGAATAGTAAGCGATACGTATTTTTTTTATCGGCGGAGAAACGGTTTTAAGGGCTGAAACGCACCCTCAAAAATGGGGATGTTTTTCGTTTTTCGCTGATAACGTTTTAGCGGTACGAGATATTAAAAAAAATCAAATTGCAACGATGCTTATTTTTTTGTGCACTATATATTGGAGATGAGAACGATAACGTTATCGAAGAAAAACGAAAAACACCCCTATTTTCGAGGGTTCGTTTCACCCCTCAAAACCGTTTTTCCGCCGATAAAAAAAATTCGTATCGCTTACTTTTCGGTGCTTTATAACATATCGACACTTCAGCAAAAATGAAAGATGTCACCTGAGGGATGTTCCTTGTTAGTTAGTTCGCTTCGCGTCGTGCGACGGTGTAAGTGCACGAGAAAAAGTATGGCAAAAAAGATGAACAAGTAAGGAAAATGAGTTTTAATTTTTTTGTCGACTGCTGACACTTTTTGAAAGCTTCGTGTTTTACATTGTGGTGGTGTTATTTTGTAAAAATAATGGTTATCTTTGTGTTTCTTGAATAGTTTACGAACAGTGCTTTGTTATAACCTCAAGATTTCGAATGTATTGTTTCTACTTGTTTACATTTTTTTTAGATGTGGTGATCTCTGCTGGAAGATTAGGAGAGTTGGCCACGTGAGTCAGTGTATGATGGCCATAGTATTACTTGTGATGTGTTCAAAAAAACATTCTTTTTTCTACATTCGTTTTAGGTGCCTATTAAGTACAGGAGAAAAGCAATTGCTCTGCGAGGGAACTAGACTGAAGAATCATTAAGGCGTTACCCCCACTTGTAGAGCAAAAAAAGGCCTTTTTCATGAATTTTTTTAAAGAAAACTACAAAACTTTTTTAATCGATCAATATACCATCTTAAAGAACACATTTTGAAGAACGTTCAGTAATTTTTTTATTGAAAAATATTACATTGTTTAGTGGCAAATGGCCGTCAATGAAATAATGTTTTTATATACACGGTTTGCGGTGACCAACATTGCGGCGAAGTGGATCATCTGAAAAAAAAATGCGGATGGATATAGTCAAATATAAGTACAAACTAGTCTTTAATCGAAGGATTTTAAAAAATATTCATTTTTCACAAAATGGCGGACAGTCAAAGTTAATGGTTCGATTTTAACGAAAAAAACGGCCGTTTTTTGGCTATAAAACGGCCATTTTTTCGAGAAAAAAATCGAACGATTAAAGACTACATTTTTATGTATTAAATAAGCCTGCAAAATTTCAAGAAGATCGGTTCATTAGTGTTCGAGTAATCTTGGTCACCGACTTCAGAAATGCCATTTTGAGAAAAACGCGTTTAAAGTTTCAATTTCAGTTTACACGAAGAAAATATTTTTTTTTGTAAACTTACATAGAGTCATCTATTCTGGGCATAAAAAAAACTGCACTTCAAATTGCACTTCAAAAAAATGCAATAAAAAAAATCGATTTTTTCAAAGTCGCAAGTGGGGGTAACGCCTTAAATGCCGGTATAAGCGCTGTGAAAAATAATGGATTGTCGGTTCGTGCGGCCGCTAGGACCTACGGAATACCGAGGAAGACCTTAGAAAGACGATATTAGAAGAACAATGACAACAAAATGTTGCGGAGAAAATTATTATGAAACCCTTTGCATCGAAGACGGCTTCAGTGCTTACAAGGAACATTCCTCAGGCGTCGTCCTTCTATTTTGTTTAAACTTATATATGTTATAAAGCATTGAAAACTAAACGACACGAATCCAGCCTCGAATAGGCTTGATGCACCCCTCTCTATAGTGGATTTTTCATCGCTTCGAATCAGAAGAATTTTCGTTTTTGTTTCATTGCGATCGGTCGACTGCTTCCAATTTTTGTCCACTGCGGGCGCTGCGTTCGATTTCATTACCGCCCCCCCCCCCTTTATTCTGCACGAAACTAATACATATGAAGGTCAAAAACGTTATGGTTAGGTTGAAAATAATTTCAAAACTGTATATGTTTGTTGAGGTAGGCTGGGTACAGGAGTCTGAGTTAGCTGAATCTCACACGATACTAAGGCTACCCCCACTCTGTTTTAGTAGAGTGGGGGAAGCTGTGACATACTGAATGCCTGTGATCGGTTGAAAAACGCCCTCTCCCCACTCAATTATAATCTTGTTATTAAGTAAAAAATATTACGACCGCAATTTATCAATATTTTTTTGAAAATCAATCAAAACCAACTCATATTATTTACATGTACCTGTTTTTTATTACCCGAAATGTCTGATTACATTTTCAATGCCATGAAACGGTTGCACTTTGTGTAATATCCGTAGATTTTTATCTTTGGACGAGCACAGGTTCAACAGTCACATTATTGGCGTATAAAATTTGGACAATCGTCCAGACGAGTTTTCAAGCGAGCTTGAGTATTTGGAATCGGTTTCATCGATATTACCGTAATTGAGGTACCTAATGGTTCGAGCCAGGGGCGGGGGGTCACTTCTCCTCTGCGTCACGAGCGTCCCAACATCATTCTTTCGCCAAGAGTCACGTAGCCCATTAATAAAGCCGCAACGTAGCCATTTATATTGCACAACTCCATGAAGTCTCGGGTCGCTTTTCTTATCGGAAAAATATTTTATCCCTGCCGCTGGGGCCCCCTCGTGCGCACTGCAACACATACACACACACACAGTTTCATCTTCTCTTTCTCTTCCCTTGGCCCAGTTACAATTTCATTTTTATTCGCGATACGTGAGTGGATTCGGCAAGCATTTAAATTGCCCAGGATAGCCACCTTTACAGAGCTCGTTTCTTCTATATCGTTATATTGATTCTCGCTCGTGGAAAGAAGGGGAAAAAAGAAGAAATTCCTAGACCGCGAGGGGCTGCCCTCGCGCTGTCTCCATCAGCGGAGCTTTTTCTCATTAACTGCACCGGTGGTTTTCTTGTAACAAATGCGAACCGTGAGAGAGAACGATGTATACGTTCGATTCCACCCTTGCGTTACGTATACAGAGTGTTGGGAAGGTCGATGCAAAGCCTTAAGGGGGTGATAGGTCATATAGTTGGGAACATATCTAACCCACGTTACCTTAGTCCAAAGTCTAAGGATTTCGAGTTATCGTGGTAAGTATGATTTTTGGAAAATTTCCCAAAATTAGGTACTAACTCGTTCACCTCTTATGTTAAGGCCTTAGGCCACAGTAACGGGTATACAATCATGTGCGAATTTAACAATTTTTTTTCGTATGAAAAAGTGATTCACTCATAAAATTAATTACACATCTATTTAGTATGAATATCAAGCGGTTAGAAAATATACATTTTTTTCGATGAACAAATTGCCGACTACTAATATTTCCTTTTATTATCTTTTTTACGCGCTCCGCGGCGTGAAATTTAGCATCCACAATTTTTTTACCTACAACAAAAAACAAAAATTTTCGTCAATCTACATTAGAATACCTAGATAAGTACGTACGGAATTTAAAAAATATTGTTTTGTTCAAAAGTTGTAAGTATTTGAACTTAAGAAATTAATTTTCAGTGAAAAATTTCGTTATAACTGCTCATAAAATGAAAACTTTTCGATTAATCAGAAATTCCGTATGTACTTCTCTGCGAAGTGCAATTAGGAACATAACTTTTGAATTTGAAGTAAATCGAGTAAAAATTGTTGAAGTTATTTGTCACGCCAATTGAAAAATAGCTGATTCGAGTAGTCGGCCATTTTGTACATCGAAAACAAATTCTAACAGCTTGATATTCATACTAAATAGATGTGTAATTAATTTTATGAATGAATCCCTTTTTCATACGAAAAAAAATTTTAATTCGCACATGATTTTATACTCATTACTGTGGCCTAAGGCCTTATTGCTATTTTTTTCAATAGCATTAACATAAGCGGTATTTTTATTTTTTGACAAGTTTTTAATTATTCAACACGTTCCATTTAGTTAGTTGTGTGGATACAGATGATTGTATTGGTGTTTATCGATTGAATACACATTAAGCTAAGACGCGAATAAGTTTTTAGTTACCAAGTATTGTCTGAACATTATAAACGAGTTAGTACCTAATTTTGGGAAATTTGCCAAAAATCCTACTTACCATGATAACTCGAGATCCCTTAGACTTTGGACTAAGGTAACCTAGGTTAGATATGTTCTTAACGAGGTGACCTATCACCCCTTAAGGCTTTGCGTCGACCTTCCTAACACCCTATATATGTGTCGTCTTCCTTTTGGCTGAGGAAACGTCGAGGGGCGGGAAGGGGTTGAAAAAGGTCGGTGAATTTTCCGATCGAAGAGCCCATCAAGAGGCGAAGAAACAAATTATTTTCAGTGCATTGTGTATTTTTTCAACTGCAACGCGTTAGCGGAGGGCACATGGAAACTGGTGAAAACCCGTTAGGAAAAAAGGCTTTTTTCGATGCCACCAAAATGGACGGCGCTGAAAATCTCCTCTCGAGACACCTCGAAGTCGTCACGGGGCTCATAATGTTTACCAAAAGTATCCTCAGACCATGGCATCAGGAACGTTTCGAGTGTCGAAAAACGAGGGCTCATTACATAGCTACAATGAGCATTTTTTGCCCCCACAATGTCGCAAAAGTACGAGAGCTCGTGCATACTGGAAAGTGGGCGCTTTTGTATTCCTCGTGTTTTCAACAGCCTCCCACACGAACCCTTTTGGATATCCTGAAATATGTCTCGTTCTCGTATTTCTCAGACTCGTTTTATCTATTTTTGCTACCTTGTGCAGTATTTTCAGCAACAATTTTTTTGCTCATGTATTTTCGGGGACTGTCAGATCTTACTAGATCTTACTAATTTTTTTTTAACCAGTCGATCTTTTTATTCGCCGTTTGAAAGTGCGTTGGTGCTGATTTGAAAACTTAACGAAGCCACTGGTATTTGATTCCTTCAAATTTGCTCCATTGTCAAAAGCTATACGAATTCCTTTCGTAGTTTACTCCTAAAGAGAAATTATGCCAATATGAAAGTATATTTGCATACATATACATGTGTGTGTATATATATATATGCTAGTGGAATTCCTTCTAAACACTTTTAAAGTGGGACAACACTGTGACGGGTGAAAAATCGATTTTTGCCCCCTTTTTCGCAAAGTAGACATATCCAAGAATAGGTGAAAAAAATTAAAGTTAAAATATTAAAAACTGAACCTTCAATCGGGTCCTTTTCAAAACGACTTTTCTCGACCGGGCCGGAAGTATAATGCTAGCAATAATTCTCCAATTTTAAATCTAAAAAAAAACAGAATTTCCGTAACTACAGCAGCTATCGTTGTACGTAGCCATTTTATTGTTTGAAATTAAATATTTTTTGAGCCCCCAAATATAAGTAAACATTTTTTAAATGTAAAACTTTTTAAACTTTTCTTTCGAAAAACGGCCACGTACAACGAGAACTACATTCATGTAGATTATTGACATAGAAATTAGATTTTTTTATGTTTACGCTGAAAATGTATATTCTGATGCGCTGAAATGATAGTGTAATGTTTTCAGTTTAATCTATAATGTTTCTACTTAATATGTGCCTTAATAAGCCTACTTTGATACGGTATAATATATACGTGATTGTAATGTAAAAATGATCAATTATCGCTATATTTTGAAACATTTGAAGACTGTCCAGAATATATTCTACTAATGCATATAAATAAATTAATAAATAAATAAATATATATATATATATATATATATATATATATATATTTATATATGTGTGTGTGTGTGGGTGTATATATATTGGTATGTAAATATACCTTAATATTTGTATAATTTTTTAATAATATTTAATCATAATAATAATCATAATAATGAATGTACATATATATACATATTATATATAAGTAAAAAAAGCAGAACGGTCGAGATTCTACCTTCAAAAATGTGAACGCCGTCGACGGTCCATCTGTCGCCATCTGACGTCGGGAGCGCGTACTCCAGAGTTTGTCAGGATCCTTGCGAGGATGAGCATCTCAGAAGGATGGTAACTTCATTCCGGAATTGTGATTCGTTAATGGAGTGCATTGAACGTAATGCAGTAGAACGTAACGAATATTCATTGGCCAAGATTACAACAATGGTAAGAATGGCGAAATTTTTCCACGAAATTTATTTATTAACCCTTCGTTGACACACTTCTATTTCGCCACGATTTTGACACACTGGGCCAATTTGACCCGGATAGTACTTCATCCACCTGCCATTAACAACGCTTCCGTCGGCTTTGATTGAAAAAAATCAGGAATACACTTCAAACATTTCTTATTATGTCTGCATGATTAAAATTCGGAACATATGAAATTAACCAGCAGTAAAAAAATGTTGAAAATGTTCCATGTTGGAAGATGAGCATTTGATTTGAAATACGTCTGAGTCAAAATGACCCAGTGTGTCAACGTTGGGTTAAGATGAACAGAATGGTTTGTAAACTGATTCATTTTTGCGCAATGTCTTTGGGATTAAATGAATTGGTCTTCTCATTTTAGACGCAAATTTTTGGAAGGTGAAAAATTAGCCTAAAAAATGGTCAGATAATTGCTAATAACAAATGAACTATGCAATGTAAAAAAAAATTCTACCTACTTCCATAGACAATATATTTTTCAAGATATATTCAACATTTCAAGTGAATCGGTTGAAAATTGTCTGAGTTATGTTTCCGGCCAACTTAAAAAATGCAGTTTTGAAATAAACGCTGCACAGCCGCCATTTTGATATTAATCGCTTCAAAAAAATTGTTGTATACACTCACTGATATGTATGATAAACACCCTTTTTTGTAATCTCGATTTATTTAGTAGTTTTTCTGAAAAAAATCCCCAAAAAGCCTATTTTTTCGGCCTCTAGAGTGACCTTACCCCTTAACATACTGAATCTTAAACCGTTTGATTTTTTTTCTTTCGGATAATCCATCTCCGAGATTTCATCAGCAGCGCAGACCTACAATTTTTTCAGGACATTTTTTAACTACCATTTTCGTCTATAAATAGTGACTAAAATAAGTAAATAATTTTTTTAAATGTGTTTCGAAAGTGGATTTATTTAGTGTAACAACTTTTATATCAATATCTATAATATAAACCTATGAAACAAATTCATAAAAATAGCCTTTTTTAGCGTATAAAGTGAGGAGACCCTTAAGTCGTGATGGGGGAAAGTAGAGTTTTTATCAGACTCCGATTAAAAGGGAACGCATTTGCGAGAATCTCGTGTAAGGCGAAAGCCGCATATTTTTAATTATTATTAATGCATTTATGCATTTCACCTTGGGGCACTCTCTTCGTCTTTCTCAAGTCTTAGTTGCGGAACTGCAACTCTTATGGCCAACTTTTCCTTTATCACGAGCTCTCTATCGTTCGTATTCCTTCTTTACCTCGGTTACATCGCTTCCTGGAGTACAATTTCCACTATCATTCTAATATTCCGTTCGTGGAGTTTCATGCCCTCACTCTCTCTCTCTCTCTCTTCCTCTATCTGCCAAGTTTCCATCGAGAATTTCCACCTCTGATCTACTTATATATTTTCTTTGCTCCGCGAGATTCGCTCCCGCGAGTTTCCGGGCAAAGTGCTTCCCTCGCTCTTCCTCAAAAGGACTGAAGCAGAGCGTTGAGAAAATATGGAACGCGTACTCGCGGCACAAAGACCTCTCTTCATTTGCCATTTCCCAAGCGCGTCAATCCCCGCGAATCGCGAGAGAATAACAAAATAACAATGCGAACTTATTGGAAATTTCTTCGAAGAATATCGACTCCGAGCAAAAGTCTTGCTGAGCAGGATTGAGACTTTCATCATTCTTATTCTTATTGTTGTTCATATGCCGAGAAGAATTACCATTGCTCCGCGCGTGACATTTTCAAAAATCAATTTATTACCATTGCACTGCGCGTGGATGATGCCAGCTCATCCGAACCCAAACCACCAGTCGCCTTGACACTTTCCAGTGACTCAATGGCGTATCAGCATCAAGGGGCTATACCAGTGTGAACGCTGAAAATTTGGGTGATTTTCGGGAATTTTTTGAAAGAAAAGTACTCAATTAAATGTTTCGGAAAATTAAGAATATATTTGGCTATATTTTGCCTATATTGCATAATTTTTTCATAGAAAAATATTGAGATCCAAGCGACTTATGCGCTGCCTTCGGAGGCGCCAAAAAAAAGTTCCTCCACTGTTGACACGATTCCGGCAGATTGAGTAGCTGAAACCGAAAAAGGAAAAAATGTCGTTAAACTGGAAGGTAATTCCTGTACAATGACGTAGGATTTTCGAAAAATATCAAAATCGAACAAAATGGCGTAGTTATGAAAAAAGTCTGTATTCTTGCCTATAAAATGGTCGTTTTTTTCAATGCCAAATCGTCAATTTTCATCCAATCAAAAATATCCTACGTCATTGTATAGTAAATATATTCAAGAGTACTCAGTTCAAATTTCAAGTCAATCGGGTAATTTCTTTGAGTTCGGGTAAGCTCTTTGAGTTACAATTTCAGCAAATTTGAAAAATCTCATTTCGAGAAAAACGCGTTTAAAGATTTAACTATCGATTTTTGCAAGATAAAATGATATTGATATAAATGATATAAACGATAATGATATTCTTGAAAGTATGAACTGTCGAAAAAGGCAAAAAAATCGATTTTTTGCAAGTGTCCCACTGGTATAGCCCCTTAAGGGGCTTTAACCGAGGAAAAAAATGCAGAATTTCATGATTTATTTAAAAAGGAAATATTTCTTCACCATTTTTGAGATTTAGGGTATGTTTCATCACTTCTTTTGGCTGTTATTTATATAGCATTTTTATTTATTCATCTTTAGTATCTAAAAAAAATTGTTTTTCAAAAGCTTTTATTTGATGTACTAAAAAGTAGAAAATAATTATTTTTTACCAAGTCACCTATATGTGACTAAATAAAAGCCTGTAACGCTAAACTTCTTAAATGTTTAATTAATTTGATGAATTCAGTTTCATCAACCGTGTTTGATTTGGCACGATAATAATTAGAGAAATTATTATCACACGTTCATACTCAGTTTTAGGATTTTTATTTAAGAAATCTAACGTTGTTTTACAGTGAATTCAATACAGTTGATATGTTAACGGATTTGTGTAAATTAAAGATTACATGTCTAAATTTTGATCGACCCAAGCTTTTATTTATAGTCACATATAGGTGACTTGGTAAAAAAAAATATTTTCTACTTTTTAGTATATTAAATAAAAGGTTGATTGTAAAAAATTTAGTCTATTATTTAGTATTTAGTAAATTTAGTATAAAAAATTGAGTATATTAAATAAAAGCTTGTTTGTAAAAAAAAATACATATAAATTATTTTCTACTTCTTAGTATTTAATTGATTTTACTAGAGCTCTGAAATTTTTGCAAAGAGGGAGTAATCCTTCCTAATGAACCGGTATTATTATTGGTTGATTGTCAGGAGAAAATCTGCAGAACTCTGATAGGTGGCATCTATCATAGATGTTAGCTCACCACCTATTGGACTTTACCTTTTAACAGATTTTACCTATTGGGTCCTTTTAACGGTTGTGAGATCTGAGAGCACTTAAAGCTAATTCTTATGTTCTCGTGCACTTTCCGTGTATTGTCACCTCTTAGATGCATGTTTGCAAAATTTCAGAGCTCTAAGTTGTCAGGAAGTGGGTGAAATTACGATCTTCCGTTTTGCATCTTACACCAAGTCAGATTAAATAAAAGTTTGTCAAAATGGCACAGTCTTCTAAGCGGATTGCGGCGGATGTTGTCAGACGGCGTGATACGTAGCGTCGGCGGGATTAATCTGAAGAAAAACCCACGAAGATTTTTCTTTCATTAACACTCTTACGCAGAATATGAATCAAGAAAAAGTGAGAAATTTTGTAAATCGATGAAATGGTACGGTTTGAAAGAAAAAGATTGAATTTTTCCAAAAAAATTGGAGCATTTTGCAATAATTTTTTTAAACATTTAGCATCATGTTTTAGACAATAAGGTTGTTGTCTAAAAAATACCATATACATTTAGGGTCATTTTTTGTGTAAAAATATTCAATTATAATCGATGTCCGGGCAGCACTCTCGAAAACGTATTTTGCGGTGAGCAATGCGCTTCCGAATCAGGTTATCTAAAATAAAAAAATCAAACACATTAAATCGAAGGAATTTCCAAAATATCAAGTTAAAACAAAATGGCGCGGCCCTAAAGTGAGTCTCGATGTATGAGAAAAAAATGGGCACTTTTCATTCATCAAATCGAAAGTACACACCGAAAATAAATCTTTCGATCGATACTATATTTTTACATCTATCAAAAGCCCTATAAATTTAAAAAAGATCGACACAGTAGATTTTTAAATATTCTTCGCAGCCGACAAATCTTCTAATTTTGATCCGATAACCTTAATATTTTTAGGAAACATGTATAAGATGATATACTGTCGAGAAAAAAACTGATAAAAAAAGTGATTTTTCTACTTTTACAATTAGGCATAACCCCTTAAACTCTAGTCCGAATACTTACACCCTTCTCAGCTGGTATTTCATGCAACAATTGCTGCACATTTACTACACATTGCTCCATTTTCACCGAACTTTTCAAAAAAAAATCCCAATCCTGCGCATTCTGACCTCGGCCCAGTTTCTAAAACCACGAATGGTGCCAAAAGGCTGAGGTCGACAGCATTCGCCGGGGCTTCTTTTTTTTATCCAGAGATTATGCAACTTGACAACAGGATGAAATTGAAGCATCGACGTTATTTTCGTAGGTCTAAATTGGAAGGATAAAGTACGATGATGGATGGAAAAGAGGATCGGTACTTCGTAAAAATGGGATTAGATCGAACAGGATAAAATTAGCATTTCTTTTACGACTCGAATATCCAGAGTTCTTGACTTTTGGTGCTCGATCGATTTTTCTTCGTGTGGTCACGCCCGCGAGTCTATATGTGTATATATATATATATACATATAAGAACATTTGAGGCGTTCCATACCATTTCGAACGGTCAAAAAGTTGTCCACTCTCAAAAGAATTGAAATTTTGTCAAATTATTTAATTAGATGAAAAAAAACAGCGTAATTTTTTTCAAAATTTTTGGATCGCTTTTTCTCGAGTTTTTCAAAATTTCAAAAATTTCAAAATACCGTTATATCTCGTGAGCATTTGATTTAACAGAAAAATGTTTAAGACAAAAAAGTTGCAATTTTACATCAACTTTGTGAAAAAATTTCGTTTTGAATTTTTTGAGTTTAAAAAATGCCCATTTTCACCAAAATTATACAAAAATATTTTTTTTCGGTCGGTATGTCACTTTTGATTTTTCTCAAAAAATTCCAGAAAATACTCTGAAGTGTGTACAGTAACACCTATTTTTTTCAGAGTGGCTCGATTCGTTGTTCCAAAGCTGTGCTTTGTTTTATTATTATGAGATATTTTTTTTAGACAAATCAATTATTATTAAACATTATCCTCTTCCAAATTTTTCTCACATTTTTCAGGTAATAAACATCAATAACAGAAATAATTTTTTTGAGCTTAATCATAAATTATCGGTAAGGTATACAAAGTTAACCTTGCCATACAAAGTAACGTTCGTGCAATATGGAAAATGTGATACAAAGTATCGTTGACCGCCCAACATTGTCATACAAAGTAATGTGCGCCGTCAAATGCCTTCTACATCCTTCAGTTTGTCAACATTCCCCCTCCATGCCAACATACTATCGGAGTTCTCAGTGTGTTTTGATTTTTTTACACTAGGTTGCACGGTGTGAGCCGAGCAGAGAAGTCACATGCTTCCTTTGAATTTTCTTGGTGGTTTCTCGAGTGCCTTGTTACAAACTAATTTTTACAAAGAGTTACAAAAATATCTCATAATAATAAAACAAAGCACAGCTTTGGAACAACGATTCGAGCCACTCTGAAAAAAATACGTGTTACTGTACACACTTCGGAGTATTTTCTGGAATTTTTTGAGAAAAATCGAAAGTGACGTACCGACGAAAAAAAATATTTTTGTATAATTTCGGTGAAAATGGGCATTTTTTAAACTCGAAAAATTCAGAACAAAATCTTTTCACAAAGTTCATATGAAATTGCAACTTTTTTGTCTTAAACATTTTTCTGTTAAATCAAATGCTCACGAGATATAACGGTATTTTGAAAATTTTGAAATTTTGAAAAGGTCGAGAAAAAGCGATCCAAAAATTTTGAAAAAATGTACACTGTTTTTTTTCATATAATTAAATAATTTGACAAAATTTGATTTTTTTTGAGAGTGGACAACTTTTTGACCGATCGAAATGGTATGGAACGCCTCATATATATACGTATATGCAGAGACTCTGCAATCCCCGAAACGTCGAATAGACCAATCGCAAAAAAGCTTCGTGTAGTGAGCTAGACAGGAAAGGACACCAGTTACTTCTTTACGTTCACGTGAATAAGTTCGAGAAAGCTGAGGCCCCGACTCTTTCGGTGCTCGTGGCTCTTTTTATTGCCCTGAAGCCAGCCAAAAACAAATCCATTCGGGGATGAAAGGTCTCGCCGAGTTTTGGGAACGGAAGATGTCGACCTATACATCTTCAGCAGCGTGCACTTTGCAATGCTGAGGCGCAACTGCATCCTTTCGCCGTAGTTTCGCTGAGAGATTCACCCGCGAATGTGCACGTATGTACGTTGGTAGGTACGTTTCTCGAGGACATTTACGACGGCGAACAAGCGGAAGAGGGAACAGCTATTTTTTCGTATCTCCACTTCCGGAATCTCAGTTCTTGTTATCTTCAATGGCTCGCGGAGAGTGAAAGGGAGATGAGAGTGGCAAATTGGCAAAAATCGCGACAAAAATGTCGACGGAAAAGTGCTACTTGAATTCCGGCCCACGACGGATGGACATTTCCAAAAATGATAGATGTCATTTTATCGTCGTATTCTGATTTTCCCAGCTCAATTGCAGCACGAAAAGTCGATACTACGATCATGTAATGTTATTGGGAGCTGGTGAAAAATAAAGTAAACCGCGTCAGGCATATTTTGCTCATTAACGGAGACTTTGTCCTTGGAGTGCCATATTTCAGGTGTTTACATTTTATTTTTTTTAAAGGAAACGAGTAAAGCCTTTTGAGTGCGGTTTTTTCTTGCTTTTATTCATGATATACAGAACGTTAAAAAATTTTTTTTTTGAAAAAAAACCAAAATGGCGGCCGTTGCAGCTCCGCGAAAACAGGTCCTCAAATCGCGGGAGGTAAACGGCTGACATCACTGCCCCCTCTTTGTTGATCTGAAACACAAATTCAAAGCATATTATCAATCTGTGACCCTTTGGTAATAGAATGACGGATGGGTTTTTCGTTTAGTACAAATTTCGGAAAATGGCGGCAATTTAAAAAAAATCGAATTTTCGCGTTTTTTTTCGCATAACAAGATAAATAATAAATGCAAAAATGTATCTATCGAAAAAACGATCCGTCATTCCGTGAAGACATATTTTCTGAGTATGCTCTCGAAATTTCAGGTCGATATGTTAATTACAGCGGTCAGGAGAATATCAGCCATTTTTAAAAACGTGTTTTCGATAAAAACGCGTTTAAAGTTTTGTAATGTGTTTACACAAATGTGTTTATAATTACCGCTAATCGGCAATGCCTGGTCTATAGAGGCATCCCTCCTCTTCTTCTAGCTGCTCATGTTGAGCTCAAATTGATTTTTTGAAAATTTCAAGGACAAAGTCTTCCTTAAGGGGGGCGGGGACTTTAGGTGAGGAGAAAATTGGTGATTTTCACGATTTTTTAAAGGGGTTATGGGGTTTACGAAGCAAAAAAAAAACATATTTTCCCTATTTAAAAAAATATATAATATATAAATTAGTTTATTCAAAATGTTAAGCACATAAAAGAGCAACATTTTAACAATATTTGAACAAATTTTCATCAACAAATTTAGGAAATTCAGCTGGCGGGACCTGGTTTACGGAGACCCTTAAAAAAGTGTTCTCGTGGTGGTCAGGATAACTCATGATAGCTTTATCTGAAATTGAAAAACCATTTTTTCTGTTAGTAGATAACTATAGCTCATGATTGAACGGTGGATTAAAAAAAATTTGAAATTTGCATTTTGGCAGAGTTGTATGCAAAATAGTTCAATTTTTGGTACAATTTACACTACGTATAGCCTTGTAGAATTAGTTGTAATAAAAAACCTTTGTTCAATTACTAGTCAATGCTATTTTGAAGAAGTGTCAAAAATTTCAATAACATCGGTGCATTAGTTTTTGAGAAATCGTGTCCACCGACTTCAAAAATAGTGTTTTGAGAAAAATGCGATTACCTGCGTCGCTCCCGGCCGGTCTTTCTCAACGGGGGGAATTCTTCAAGGCGCTCTCTCCTGAACTTTTACTCCGATTGACTTAAAACTTTGGGAGAATATTCTAGACATTAAAAAAATGATAATTAGATAATAAATTAGATAATAAAAATGATATTGATGATATATTAGATAAATCATCTTGATGGTATATTAGATGAAAAATGATAATAAACTATTAGATAATAAGAATTGTTTAATAGATTTTTTTTTAATTGTCAAACCCACGGAACCCCTAAAGGAAAGATTTCTTCACTGTTGGGCTGTTACAAGATATTCTTTAAATTAATCTTTAAAAATAGCGGATGCTTCTAAACGGGTTACGGCGAATGTTGTCAGACGGCGTGACACGTGGCGTCGGCGGGATTAATCTGATAAAAACCAGGGAAACATTTTCTTTCGATAACACCCATACACAGAATATGAACCAAGAAAAAGTGAGAAATGTTGAAAATCGATCAAGGGATCATTACAGTGTAGAATTTTCAAAAAATCGATTTTTTGCATTATCCGATAGTATAGACTGGTATAAACATGCTGTTTAATTTTTGGGGCGAAATTCGAATTA
Organism: Ophion slaviceki; assembly: GCA_944452715.1. Taxonomy (NCBI): domain Eukaryota; kingdom Metazoa; phylum Arthropoda; class Insecta; order Hymenoptera; family Ichneumonidae; genus Ophion; species Ophion slaviceki. The sequence goes on from OX101794.1 coordinate 20,066,873, forward strand.
TTCCGGTTGCCTTTCTCAAAAAAAGAGATTCGACCAGCTGCGTGAGACCTGGCGCGGACGGACGCGATTTTCTCGAAATGACGGTTTTCGAAAAGGAAAGGTTATCAAGCTATCCGTCCTAAATTTTGACACAAACCTTCTTCACGCCATTCTTTATCTTGGTATGAAAGCTTTTTTAATCAAGTCTTCATTTATTTTAACAAAAAACTGTCGAAAAATAGACTAAATTCGATACTTTTTTAAACGGCCGCCATTTTGTCAATTTTGGTTTTAAAAAACCTCCATGGCGAGATAGCGGCTTTCATGCTGATTAATAATCTTTTTGCAAACTTTGTTTCAGACAGTATGTACGGCCACAACCGTGTACACCGTGAGGACTCCTTTTTATCGAAGACATTTGACATAAAAATAATCAGACTGATTAGCGTATTTTGACCATCGAAAAAACATCGCGAAAATCAGAAATTCTTTGACCCGTTACACTGTGATTATCCCTTAATTACTGTCAGATAGAAACTACACATGTTCTAAGTGAAAAAAAATGTTGAATTTTTTTGCAAATCAAAGTCTACGAAAAGCTAGACTGTTTGACAAATGTAGAATAATAAATCATTAAATAAGTAAATAATATAATAAGTAAATTATTTTCCGAAAAAAATGCATACACTTTGCAATAAAAAATACTTTTTTTTCCAATTTTCAAAAATATTTAGGTTCACGTTTTAGACAATAAGGTTCGACAAATTTATACCAAATTTCAGCAGAATCGATCGATTAGTTTTTCAGCTATACGTCACGCCAATTTTGAAGATGCAGTTGAGAAGACCCTGCCATACTTCCGCCATTTTTAAAAATTAATAAAAAAAGTACCATGTAACATCCGAAAGCAATAATAATAATAATAATTATAATAATAATAATAATAACAATAATCGAATTTTATTTGCACAACTTGCTTTACAAATTTTTTACAAAAAACAGCCGAAAGTAATAATGAAACATACCTCAAGTCTCACAAACGGCAAAGAAATCTTACCTGTAAAAAAATCATGAAAATCAGCAAATGTTTTCCTCGCCTAAAGGTATCTCCCCCCTCAATTGCCAAAGTCGTCTATCGACTTTTGGGACTTCGCACAGCGTGTCTCCTCGAGACAATTCCGCTCAACTGATCACACTGATCCGAGGTAACGTGTTTTTTCCCGCCTCCAACCTTCGCTCTCTGTCGGAGAGACTTTTTTCACGTCCGCGAGCATATTATCGCTACCGCGGATGTGGCAATTAAGAAAATGACTAAATTACTCGCGACCGGGAAGAAAAATAGCAGCTAATAATTATGCAAATGTGGAGGATGATCCGGTAAATATGAGCCCGGGGGGCGAACAGCCTGTGGCGTAAACGAGCGAGAGTTACATTGCGAGAGCTGCGAAAGGCGCGTTTCGAGGAAGGATATGGATATTATGTATACGAAACGAGCTTTGAGCGAAAGATCCAACGGATGACGCGTGCAAGGGGCTTATAAATTACTCGAATTAGCGAGAGATTCCCCAAGGGTCTAGGGATCAGTATATTCGGCTTCAGCACGAGCCCTCAGCGAACTCTGGCGAGGAACTTACCTCACTAATGTTAAATCTTTATGCCGAATTGGCTGTGGGTAAAGTATCCTTTCGCGCAGCATCCAACATCGCCGGCGGGATGAATACACGTCGTGTATACACGTATTGTGTCCAGTCGTTCACGTAAGCACGCATATAATATACATATATATACATAAACACACACACACACACACACACACACACACACACACACACACACACACACACACACACACACACACACACACACACACACACACACACACACACACACACACACACACACACACACACACACACACACACACACACACACACACACACACACACACACACACACACACACACACACACACACACACACACACACACACACACACACACACACACACACACACACACACACACACACACACACACACACACACACACACACACACACACACACACACACACACACACACACACACACACACACACACACACACACACACACACACACACACACACACACACACACACACACACACACACACACACACACACACACACACACACACACACACACACACACACACACACACACACACACACACACACACACACACACACACACACACACACACACACACACACACACACACACACACACACACACACACACACACACACACACACACACACACACACACACACACACACACACACACACACACACACACACACACACACACACACACACACACACACACACACACACACACACACACACACACACACACACACACACACACACACACACACACACACACACACACACACACACACACACACACACACACACACACACACACACACACACACACACACACACACACACACACACACACATGTATATATATATATATATATATATATATATATATATATATATATATATACAGGTTGCACGGAAAAAAAGAAACAGCGAAAATCACAGTATAACCGCATAAAAAACAGGGTGCCATATTTCTTTTTACAGGAAAACAGAGTAATGTAAATCCTGCCCTACAAAAATGACGAATTTTCCTGTACACACTGAGGTTTTTACAGTTACACTGGCTTATTTGCAGTTCGGTATTATGAATACATCAGTGTTTTCAATAAAAATGCTCAACTGTAAAATTTACATGAGATCACTGATTTTTATACTGTACGCAAACTGCAAGGGTTACAGTGTTAACTGTATTGAGTACAGAGTGATTCATTAAGGCAGGATTCTACTTTGAATCCATGAAAAAAACGCTATTTTCGTGAATTTTTTCTGAGAATACTATTAAAGATATCGATATGGGGTTTAAACTGTTCAATAAATACACTCTTTAAGTACATAAAAAGAATTTTTTAAATGTATTTTATTAATTTTTTGTACACGTAAAATATGTTTAAAGCCAACGCCTCGAAAAGCAGGTACCGTTGCCGTGGTCGTGAAATCTTCCCGACGGATGGTCTGAAACAAAAAAATCAAATAGTTTCATGTTCAGTATGTCTTCAGGAACCGACCTAACTAGAATATTTTATATACGTACAAAATTAACAAAATGGCGGCTAAAATACGAAAAAAATGCGTTTTTTTGGGTCTTTTTTTGCAATAAAAAATAGTTTTAATCAAAATTTTAAGTTGATTGTAGTTAGGTCGGTTGGTACACACATATAGAATATGTGTTCCAAATTTCATAAGGATCGGTTCAGTACTTTTTGAGTTATCACGACCACGGTACTTGAAAATGTCGTTTCGAGAAAAACGCGTTTAAAGTTTTGGTGAGTGATAGGTAGGTGCTCAGGTAGGTGCGTTCGAAAGGCGAAAAAGGATAGTTAGACTGCTTGGAACTTTATAAAATTTTGACCGAACATTCTTGAATATATTTACTTTCGAAAAAAGTAAAAAAAAATTTTTTTTTTCAAAGTTTCAAAGTAGAATCCTGCCTTAAATTTCACAGTGTGGCACGGTAGTTTTACTCTTCTTTCGACAGTTCGTGACGTAATCTGTGCACTCTGAGATTTTTACAGTTACACTGGTTTATTCGCAGTTTGATATTGCGAATACATCAGTAATTTCAGTAAAAATATTCAACTGTAAAATTTAAATGCGATCACTGATTTTTATACTGTACGCAAATGAGGCACGAGGTGAGGCACGAGGGCAGGACACAAAGGATTGTCAGTTAGTAGTGCGTGGTTGATGGGACGCGGACATCGAAATTTGTGAGACAGAATTCAAGAAATTATAAAGAAAGAGAGAATCTTTTTTAAAGGTACGTTCTTGTCTAATTAGGACTTGTCTCGCGCGTGGGGTGAGGCACGTGGCCAAGACACAAAGGATTGCCAGTTAGTAGTGCGTGGTCGATGGGATGCGAACGTTAAAATTTGTACGACATAATTCAAGAAATTATGAAAAAGAGAGAATCATTTACCAAAAGGTACGTTCTTGTGTATGTGACTGATTTTTAAATATTTTCTACACACTTTTTTTAAACTTCTTTTATGGATAAACTTTTTTTGGGTGTCTACATAAACTCTGTTGATATAACTGACGCATTCGTTGTACATAATACAGATTAACCAACTGTCAAATTACAAGTTTTGTTGAATTTGTATTCCAGTGTTGAACTGTCAAAATTTACTTTTGACTACACTGTATTTTGGACTGTGTGTTCCAGTAAAAGATACAGTAGAGCGGTTCGAGTCCAAAGAGGACAGTAATAGGAACTGTAATAATTTACTTTGAGCACGCTGTATTTTGAGCACTGTGTTTGAGTGAATATCGCTGTGCATCGCTCGAGTCCAATGCGCACTGTGTAGCCCCTGTATTTTGTACTATGTCTTTTTTTCCCGTGTGTCCCTCTTATCTCTGCCACCCGAAATAACTCGGTAATTATCGACGTCACAAAAAAATGTTCCAGACAAAAGTTGTACGGTGTGAAGGGAGCCATCAAATGCGACCCATTTTATTTTGGTGAAAAAACATTTCAAGGCCATGATATCATAGGTCGTTGGATTCGTCTGGATATCAGCTACAACGTCTTAATAAAAAAAAAACATGTTCCCATTTGAAAAACCATTGATGACCTTGAGAACGCAAAAACTATGACCTTGACCAAAGTAAATTTTTCACCACTGTATCAGTCCTTCGAATCGATCAAATTACCTCCTGACATTTTTTTCGTCACTCTAAAGGCAACGGAGATATTTGGGGTGGTCACGTTAAATGGTCCACCCTGTATATATAGAGGGCTACTGTTTATTGGTCACGAACCCCTGAAAGGGTTGTAGGACATCTTTTCTGCTATCAAATGACCCAGTAATGCTTTATGTAAAAGCGAATCTCTTTCGAGATATTCTAATTTTTATTATTTTTTCTAAAGTGAGGGGAGGCAACTTAATTTTTTTTACTATAGTGATTATAAAGCAATAAAAAATATGGAGACCCGAACGACAACCACATTTATCTAGAATAGAATTTTTCAAAAGCGTTTCTTTCAGATGACAAGGGTGGCCGCAATCACCACGCTCGATGGCAAAAAAAATTCGCGACATGATCTGGGCAGTAACAAATATCTCGTAGAATTTCGAATAAAATGCTTCGAAAAAATTAAAGACGTTACTTCAAACGTGTACGAGTATAACTGTGAAATACTAACACTGTAGATCCAGCCGTTTCTCTAAATTTAATTCCCAAAAAATCGCCTTGAAAATGGGTGTTCACACTAGAATACGGCCTTAAGGACACGATAGCAAAGAATTGTGAAGAATAAACTGAGAATAGAAGAATATATATCCGGGCCAAAAGGATTATTTTAGCTAAAACATATATCCAGGATTTTTCAATTAGCTTTAAATTAATTGCTACACATATTAATAGATCGATAAAACCTACAAAGTATTGATAAGTTCTTTTCCCTGAATATCTATTGATCTCGGGTCGCGTTTTTGAAGAAATCAGCCACACGATTCACCAAAATGAGAATATTTTTTTATTTGCAGTTAACTGCTTAACTATCAATGTTAGGAAATTTTTGCATAGTATCTATTTTATAGAGGACATTATGACGCACAACTTTTGTGGGAAGCATTCTTCGATAAACCGTATTCCCAAAAAAATAACTTAAAAAATCGACTTTTCAATTTTTAATTATTTTTAATTGCTAAAAAACAACTAGAATTTTTTACGAAAACTTGAGGGCATATAGATCCAAAAAACCTACGAAAAAAGTTCCTCAAGGTTCCTGTTCTCGCGATATGATCGCAATAATACTCCTCTTTATCAAGATAAAACTGGAGCGTGGCCGGGTGACCAGAGCTCGGATTCTCGTGGATGTATCGAATGAAATATGTTCGATCGCAATGAAAAATTGAGAATCAAGCGGAAACGGTGCATGATCAGTATAGCCGTGGCACGAAAAACCGCGCGTGACGATGAAATAAAACAGTTTGATGCACCGACGCTCGATGCATTTGGTACTCGTCAGCGAATTCGATCAGCTCTGACCCTCTAATTTACTAATTGGATGAAATGGACCCTTCCTCGTGTTACTATACGGTAGCGTGATTGTCGATCGCGCGCTCGCGAATTTCGTTGATTATTGCTGCATCGATAAATCTCGCGAATAAATACGAAAATACACATATATGTAGACGTTGAATTTCGTGATGATTTTATATGTCAGAAACAGCGGTAATTATCACGTAGCGACAAAATGACAAATCGTGTTGATTGGTATGCCTCGTTACTAAACAATGCTGTGAATGTGAAGACTGGGGGCAGAAGTTCATGATGCTTGAGAGTAGATACCTCTTGGAGGGATTGAGGGAGATCGCAATATCACTTTAGGTGGGATATACATTTACAACGATCAAAAAATCGATTTCTTTTTTTTTTTTTCTTCAAACGTTTTGATGATGAATTAATTTAAAAAAAAATGGTTTTGTATACTCAAATATACTATTAAAGTATACCTAAAGTTTGATAATTGTACAATCATGATTTTGTAGTTTAAAAAATCCGTCAATATTGTTTTTTTTTCCAGTCTAAATGTACATCCACCCTTTAAGGGGAGGGTAGGGGTTTTGCGAATTTTTTTCATCTATATGGATAGAGTAAATTTATTGAAACCTTTCGTACATTGTTAAGTGTCATTTCAAGAACATCCCGTAAAATTTGTACGCGTAAATATCCACAAACAAGCCGGTGCCGCGTTTTCCTCGAAACCACTTTTTCAAAGTCCGTGTTCACTGCCATTTGAAAACTACATGACCGATTTATTTCAAACTTTGTACACACTTTCTACATATAAAATACCTCCCCCCAACGGTTAGTTTGAGATTTCTTTTACATTGAGGGGTTTTTTCACCCCCTAAATGGCGGAATTTTTCGTGAAAAATACCACTTTTCACTTTACATGACCACCAAAAATTTAGAAAGGAAAAAAAAATTATCAAAGACCGTTGGGGGGAGGATTCGATGATACTTTGACTAAATTTTAATGGTATTGATTTCAGATAATTTCTAGCTGAGATACAGTGAACACCGCAAATCGTGTTTTTCCAAAGGCGGTCTTGAAAAAGCTTCGGCACCGGCTTGTTTGTGGATATTTTCGCGTACAAATTTCACGGAATGTTCTTGAAATGACACTTAACAATGTACAAAAGGTTTCAATAAATTTACTCTATCCATATAGATGAAAAACATTCGCAAGAAAGTGTTTTTTTTCCACGCTGAAACCCCTACCCTCCCCTTAATCAGAAAATGTTTACTGCTTAGGAAAAATTATTCATTTTTTACTGAAAATTGTCCCCTTCAAATTAAGAAATAATTCACTTTGATCAATAAAAAAGTTTCAGGGTACAAACATTTTAACTGAAAAATGAAATAAAGTGGGGCTGAAAAAAAAAACTTTATCCGAACAGTAAGTACGAGTTTAAAATTTGGACAAGTGACTCTTAAGCTTTTTGACTACAGAAATTATTGACTTTATCCCTAGGAGTATATTCTTGAATCTCACAGACCAGACCAAAAAGCGTTTTTCCCCTTTCGTGAAACATTTGTATCTGCTTAAACAGCTTTTTCAGACAAAATCTGAACCGAACGCAGAATTTCTCTTCACAGGTGCTTTTCTAACAGTATGCTCTTTCATTAAAAAAAAATCATCTTAATAGACGTACTTTCAAAAAAACTACATCATTCGGAAGTTGACCGGTTCTCACAGACCCAGTGTACCGTAATAGTCCAGTGAAAGAGACGAAAACCCAGCACTTTTTAGCGGAGAATATGAATTTTTGACTGAAGGTAAATGGCTGCATACTGAAAGTAACCCCAATAAAATGTTTGCCTTCAACTCGCCCCAACCCTAAGAAATAGGGGTTGAAAACATAAAAACCGCCGTATCGCGATAATTAATAGCCCGATCAAAAAATGCTTCGAACAAAAGTTGTTTGGAATAATAAAATTCGTATAAAGTTATTTGACGTCTAACCCCCTATCTTTAAAAACAGCGGCACAAAAACGATTCTTCGTCCTTGTCTGGGTCAGTGGTGCTTTCGTGTTTTTGTGCTGCTATTTTCTAAGATAGGGGATTAGATGTCAGATAACTTTATACGTATTTTATTATTCCAAACAACTTTTGTTTGAAACATTTTTTTATCGGGCTATTGATTATCGAGTTACGGCGATTTTTAAGTTTTCAACCCCTATTTCGTAGGGTTGGGGCGAGTTAAGGGGCAACATTTTATTGGGGTTACTTTCTGTATGCAACCATCTACCTTCAGTCAAAAATTCTTATTGTACGCTGAAACGTGCTGGGTTATCGTCTCTTTTACTGGACTATAAGTAGCGGACTGGACTATAAGGACTGTACTTCTAGGGTTAACGAGTTATATCTAGCTTTGACAGTCAAAAACAGCTCATTTTGGGGATTTTTTAAAAGAAAATTGTGATCAATTTCTACAAAAATTAGGTATTTGAAAAAGTATCATCCGAAGAACACTGTAATTTTTGTGTGTAAATATATTCAATTATGATCTATTTACAGCCAACGTCTGGGAAGCACCTCTCGAAAACGTCGTTTGCGGTGAGCAATGCCCTTCTGAACCAGGTTATCTAAACTTAAAAAATCAAACAGTTTTCGTTAGTATATCAATTTATCCTATGTTTAATCGAAGAAAATCCCCAAATATTAAATTACAACAAAATAGCGCGTGTTGAAAGTGAAAGTCTTGATTTTTGCGAATAGAATGGGCATTTTTCGTCCATCAAATCGAATCTATACAGTACCGGCCAAAAGTATGCGCACACCTCCGATAATTGCAAAACTTTTAATCACTGGATAATTGCCAAATAATGTTAGATTAATATAGTTCATTATATTTATTATTTTACGAAGATATTATATAGCTCTGTATGAAAATGTATAATAAATCAATTAGTATAATTAATTTAATTATTCTAATATAATATAATATATCTAACATAATCAATTAGTATAATTAATTCAATTGTTCTAATATAATATGGCAATTATCCAAAGTGATGGAAAGTTTTGCAATTATCTGAAGTATCCGGAAACTTTTGGCCGGTAGTGTACACTGGAAAAAAATCCTTCGATCAAACACTATATTTTCACATCCAGAAAAAGGCCTAACATTTTCAGTAAGACCGATGCAGTAGTTTTTTAGATATTTTACTCATCGACTTTGAAAACGTACTTTCGAGAAAAAAGCCTTTAACCCTTCGACTGTACACTTCCGCAGCGAACCCCGACTGCATGTGGGGTCGATCTGACCCCAGGCGTATTCCAATTCGTTATACTTCGATAAATATGCATTTTTCTTTGTAGAGACGTTTTTTTGTAGTCTATGGTCCTTACTTTATGGCGCAAAATTTATTTTTTAAGAAAAACAAAAATGAAGGGCCCAAACATCTGTTCAAAGTGGGATTCGCGTTGAAAAATACGTAATTGCACGAAAAAGAAAATGGGGTCAAAACGACCCAGAACATTTATAAGATGATATACCTGATTTGATTTATCGATATATCTTAATTAATATATATATATATATATATATATATATATATATATATATATCTTCTATATATTAATCAATATATACCTTACGATTAAATTTAATCCATTTTTTAATATTGGTTAAGAAAAAATGTATTATTCAACTTCGACAGCTAGGCCCTTTAAACTAAAAAAATCGTCATTAAATTTAAAAAATTAAATTAAATTAAAATTAAATTTAAAAAATCATCTTCGACCAGCAAAATAAAAAAAACAAAGCGAAAAATAAAAAAAATAGTTCGTAAAAACCAGGCATCTAAAGTGTAAATCCAAAGTTTAAACTAAAAAAAATGCAATTAAAAGCAAGATAATTGAACTGAGGAAGGAGCATTTTTACGGGCCTGAAAAATCCTTTCGGAACGGATGCATCGTCGAGTTATCGCCCGGGAGAATGCACGAGTCTCGCAGATAACGATTATCAACCACGATTCGGGAGACTATTAATTTATTTGCTGCAACACAGAGGGGAAAAAAGGTTACGAGATTTGAAAGGAATTATACCGCGTCACGTTTGTAACACGAACTCGCACACATGCGCACACGCAGTACATTTTATCATCGGTGCCGCAAATTCAGCACGACCAGGATATTTATACGGTTCGTGACAGGGGTTTCACGTGGTGGACGGGCTCTCTCGTGGATATACAATCCTGGGATGCTTACGGACGATGCTGCTGCTGCTGTTGCTGCCACAAAACACAACAGCTTCGAACTTTATAGCCCGAGCGTATAAACGGCGAATCTGTCAATAAATCAGCGTGCCACCGTGACTGTAAATAAAACAGATGATAAATAACAGTTTTGCCGGGGCATCGGACACATTTCACTCGTAGGGCACGCCGCGGCTGGGCATGGCCTCGGAAAACGTACGTGATTAACCGGCCTTCAGTACGCAACGCGCGAAATATTTCATGTATATATAACGAATACCGAAATTTCGAAACACACCTACACATCCGCGCGGCACTCCGCCATATTTTTCCGGATAGCGATGCGCTTCCGGATCATCGCAATTTTATTATTTTTTCCCTAGCCAATTTTCCTACTATTTCATCATGGTTTTAAACTGGTTTTAAGGGGTCTTCTCACTTTAGACGCTAAAAAGGCTATTTTCATGATTTTTTTTGATAGGTTCATATTATAGATTTTGACATAAAAGTTGTTACACTTAATGAATACACTTTCGAAATACATAAAAATAAAATTAAATGTATTTATGTAGCCCAAACAAACTTTAAACACGTTTTTTCTCGAAACAACGTTTTTCGGCGGCTTGTTGATAAAATCTTCGAAACTACTGAACCGACCCTTATGACATTTTCACCACATATTCTTCACAACCATAGCTATAGCGCATATCAAGGATTTTTTCAAATTTTGATATTTACAATTTTTTGTTGCCAAAAACTGTGAAAAAACACGTTTTTTTTTTGTTTTTTTTCGAAAAATGTTCGCCATTTTGTTATTTTTTCATATATCAAAAGTCGTATTATATACGCTATAGCCATTAAGGCCTTAGGCCACTCTAGAGGCCGAAAAAATAGGTTTTTTGGGGTTTTTTTAGGAAAACTACAAAATAAATCGAGATTACAAAAAAGGGTGTTTATCATACATATCAGTGACTGTATACAATATTTTTTTTAAGCGATTAATTTCAAAATGGCGGCTATGCAGCGTTTGTCTCAAAACTGCATTTTTTAAATTGGCCGGAAACATAACAGACAATTTTCAACCGATTCACTTGAAATGTTTAATATATCTTGAAAAATACATTGTCTATGGAAGTACGTAGGCTTCTTTTTATATTGCATAGTTCCTTTGTTATTAACAAGTATCTGGAGATTTTTTAGGCCTACTTTTGGAAAGTGAAAATTCCCCAAAAGCCTATTTTTCGGCCTCTGGAGTGGCCTAATCCCTTAACATACTGAATCTAAAAACGTTTGATTTTTTTGTTTCGGATGATCCATCTCCGAGATTTCATTAACAGCGCAGACCTACAATTTTTCCTTAGGACATTTTTTAACTACCATATTCGTCAATAAATAGTGACTTAAATAAATAAATTTAAAAAAACTGTAATTCGAAAGTGTATTTATTGAGAGTAAGAACTTTTATATCAATATCTATAATATAAACCTATCAAAAAAATTCATGAAAATAGCCTTTTTTAGTTTTGAAAGTGAGAAGACCCCTTAAACTTGAAAATTACCAGTGGTTCGATGTACACTGCTGCTCAAAAGTTTGGATACACCAGTCGATGTTTCTTGCCGCACTGAAAGTTACATAGCTTCGTCAAAAAAAAATGATAACCAAATTTACCGAACGGCGTTTTTAAGGGAACAAATTCAGCTTTGTTTTGCTTTTTTGAAATATTTTTTATGATTTTTTTTCGACCCGGTACGCACTTTTGTACGTCACTGTTATTTGGCTTTCTTTCGACCATCGGGAATTGGGCGCATGACTTATGGAAAAATTATTTGTCATGTTTATCCATGATAAACTTGAACGGGGTGGCAGGAGCTCCATTTTCGTTATTTACAAAGTTTCGTACAATTTTTTTTGCAAAGTTATTTCATTTTTGGCTAAAAAAAAACAAATTTTGGAAAATGCAACGTAACTCAAGAACTGTAGGGTTTAAGAGACAATATCAAGGATGTAAAAAGTTGCGTAAGTTTATGTTTGATCGCCTGGAATTTTTTTCAAATTTTTCCTCTGAGATTTTTTTTGCTATTTTTGCTTGATACTCCGATGAGTAGGATGGCTCAACTCGAAAAGTATGGCGTTTATAACAAAATATCGGGAGGAGGAACTTTTTAATTTTCGATTTTGAATTCGCTTAAATTTTTCAGAATTTTTTTCGGAATTTTTTTGGCCAAACCTCGGTGAATCTTCCGAACAATTGATTGGCGTTTCTCGAAAACTATTGCGTTAGAGACAAAATATCAAGAGGGAAAAATGTTGCAGTGTTTCGTTTTGAATACGTTGACATTTTTTCAGATTTTTGTCAACATTTTTTTAGGTCGTCTAGGTGCTTTTAAATAGTGCGGCAAGAAATATCGACTGATGTATTCAAACTCCTGAGCGGCAGTGTAAGTCGGGGTGGGCGGCGATTTCGCGTGACATGCAGCTTCGGCCTGGGCCGATACTTGGATGAGTGGAAGGAAGTGGATGGGAGGAAGTTTTACCGGTTCTGGTGGTGAACATAACTAAAACGCGGGAAAAATATAGCCAGCCGTATCGGCACAGGTTTTCCGCAGTTTCCCTGTGCCCCATTGACGTACGCAGGAGGGATAAGGGGGGCCCCCAGAAAAAAATCGATCCAGAATAATTAAATTCGAATAATCGATCATTTTATTTAAGTTTTACCCAAACAAGCATAAGGAAATAATTTGATAAAACTCGAATAGAGAATATTACTGTTAAAAAAAAGTTCCAGCTGGAAAAGTGTTGACAAAAAAGAAAACTAAGACTTAATTAATTCGGTACTCACTGAAAGTGAAGTTTGAAGACTGGTAACTGAATTAAAGAATGATGAAAACTAGGTTGATTATTTTGTTATTTTGCAGTTTGGTGTTCAATGCCGTATTTTTCATCCGTTAAATTCCCTTTGAAGCCCGAGTCGAACGTGCTTCTACAAAAAGCCACAAGTTTAGTTTTCTGCGACGGCTCCCGAACCGTGAAAAATATGGGGCCGGGTTGAAATTCCGAACTTTGAATGATCAGAACGCTCGAAACTCCGAAAGAATACTACTCCGAAAGATGAAAACTGCGAAAGAATTTTACACGAAAGACCAAAACTCCGAAAATCGGAACATCGTCAAAATAATTCGGCTATGAAAGTTCAAAAATTTTCAAAATTTTCAATAAATCGACGAATTATTTAAAGATTTATTTATTTATTAAGAAGAAGGGTTATACGTTCTACATTATTTACAGTCAACTGTGCAGACTTTCGCTGGCATGATCTTGACGAACCTTGTAATTTCGGAACATTAAAATTAGGAATTTTAAGCCGTCGGCGCATTCGAAGTTCGGAATTTCAACCCGGCCCCCATGTCAAGATCATGCCAGCGAAAGTCTTCACAGTTGACTGTGAATGATGTAGAACGTATAACATTGTCTAGACAAATTTCAAAATTGACGCAAAATCACTTCTTAGTAAAAAAAAATTCTTGAAACAATTCGTCGATTTATTGAAAAGTTTGAAACTTCAAAAACTTCCATAGTCCAATTATTTTGACGGTGTTCAGATTTTCGGAGTTTGGGTCTTTCGTGAAAAATTCTTTCGCAGTTTTGATCTTTCGGGGTAGTATTCTTTCGGAGTTTTGAACGTTCTGATCATTCAAAGTTCGGAATTTGTACCCGGCCCCAAAAATTTCCCCGGAACCACGAGATTTTCGAGACCCAGGGAGAAATTATGTTTGCGAACACTGGTTTTTTTAACCGCTTTGCGACAATTGATACGCTCATTCTCCCGCCGCGATGTCACGGCGGGATGGGCCATAAAAGTCGCAATTGACATCGAAGGGCCACCCTCTTTCCCCACTCGAAAGCGAGCGGAACTTTCCGTCTCTTTTAACAGTCGTTGAGATACTTTCGAGTCACGTATTCGCACGACTATATAGCCGTAATCGAGATTTTAAGGGAAAACTTTTCGAAACTCGTATGCCATTGCACGCGCGCGCGGAATCATGGCTGGTTTGGCTTTAAAGGAGCCGATTTGGATTCGATGGTGTAAGCTTTTTGGAATTGCCGCTACACCGAGTCATTAGCGGGGAACGAACACTTGCGGTCGAAGTCTCGTAGCGCTGTTATGCAGTATAAGGGCATCCGAATGGTCCGGAGATTGCGCGAGGGTTTTGCCCATATTCGATCGGCGACTCGTGCCGTTATTGGCCTCTCGGAGCGTTCCGGGAGTATTTAATTCGGAAATTTCCTCGTCTATGCTACGTGCTGGAAAGCATTTTCGAGTACGATCGAATTAACCAGATTCGCAATCTGCGTAGATCTCGGTGAGCCTACACTTACAGAAAAATTCTATTGATATGAACTGATCGCGTCTATTTGATTTTTGTTTATTTGAATTAACTAGATTTTTCGTGGAATCAAATTTTTCCTATTGCATTCCAGTATTTAAATTATTTACTTTAAATATATTTATTAATTTAAATCTAAATATATTCAATATCTTCCAATAACTAAATATTTTATTTAATCCTAATAAATCTGTGATGCGGTTTCATTTGCTCAAAAAACAATTTACTTTAATCCACTAAATGGATCCTTTTTTTTTAATCTAAATTAAATAGAATTTTCGTGGAGTCAACCATTTTGCTATTTGATTGAATGGTCTGTCTTTATTGCAACACACATATTAAAGAGGTGTGGGAGTAGAGAGGGTTGAGATAGGAGATTATTTATATATATATAGATTATGTTAGAAAAATATATCGCATGTTATTCGATAAAAGTCTCTAACTATCACAATGATATTAACTAATTGATATAGTTTATGTGATACAGCAAATAATTATAGGATTTCATTTGGTCCCTTAGCCATATCTGCGATTAAGATGATACAAGCACTCGATAGCATAGGGGCAGCGTGCGTAGCTATGAGTAAGTAGGTTCTAGGTTCGATTCCCATATAGGTGAAATATTTTCTTCCATATAAATCATCTGGAAAGGCCTGGGAATGACGAATTACCACACAAAATCGTTGTGATAAAACTCTCAATTAAGTATTTCATTTTATTTTGGATTCATGAAATATTTTATGTATATAATACACTTAGATTTACAGTGTACATTGTAAGCAAATAGAGATTTAGTTGAATCAAATCTTTATTTATTCAATTCGAATATATTCAATATTTAAGAAGAATACACGGAGAAAACAGGGGCCTCGAAGTTTAGAATTAATGGTTCTAAAAAAAATATCATTAAATATCAAAAAGTATTGAATGGAAGATAAAAATTGTAATTATGGTATAGTAATAATGAAAAAATTTAAATTTTAACCTACGATATGGCACGTAACCTGATACAAATAATACATTTTATTCGGCATATTTTGATTTTTCGTAGTATTCAAAAAATATTTTGCCCGCGTGATTGGAACAATTAGTTTCCAGTGTTCTACAAAAAGTACGGTATAAATATAGTGAAATCTATGCATACACGAAGATTCATGTTATGCGTATAGTAAAATCCATATGAAAATATAGCGTATAGGACTCGCGCATATGCGAGAATAGTTTCAAATGTAATATGCACGCATTATTTTTACTATACAGCATATAGGACTCGCGCCTATGCGAGAATAGTTTCAAACGTAATATGCACGCATTATTTTTACTATACAGCATATAGGACTCGCGCCTATGCGAGAATAGTTTCAAATCTAATATGCACGCATCAATTTTACTATACGGCGTGAGAATCATTTTTACACTTCTATAATAACAAGTCTTAGAATTCCGAACTGGCAGTAAACTGCTATACTTTTTTAGCACTGCATATTAGAATTCTGGCAACCAGTGTTAGAATTTGAGACCGTATTTTTCTCCGTGTAGCTGAAGGAAATAAAAAAATAACTTTGAAACAAATAAGATCGTAGTAGGCAGTGAGCCAAGGAAAAAACTTACTTGATTTAAATAGATCCTATTTAAATGAATTTTTTTTTGTTGGCAGTTTAAATTTCGTCCTCGACACACTTTTGGACGCGTGCGTTTGGTACACGATTGTACATTTGATTGTGTCGTACTGAAAAATTGTGCAAGAGAAAACGACGTCGCCACTGCGCATTGAGAAACTGGCAATTGAAAAATTGCCAGTAATGGAGGTTAGAGTACAGGAGTCCGAATCCCATAGAGGAACCCATAGATTCACTGGGCTATATGGTGATCAATCGGTGTGGCGCGTGTCCGCGTGAGAAGAGGATCTCGCGAGAAGCAAGGGCCACACGTAAGAAAACTAATTTGAATTCCTCGCGTATGGGCCGCAAATACGAGAGAAACGAGGGCGGAGAATGGAGCGTATTCGAAGAGGAATTGGACTGCTTTATAGTCCAATTGCCACGCCTTTCCAATTACGAGGGAAAGCGTCTAATATACGACCTCTGTTTTAGCCACCGTGTACGTATGTGCGGTAACAATAGCGTCGTTTTTTTCTCCTCTCTGTTGAAATCAAATGAACGTTTCCGGCGTTTCGAGTTCTACCGCACGGTTACTTTTGACAGCGGCATATTTGCGCGTACAATTACATGCTGAAAGCACCCTTGCTCTCTCCCTCTCTCCCTCTCTCTCTCTCTCTCTCTCTCTCTCTCTCTCTCTCTCTCTCTCTCTCTCTTCTCACTCTGCTATTCACGAACGAAATAACTGCACTACCGGCACAACTCCTCGCACTTTATTACGCAATCAATTATTTCTCTCAGCGAGGGGCGTTCCAGGAACTGAAAAAAAGGAACTGTGCTGCGAAAAGTAAAAGTGCAATAAGCATCGGGTAGTCATAAAAATCACAAAAAGGAAACGCGGGAGACAAAGGAACTCCGGAAAAACAAGCTCGCAGCATGGAACATCGTGCGCCCTTTTATTTCCCTTACGAAGCTTCCGCTTGCTGGGAAAGTTTTTTTTATCGATTCTGGCTTCCTCACAGAGGAAACTTCGCGAGCCGTATGAAACGACGAGAGAGCATTGCGCGTGCTTTCAATTCGCACACTATTTTCCCGGCGCTAGACAGACTTCTCCTTGTTTCAAAATATTCATTGTTTCGCAGGTTCGCAATGTATTCGCTGATTTTAACTAAATTCAGGGAATACAGTACCAATGGAACGCCACTCCCAAAATAAAATTGCAAAAAAACCGGTAAAATCCCGAGTCGAAATTTTCAGCGTATTTTAAACTCCAATCAAGTCTCACTTGAGGAAACTTAACGAGGTTGGAACGTTAGCCACAATCCAAGATTGAGGAACAAAATATATGCTGTTGTCTAGATTATACTGAGTCTGTACGAATTTTTTGAATTTTTTTCACCACAAAACACCAGAGGTAAAAAATAGTTTAATGCATGTGATTTTACGTGCGGTTAGATGGGCAAGACGTTCATGCCTACGGGTGATGTAGTTTTTTTTGCTATTTAGCACCAAGATAAACCATTTCTAACAACGAATTAACGCAAGCTGAATCTTTGTAAAGATTTAGAAGAAAAAAAACCATCTTGCCGATCGTAAACCATATGTATTCAATATTGAACCACGAGGTTTGATGAAAGATTACGCATTTTGGCTGGCGAATGAAGAGCATTGCTGCTACTCTAAATGTCCACGACGTTGCTGTATTTCGGTAACACTTAATATTAATTAATGCCAACCCTAAATAATCTCGTGGGGTGAATACAAATAAGCATCATTATAAATGACTCAAAATTTCATTCTGAGTTGTACAAAACATTCTCTGACGTATTTTTTTTCATAATAATCATCTATAATGTTATACTTTTTCAAGTTCGTAGTAACACAAATGTTTTTCTCGTTTACGTGATAAAAATATGAAAATCCATAATTTTACCTTTTAATCATATATTTTATGAAAAATTAGCGTCTACAGAATAAATATATACCTCGTATGTATTCTTTGAGGTTAATTGAGAAAAAAAATGCATAAACCGTCATTTGACTCAACTGGGCCGCTCCAACGTCCTCACTACTAGAAGTCCTACTATGAGCCTCACAGTGTCACCCAAATCAACTTTCGTACTTTAGGTAAGTAGGTTGTAGGTCCGATTCCATGTGTAGGTGAAATAATTTCTCGAAAAATAAGGAGTACAAATAAGTCTCCGCCGTTTGACAGAAGATGGCCCCACCAGGAGATTGTGGTTGAACTTGTCAGATGTAAAACGTCATATCGTCAGGTTGGACATACGGCAAGACCATAACCTTGAAATATTAGCGATTTTGTATCAGCATCACATAATTTTTTCGTGCGAAAATCTCGCCTCTTGAGCCGAATAAGCGACATTTGGGGGAACCATGGAAATTTCGTGTTTACCTTTAATCGGCGATGCCTGGACCATACAATTGTCCTTCTAATTCAACATTCTCTTGCTCTTCCTCTTTTCTGGAAGATGTAGGAAAAAATGTACAAAGGTATATTCCCCTGTAAGCTCGAAGCTATACCTTACTACCTTAATTTCCTACCACTGGCAAGAGTAGGGTCAAAATAGCCTAAAAATTTCGACTCAGAATACCCTAAAGTTTAAGGGGTTAGGTCACAGTAACGGATATAAAATCAAGTGCGAATTGAACAAAATTTTTTCGCATGTAAAACTGATTCACTCATAAAATTAATTACACATCTATTTAGTATGAATATCAAGCTGTTGGAAATAATATATATATTTTTTCGATGTACAAAATAACCGTCTACTAATATTTTCTTTTGTTATCTTTTTTTTAGGTGCTCCGCAATGTGACATTTAGCATCCACAATTTTTGACCTAGAACAAAAAACGAAAATTCTCGTCAATCTGCATTAGAATACCTGGAGACGTACATACGGAATTTAAAAAATATTGTTTTATTTAAAAGTTGAAGGTATTTGAATGAATTTTCAGTCAAAAATTTCCTATAAAACTGCTCATAAAATGAAAAGTTTTCGATTAATCAGAAATTCCGTACGTACTTCTCTGCGAAATGCAATTAAGAACATAACTTTTAAATTCGAAGTAAATCGAGTGAAAATTGTTGAAGTTATGTCACGCCAATTGGAAAAAAGCTGTTTCAAGAAAAACGCGTTTAAATGTATAGGTACTCTATGGCCGTGCCAGAGGTAGGCTTACGTTATACGCTCGAAGTCGGTGAAACAAAAATGTCTTGCTATAAAGCGAATATCAACTTATTCTTATGATGATAAAGCACCGTTTTAGCGAAAAAATAGATATAAAAAAATTCTACCGTGGCCTTACCTCTTAAATGAATTAATTAGCAGCATCAAGCACTGCCGAAAAAAAGAGCCTGCCATCAGAAAATTTGCTCACGCATACTTCCAGACTGTTTTTTTTTTCAAACTCGGTAGCAACCAACCTTCTGATAAAATGTGATTACAAACTGACAAAAAAAAGGCAGACATTTCCCGAGATCACAACGTGAACTCTACGAGAAGAGTAAAAGTTATTCGATGAAGCGAAGCCCCTGAAAATATTCCGTAACCATAAATATAAGGTCCAGAGTGTATAATGTAAAATACGAGGTAGAGAAACGTGAAATTTGATTGTCCGTCGACTTGACGGGGCATTCATGAAAACGTGCAACACACACGCACACACACACACGCACACACGCATATATATATATATATATATATATATATATATATATATATATATATATATATATATATTCGCGAATGCATCATCGCTTGGCAGTAAAATGGGATCCTCGAAGCACATGCACATGTCGTTGAACCATGCACTCGTTGGCGGAGGAGACAGAGCCAGAGTCGGACGATCTGTTCCGCACTATCGTTTGTACGGATGACTTGCTCCAGACAAAAAGCTATATAACGTTCTGCCGCATGAACGACCATGGACATTGGCCGATGTTGACAATCCTATCGGCTAGAAACCTTTACACACAGGATCCACGCACCTGTGTCAGAGATAGCTGTTCCAATCCTTAACACACGATGTAACGTGACCTCGACACTGGAAAATCTCCGATAGTTATCGAGGACGTACGTGTCGAAGACACGTGTAGGACATGTGCCCGCGGTGTTATCGGAGCCGAGTTGCGTTATCGCGTTTCGTGCCATTTCAATCTTTGTTTTAATACGCGAAACGGTGCGTTTTCGAAATGCCGAACAACACTCTGTAGGAACGAGGGGAAGGGACGTCTCTCGGGGAAATATTAAACGTTCGGAAAATTGACAATTTGACATTTGCCGTTGCTATGGGGCTGGGAGCATTTCTCGATGTCATTTGATACGCTTTTTTGAGTTAGTAATTTTTGAAATACACTTTATACACTTTTTTATACATACATAAGCTCGACATTTCAAAAACAAGATTTTTTTTAGTATAGTTTGGAATCCTAGGGTCTTAACTGTAATTTGGAACGAAAATTTTGTAAAAAAAATTGAATTCTCATGCGTATTTGGGGTCTTAGTTGATGCAGATTTGTTGCTTTCTTTTAATATATTTATCGTATCGAAAACGCGTAATGTTTTTCCACGTTCGTACCGTAGGTACCTATTCTTCGGTGTGTACTACATTTGAAGAGCTGGCGAACAAAACCGGACTTGTCCGCACTACGTTAAATGTTTCTTATTTGTCAAGCACACCCTTATTAACTCCCGAAATATTTTGAATCAAATCCGGCCCTTAACACCTCAAAATTTGTTGAAATCTGACTTTTCAAGCGAAAAGGCAGTTTTAGGCACAAACGAAAGTAAAATAATTAAATTTAAAACGTTTAACGTAGTGTGGACAAGTCCAGTTTTGTTAGCCAGCTCCTTATTTATTGTTGCAGCGATTGCTTGCAGCTGTACTCGATAAATGCGTACGAATTTAATTTGAGCAACATTCATCAACCACATACGAACATCTACAGCTAGAAGTTTAACAATAAATATTTCAACCATATACAGCGAGAGAAAAATTCATGGTATTTACAAAAATACCCATGGTAAAAGGGGGATAGTAAAATTCTCTATATTTTATTGACACCGCAATCATAATATTGTTCAAACAACTGCAAGCGAAAAGTATATCCAAACATGCGATTTGGGTGGCGTGTTATCTTCCCGAAATAATTATCAACTATTGTAAAATGCTTGACAATATAGATACGGTTAAGGTTGTACGTGAACGAACCTCCTCATTAGAAAAAAAAATAATTTTTTTGTACGCTGTAGTAGAGACATAAAAACATGACGTCTGCGAAAACTCTGCAAGCCTTATCGGCTAAATACAATAGTAATTAATTCACGAAGTCATTGCCTTCAAGGGGCCAGTCTACTTTGGAGCCACGAAAAATGGCTATTTTTGCAATTTTTTGGGAGGATTTTATAAAAGATATGAATATAAAAATTGTTGGGCTTGATAAATAAAGTCTTGAAATACATTTTTTTTAAATTTTAATTCATTTTTATTCATTTTTAAGTACAAACACTATAGTTTAACGTAACGCCTCAAAAATAGGTGGGCTAGGTAGCTCGATCCAACTCGACAACGGCTTGTTTGAAACAAAAAAACCAAAGTCCATTAGATTCAGTATGACGACAGCTACAAAATGTCCCTCGGACACAAAGTTTTATCAAAAAATAAAAAAATGGCAGATGAAATACGAAAAAAAAAGTTAAAAAAACGCGTTTTTTCGCAGTTTTTCGCAAAAAAAAGAGTAAAAATCAAAATTTCAAAACCATCGAGGGTCATCTCGTTGCGAATCATGTTTACAATATGTGGTTCAAATTTCAAGAGAATCGGTTTATTAGTTTTAGAGATACGATGGAGCTTGATTTTGAAAACGTTGTTTCGAGAAAAACGCGTTTGAAGTTTATACTATGAAAAACTCGTACGCAAAGTCAATCGGCAATTCCTGCACCGTACAAAATCCCTTCTGATTGCTCATCATCGTCGATTTCTCCAAGTCCCGCTTCTTCCGATTCTTTAAATTTTCAAAGTGGACTGGCCCCTTAAGGGGTAATATCAGTGTGAAAAAAAATCGATTTTTTTTGCTTAACTGGATAGTTTTGGCCTTTAAGAATATGCCTACAAATTTTCAAAACAATATTCGGCTTAGAAGTATTCGAAATTGGCGCCAAGCGTCGACGCTCTCAGAGCCTTCTATACGGGTCTTTCTATACTTTAAACGTGTTTTTCTCGAAACCATGTTTTTTGACCTGGTTGACAGCATGACTGTCAAATTTTGTCCAATCGACTTCGTTCAAAAAGGATTCTCTTCAGAAAACTTATCGCTATCGTCGCATCGAAGAGTTTTTTTCAAATTGTTTACTTTTTTTATTAACAATTTACTGCAAAATTTTTGTGTAAAATTCGATTTTTTTTAAATGGCCGCCATTTTTTTCCTATTCAAAATTTTCAAATTTCCTACGATGCTGCGATAGCTATACTATTATAATTTAATAATCTTTTTGAATTTTTGATTTCACATGCTTGCTGTGACACTTATGCTGTCAACCGTCGGGGAGTCTTTTTTTGAGACGCCATTTTGCGACCGCTCCTCTGCTTAATAAAATGTACTAAAAATAAATAAAAAATTCCTTGTATGCTTCGTTTCTTCAATAAATAATACACAAAATTTCAAATAATTTGATTGAGCCGTTTAAAAAAAAATTCCCAAAAAATACCTCATTTCAGCCTGTCTGATATTCTCCCTCAACCCGCACCATATAGGAAATGCGTGCGGATCGAACTTTGGAACGGACATAATAATAGTTCCCGGTTAGATCAGAGCTATGCGAAAAGCGACCAATAACAAGAAAACGGTCGCGGTCACGTATGTTCCATTAAAAATATAGGTTACAGGACATTTTGAGTAGATATCATCGATTCAATCGATTCATTTTTGCGTTCGCTAGCCGCGTCTGCCATCTCTCTTGTTACAATCCATATAGGGTCGCCTGTCGTAACAAAAATGCCACCATTCAGCCATTAAACGGTTTGCTGATAATCGGCCAATGATGATACAGTACCCAAATGCTGGTCGACCAGCATTGGGGTACTGTAGGCGGGTGAACAGCTTGCCAGATTTATGCCAGCCATTCGTGGGCCAATACCATCGCACCGATAATATGGCGATCAGCATTGGGGTATCATAGGCGAATGAATGGCTTGCCAGATCTATTCCAGCCATTGATGGATTGTTTTTGGGCGTTTTGCAAATGCAGGTCGTAAAACTGTAACACGTAAAAACAAGGGATGAGGTTTCGAAAAGCATATCCCACTGATGAAGCTGAAATTTTGCACCGACCTTCTTTTCAATATTTTAAGAGAACCTTTAAAAGGATATTGGCGACTAGCAATAGTTTTCGATATATCGTATATTGAAAGTTATTTATTGTACTGTGCTTCTACTGTATTAAATAAACCCAAACAAACCCATCCCACATGGCAAGTGATATGCACATACGGGCGAGCACTGTTTGCCAGGAAGCAGCGCGGCCGGAGGAGTGGGGGTATCTATCGGATATATATATATACTCGTATGGTGTGAAATAATAAACTTTACAATGCGATATATCGAAAACTAGCGCTAGTCGTCAAAAATCCGTTAACGGTTTCTCTTAGGATAATGAGAGGAAGTTCGGTGCAAAATTTCAGCTCGATCAGAGGAGTATGCTTTTCGGAACCTCACCCAAAACGAGCGAGTTATTTTTACAGCCTAAATGGACCAAAAAAATTGTCGGTAAACTTTAATGTCACGAATAAAATTATCGGCATAAAAGTAAGGAACGAACAAACGATGGATTCTGTAAGTGTTAGAATGGCTAAGTGGGTAGGGCGCTCGACACTAGAACGAAAGGCGCAGGTACGATCCCGATGAAAGGTAAAAACTTGAACAATGCAGAAAGCGTTTTTAATGCAATTATTCTATATACATGGACATAAGTAAAGCATAAGAAAACAAAAAAGATACTACTAAAATTTTTATATTCATAATTTGTCAATTTTTTGTTCTTCATTTCCGGCAGAAGATCCGGCAGCCGTTGCTGGGCCAATATGGGCGTATGATAGTTGGCCAAGTCTTAGCAGCCATTCATGGTTTACCATTACCAACCATGCATGGTGCGGATCTGGCCCGTTTACATAGCCATTACCGCGCCATTGTTTGTTCTCTGGCAACCAGTCGTGGGCCATTACTGTGCCGATTGTAAAACCCTATTTGGGAATATGCATATTACACATACACTACAACACACGATTCCACATACGGTAAACAAACACATGCTTGATATAATCGAAAGCATGTGAATACGGCGTTGCCACGGATATTGCCAGAATTATGAAATGGCGGCCTGTGACAACTCAAGTCAAATCTGACTGCGATTTCACTTCACTTACCAAACTATAATACAAACAGTTATCACATGCACTTCTCAAATAATTATTTTCGGTATCGTGTTTATTATTATACCCAAATACATTATATTTTGCTTTTTTCAGATCCGATAATTCATAGATTTTCTGTTGACTTGTCAATCCGCTAGTACTACCTTAATTTAGTGGTATCGCAAAATCGGCGCAGAAATGCTAATGTTGTATACTATAGGTTAGTTTTTCTTCAGGTCAAACTTCTACTATTCTATTCAAGTTTGTACAATTGATATGGTCAACGTTAACGTTTGTCGAGGATAATATGTTAGAAGTTGTGAAGATGTGAAATGTGACAACAAAAATTATGGCAATGTTTACTCATAGTGAAGACGAAAATCATTTTCAGTTGGAGCAACCACAGCTTAAGTAGTAGTTTAACGAACTACGCGTGCCTCACAAACTGTTACATAGTATATTTGTTGCATTGCAAACTTCTGTTCTTCTCAGTCCTGGATTTGCCAATAGGCCGTATAGGCAATTGTGCCTAGGGGCGGCGGACTTTAGGGGATGGTGGATTTTAGAGGCACCTAAAAAGGCCTAGGTAAACACAAGTGATTAAGATAGGAGGGGAGGTACAAAGTCAAGTGGCCTATACTTAAGAAAAGTGTAAATCCGGCACTGGTTCTTCTAAGGCACACATTATTATGCATATAGCAGGTCGTATCATATAACATGGCACAAAACTATTGCGACGTGCCAGAAATCCATCTAAGCAGTGACTTATATTATGAAAAAAAGATCTGTGCAAAATTTCACCTAAATCGGAGGTAACAGCTATTCCGAACTACAGCCAGACTTACTTTTGCCTGTTGTGCCATATCTGCGATCAAGACGCCACAAGCGCTTGATAGCGTAGTGGCAACGTGCGTGGTATAGGCAGATGATAGGCAGGTAGGTTCGATTCCATGTGTAGACGAAATATTTTCTTCCAAATAAATCATTAACAGGAGGTCAGAGAATAAAGAATTATAATTAAAAATCATAGAGGTTGCACTCTCAGTTGTGTGTTTATTTGTTTTTGGATTTATGAAATATTGTATGCATCTAGTGGATGGGCATTGATGCCTTAAGGGTTAAGAATTACACAGTAGAATTTTCAAAACATCGATTTTTTCGCTAAAACGGTGCTTTATCATCATAAGAATAAGTTACTATTCGATTTATAGCAAGAACATTTTTTTTTCACCGACTTTGAGCGTATAACGTAAGCCAACCTCTGGCACAGCCATACAGTACCTAAAACTTTAAACGAGTTTTTAGCGAAACACCTTTTTTCCAATTGGCGTGACAAATAACTTCAACAATTTTCACTCGATTTACTTCAAATTTAAAAGTTATGTTCCTAATTGCATTTCGCAGAGAAGTACGGAATTTCTGATTAATCGAAAACTTTTCATTTTATGAGTAGTTTCATACGAAATTTTTCATTGAAAATTCATTCAAATACCTACAACTTTTGAATAAAACAATATTTTTTAAATTCCGTATGTACTTCTCTAGATATTCTAATGTAGATTGACGAGAATTTTTTTTTTTGTTCCAGGTAAAAAATTGTGGATGCTGAATGTCACGCCGCAAGGCACCGAAAAAAAGATAACAAAAGAAAATATTAGTAGTCGGTCATTTTGTACATCGAAAAAAATATATTTTTTTTTTGTAACAGCTTGATATTTATACTAAATAGATGTGTAATTAATTTTATGAGTGAATCACTTTTTCATACGAAAAAATGTTAAATTCGCACATAATTGTATACCCGTTACTGTGGCCTAACACCTTAAGCTAACACGCATGCAGTGGATGAAGATAATCGAATAACACACCAAATGCGCATGTAGCAAGTCGTATCTCATATTATGGTACAAATCACTACAAACATCGTCGCAAATCATGAGTAACATTTTCAACCAATATATATATATATATATATATATATATATATATATATATATATATATATATATATATATATATATATATATATATAGGTGCAGTAAAAAGAAATCCATTACTTCTGCCTTTAATTTCATGCAAAAATAATTAATTTCTTTTTACTACACCTAATATATTAGTTCTCTTCAATATTAGGATCGTGGGGGAGTACATTTTTCATAGTGCCAGGAAATATCCATTTTATGAAAACCTATTATATTACGCAGCATTGAATAACCAACCGGTGCTTGTAACATTGGTGGTTGCGGTTAACATATGTGCATAATTTATGCAACTGCTACAATATCAATCAGCAGTACTATACTTTTGCCAGTAACTATGGTCATGAAATATTATTGTCCCCTCAGGGAAAGATAAAATATGGTTGAAAAACTATACAATTCTCTTAGTGTAGTAGGTATCAACATTAATCAAGATTTATATACCCCCTTACGATTATACGTCTGTAATGCTCACTTTTCACGAATAAAAATAATCCTGCGTACACTGACAACGGAATAAAATTAAACATCTCATTCCACGTTTCCACAAAAACGTACACTGACAACTGAATAAAATTAAACATCCGATTCCACGTTTTCACAAAAATTCGACCAATATTAGAATTCTACAAAAATCTTGCCATTTTTTCCATTAGCGGACTCCTCGGTCTCATATTTTTTACGGATCGTGCTGTTACTCATTCCACATACACATGTATATATATATATATATAGCTAAAATATGCGCATTTAAATGAAGCAGGGGGTGGAGTGAACTAAACGTAGAAACATGGCGAATCGATAAAGTTGCCAGTGCACACCGGCTGTACAGATAATAACGAGGCCAACTGCATTACAGATATTATGCAGTTTGCGAACGTTCACCCGCGCATGGACTCGTGTGCGCATAAACACCCACACGTAGACACGGGCTCACGCGAATTTACATCCCGGGGGTTACAATGCGCATGGGTATGTGAAGATCGAGTCGGGCCATCCGCGCCGCGGTAACGTTATACGTTTTGGCTCGGCGCATTATTAGCGAGGGACGGGGGAGGGCTATACCAGATGCAAGGGAACGCGGAAAACACGACTTCCGCTGTCACACGAACTCTGTGCAGATCGTCGCGTTAACGTTATTTTCCTCGTATTAATATCGCTACCGCTTCACTAATATCTATATATATATTATATATATACACACACACACACACACACACACACACACACACACACACACACACACACACACACATACACAGGGTGTCCCTCTTATCTCTGCCACCCGAAATAACTCGGTAATTATCGATCTCACCAAAAAAAGTTCTAGACAAAAGTTGTACGATGTGTAGGGGGCCATCAAATGTGACCAATTTTTTTTTCGGTCGAGGCGCTGACGCACAGTGAAAATCACTTCCACTTTTTAAAACGGAATGGTACATTTTTTTCAACCATCTTGTAGAGCACCTCAAGCCGCATAAAAATATTAGGGGGTCAAAGTCATTCAAGGTCATTGGATGGAGGTCCTATTCGAATCACCAAAACTTATTGGGGGTTTCCTAAAAGGATTATGGTAGACTTACGATTTAATCTCTCATTATAAATTCATATGTATAAATATAAATATATATATATATATATATATATATATATATATATATATATATATATATATATACACACACACACACACACATCGGGAGGCACCGGTTTAACCAAAACCATATTTCTCTCAAACAGGTGTATAATTAATAATTAAATTGAATTTGCCTAAAAATTAAAAACTGATTTTCATATTTAATAAATAAATAAAATAATTTTGATACGTATTTAATACTTTTTCTTAAAATTAATATTTCCAACGCTATAGTTTAAATTATATGAAAATAATATTAATTGAATATCATTTTTAATATTGAACCTAAAAACTAGTCATTCATTAAATAATATTCAATTTTGTACAATAATTATCAGAATTAAATTAATTTATTAAAAAACTAGATATCGTAATAATCTATTGAAGTTCCTCTTAAAATTATAGATTATTAACAATTATTCTATATCAAGTAAATTATTTAATGAAATCTCATTAATTCGAGGAATAATTTCATTCGAATGACCTTTTAATTAACCTCATCAAAGGCCATATACACACACACACACACACACGCGCGCGCGCGCGCACACACACACACACACACACACACACACACACACACACACACACACACACAGAGAGAGAGAGAGAGAGAGAGAGAGAGGAGAAAAATGTATTTACACATCTCGCTTTTCTGCAATAATTCCAAAAAAAAAAACATATGTTTGCACATTATGTTATTCGCAAGTTAATCCCAAATAAAAATACTATATTTTAATGTTCGTATAAATAATGTATGTTAACGCAAATGCTCGAAAAACGCCCAGAGAAAGACGCGCGCTGTGCAAATTCTTTTTAATTACACCATGTATACATATGTATACAGGAAATAATTGCGATCGTACTTCGTCAATGGACTTTAACCGTTCGGGAGATGCACGAACTTACGAAAATATTGCCCAAAGCCACAATTCGGAGCTGAAAGGAAGGCAAAAAAAGAGGCCCTACGCACGCAGTACGATGAAAACGAGATGTCGAAACGCTCGGTGAAACAAGTAATTTTGAAGCTGTAAGCCCCTCGAGGTATCCTTGTTTCGCAGTCGAGCCCTTTTCGCCGTTTCCTCTATTGCGCCGAGATTGCAGAGTTCCACCCAAACCCCCGCGCACGCGAGCGCTTCCATTTTCAAAAGTGACCCGCGCGCCCGGTCATCTAAGCCCCGCTGCCGGTCTAGCCGTGAATACAGCGGCAATTTCACGAGCGAAAAAGAAAGAAACAAAGGTTCACCCTCCGTCGACTATTGTATTCGCGAACAACTTGTATTAACGTTGGCTTCACTCGCATTCGCCCTCGGAGGATCTAATTTTCCGTCTGGCACGGAGAATATTCGTTTTTAGCCTTCATCCTGCGAATTCCTACATGGCGCAATATCGTCGTCGCCGCGTTTATTCTCAATTTTCATACGGCACTCGAGACATACATTTTTTTTTCGTAATAAAAAACGAATGGCGAGTTCAAACGGGGGAATTTAAAAGTAATAGGGGAAAATATATTATGGGGGTGAAACGTTGCGATTCACGGGGAAGTCACTTATAGAAAGTAAGATGGATTCCTATCGAATAATGATTTATGACGGTGAGCCGAATGTCTGGCGAATGAGAAAAAGACCGTGAGAAAGAGGGAGAAAGATTTGACTTGTTTTATTTGGTATTGCATTTCCCCGTTCGCTTAAGAGGGGAGGACAAAATTTGCTGATTTTCATGATTTTTTTTAGGTTCACTTTAGGGGAGGAAAAAATTTGCTGATGTTCATTATTTTTTTTTAGGTTCGCTTTAGAGGAGGAAAACATTTGCTGATTTTCATGATTTTTTTTTATAAGGAAAGATTTCTTCACACTTTTTGAGACTTAGGGTATGTTTTATTACTACTTTTGGCTGTTACATGATATTCTTAGCATCGTAAATGCTTTTAAGGTAGTTCTGTGGGTACACGTATGAGCCAAAAGTTTCGGTCGAAGCGTATAGTAACATCCAATGCCTATACGATGCTGTTGGTTGTAAATTTTTGACAGAGCGTGTACCCTCTGTTTGTCCCACACATTCGAACCTCATGCATAGATAGGTCTCATACTCGTATAGAGAGCGGCGTATGTAATCGTGGCAACAGCGCGATTTTCCTGCAGTCATAGCGTTGAGCTTCCTACGATCCGTCTTTCGCGAAATATTTTATATAAATAAAAAAAGCGTGAAAATGTCAACCCAAATGCGATACAAAGGATAGTTTACAAGAAAAAAGTCGCTTGCTAAAAGACGGAAAGCTGTGGCAGCCACGTGTCAAGCAAATGCGGCTAAACGCGATGAGAATAACCATAACCTCAACGATCAGCAACAAAAATTCGCTGTCGAAGGACGTCGGATCGTGGATTTACAACATTTTGCCGACAGTTTAAATTGTATTCGCTGTACCAAAGACAAATACATGCATAAATTTAACAAATTAAATTTGTTTGCGGAATAAATTTATTTCACATCCGTCTCAGAATTACTAGAACTAGGGGAAAAAACACACATCGAGTTTCCAAACCACGCGCCGATCAGCTGGCTTCAGCGTACACTGCACTGAGAAAAAGAAATCGTTGAATGTGCAAAATGCATTTTGTTGTCTCGAAATTTTGTTGTTTTAACAGTTGCTCAGACATGCTAAATAAGCTACAGTTCACACCACTAAAACTATCAGTTAGATTAACAAAACGTTTGTTATGCCAATCAAAAATCAAGTTGAACGTATTTAAAGATACATTTTGTTAAACAAACTAAATTTTGGTTGGATGAACAAATTTTGTTTTTCTGTGTGTTGCCATTCCGTTACAGATGGTTGGGCCCGAGTTTGGTGTGGAATATAATTACCACTTTTCATAAGTCGATATCTTCGAAACTAAACCGTCAAAATTTGTCATTTTCTTAAATATCAATCACACAATAGTACTGCGTACACGTGTGTTTTTGTTTTGAAATGCTAAGATCCGTTTAGAAGCTATATCGAGAAATGCGAGCAAACTCCTATCGGTTTGCGTGTTAGGTATAGGGATCGCATACAAAAGTATCCAATTGCAATTATCTCATGAACTAAACGGTGAATCGAATTGAATTTTTGTAACTCGGTATAGTTATATAGGGTCCGAGTTAGCTGGGTGTCACACAAAAATAAGGCTACCCCCACTCCACTGCCACTGTGTTGTAGTAGAGTGGGAGGAGCTGCGACACGCTGAATGCCTGTGATTGGTTGAAAATGCCCTCTCCCAACCCAATTTTAATCCTGCTATTAATTTAAAAATTATATTACAACTTGTATTACGAATAGTTTGCAAATATTATATAACAACTATTATACAAATAAAATCAAACAAATCCAACCAAACCCAAACAAACCACATATACCTCAATGTATCAATACTTCTTGAAAATAATAAAAACCAAATGGTTTTACAGCTATGAACGAATATGCATCATATTTTTGAAGGTTAAAAGGATTTTTCAAAAGTGTTTCCGAAAAAACGATTTTTCGAATATTTTACAGTGGTCTTGATTAAAATTTCACACATTTTACATTGACAATTTTCCTCCCTGAGCGTTGCTCCATAAGCGACATGTAAACTCGCAAACTTTTGATCGATTCGAAGCTATCAATTCGCAAATTGTTTATAGTTTTCGTCCCCAACCATGATCGCTTGCGCACACTCACCTTTTTGTCCTGCCACGTTGGCGCGTACGTCACATCGTGTCGTCTCGACAGCGCTACGTTCTCCCTAACCTCATAAATAACTCGCTCCGAGGGGATCGCTTACCGCGGCATGTCCTTTTTCCGCTGGAATCCGATCCGACTAAGTCGCGAGAGTGTGACACAACAGACGGAATTTTCTCGCCTGCCAATCATATTTGTACCGAGGCATTACGCGCGGCAGCGCAAACGCGGATTGTACAATAATTTGTTGGTACTGCTCGGCGGTTTGTGGGCCCTCACGATATCACACGATATGGATACTTTCGAAACTGAGGCGAGGAAAAAGCTCAAGTACGTTTCGGTCTTTCTTATTATTTAACTTATTGGAAGAAATTAATTTGCACGACTCCATTACCATGGGAGATAAAAATATTGACGAAAAATTAAAACAACACAATTTGATCGCGATTGGTCAGGGGGAAAAATAACGAGTGCTTAAATAAGAAAGTTGTGCATAATTCCATACGTGCGAATAAAAAATACGGACGAAAAGTCTAAAGTTCGATCTTGACATTCTCGGTAGAAAAATAATTCGAATATTTGAAACAAAAAATTCTGCAAATATAAATTGAAAATATTAAAAAACAATCAGATAACAGGGTGAACCGACCAGTGATTGGACAGAAGCTTGTTTAAGTTTAAAATAAGCAAAGAATTTGTAATGTTGATAAAAACTCGAATCACTATAATTAAAGAAAAAAATCACAGGTGTCGTTAAAACCAATTTCTCAGTTTAATATCGACGTTTGATGTGTCAGGGAATTTTTCTACTGTGTGGTACTTGGACATGGGACAACTCACAAGGAACATCACTTAAATGCCCGCCGTCGATTTTGTCGAAACTCATATATGTGATGAAGCATTGGAGACTATTAGACGCGTATTCGTTTTTATCGGCGCAAAAACGGTTTTAAGGCACCCCTCAAAGAAAGGCGTGTCAACCCGTAATTTAATTTCTTTTCAATACTTCTATAGTGGATTTTTCATCGCTTCACATAAGAAGAATTTCCGTTTTTGATTTATTCCGATCGGTGGGCGACTTGCGAGTGAAACTGCACAATCAACCTTCGACACGCCTTTAGGGGTGGTTTCCTCCCTTAAAACCGTTTTTTTTCGGCGATAACAAAAGTTTTAAAATGAGTTTTGAAGGGTTAATATCACTTGTATTACTCAAGATAGAATCTATCCTTGATTTTTTGCAAAAAAAAAATAAATAAATTCGTAATGATAGGTCAGAATTAGACACGTTTATTCACTGGTGCTGCATTATAACCTCTTTGCAGTAAATGGACATGTGGACTCTCTTCTGCTAATTCTCAAGGCAGAGTGATACATTTAGCTCACCTGCTGACAATTCCAAAATTAATTACTGTTGAGAATTGACAATGTAGATTTCGTTAAATGTTGTCATAAAATCGTTGCATCCGTTTTTTTTAATGTTCACGAAATTTAATTTCGTTATTTCTTTGTCGAAACAAACTTCGGAATTTATTTGGGAATGTCATGTGAAGGTGTAAAAAAGCTTGGTGTATTTTCTACGAAATCGTATCAACAAACATGGAATCAC
This sequence comes from Ophion slaviceki, assembly GCA_944452715.1. Classification (NCBI taxonomy): domain Eukaryota; kingdom Metazoa; phylum Arthropoda; class Insecta; order Hymenoptera; family Ichneumonidae; genus Ophion; species Ophion slaviceki. The sequence goes on from OX101794.1 coordinate 20,100,554, forward strand.
TATGTATAAGAATATTATAACTTTTGTGCACCGTAGTGCACAAATCTAGCATTTAATAAAAAAAAAATCGTGATTTACAGGGTTCATCTACCCTGCACGTCCATTTACTGGCGATCGAGTGTCCATTTACCGGCAATTTCGTCCATTCACTGGCGATTAAGTCATTTACTTATCAATTCCTTCAATATCATTTCTTGCAATTACTCCGAACATTTTTTTCTACTATCAGAATAATATATTTAGTTAGCTATAGCGACGGAAACATTTGTTTTCATATTTTCATTTTACAGTCCATCTAAATCCTACAGTGTCGTTATTCGTCCACTCACGGGCTGGTGAAATTTACCGACGCTTCAATTTGGACGAAGTAAAATCTCCGCAAAAATCTCAATACGCAATTTTCTCCAAGAACATCACTTTTTCGGAAAAGCAGCATCCCATTTAAAGCCGCTTTACACGTAGTCAAATTCAGTGCACTAAATTTAGACACAAGTGGTGAGGAAATTCAGGGTTTGCTCTTTACACTCGGTCTAATTAGCCTGCTAACTCAGTATAGACGCGAACTTCGAGCGTTGGAGTAAAAGTGACGACCCTGATTGTCGAATTAGTGTGTCTAACAATCCAAGCATCTTAATGGGTCTTCTCACTTTGGACGCTAAGAAAAGCTATTTTCATGAATTTTTTGATAGGTTTATGTTATAGATATTGATATAAAAGTTGTTATACTTAATAAATACACTTTCGAAATACTTTAAATTTTTTTATTTATATATTCAAGTCACTATTTGAAGACGAAAATGGTAGTTAAAAAAATGTCCTAAAAAATTGTAGGTTTGCGCTGTTGATGCAATCTCGACGATAGATCATCCGAAACAAAAAAATAAGAAAATGGCGGTCATTTTTCGAAAAAAAAAACGCGTTTTTTCACCGTTTTTGGCAATAAAAAATAGTAAATATCAAAATTTAAAAAATCCTTGATTTGCGCTATAGCTATAGTTGTAAAGAATGTGTGGTTAACATTTTATGAGGATCGGTTCAGTAGTTTCGAAGATTTTATCAGCAAGATTTTATCAGCAACGTCGAAAAACGTTGTTTCGAGAAAAACGCGTTCAACGCGTTGTTTGGGTTATATAAATACATGAAATTAAAAAAAAATGTATTTCGCAAGTGTATTCATTAAGGGGCTATACCAGTGTGAACGCTGAAAATTTGGGTGATTTTCGGGAATTAAGAATATATTTGGTTATATTTGACCTATATTACGTAATTTTTTCACAGAAAAATATTGAAATCCAAGCGACTTATGGGCTGCCTTCGGAGGCGCCAAAAAAAAAGTTTCTCCACTGCTGACGTGATTCCGGCCGATTGAGTAGCCGAAACCGAAAAAGGAAAAAATGTCGTTAAACTGGAAGGTATTTCCTGTACAATGACGTAGGATTTTCGAAAAATATCAAAATCTAACAAAATGGCGTAGTTATGAAAAAAGTCTGTTTTCTTGCCTATAAAATGGTCGTTTTTTTTCAATGCCAAATCGTCAATTGTCATCCAATCAAAAATATCATACGTCATTGTAGAGTAAATATATTCAAGAGTACTCAGTTCAAATTTCAAGTCAATCGGATAATTACTCTTTGAGTTACAATGTCAGCAAATTTGCAAAATCTCATTTCGAGATTTTTGCGAGATAAAATGATTAGAGATGCAGCCTTGAATTTTTTACAGGATATTCTTGAGAGTGTAAACTCTCGAAAAAGGCGAAAAAAATCGATTTTTCGAAAGTGTCACACTGGTATAGTCCCTTAATGTGAAACAACTTTTATATCAATATCTATAATATAAACCTATCAAAAAAATTCACGAAAATAGCCTGTTTAGCGTCTAAAGTGAGAAGACCCCCTAACACTTGTCTAAATGCAGAGTCTTATTCATTTGTTGCACTGCACTCAGCCACGTGTAAAGCGGCTTTTAGTTCTTCCAATAGAGGCCATCATCGGCCTTTTCTTTCCAAAACATCTCGGCGGAAAGTGCGAAGCTGATTTTCATCTCTCTCCCATATTTCACGAGGCGCGTCATCCCTCTCAGCCTAGACAGCAAGCGACCCAGTCTTGTTCTTTACCCGAAGTATTGTCAAAAATTGCAGAAACATACTCGGAACGAGTTGTCTCTTCGTGAGTCACCTCGTGGCGGTGCCCCTCATCATTAGGAAGCTACGTTTGCACTATTCGATAGTGATAGGAGCAATGGGAATGAGCGTGACGCCCTTCTTCTACCACCTGCAAAACGCCGCAGTCCTGTCGGCGATGATTTGCCTGCGGAATGTGTTCGTGGCGCTTTTCGACGTGAGTTCAACGATATACGCGATGAAGCTGGCGCGTATATGCTCGAGGATGCGTGGCAACGCGGTCTCCACGGAGATCCTGACGGCGCGTTGTTTCGCAGCGATATTCGGTTGTACGGCGAGCCTGGTGTCATCGGCGTGGGGTCGATACCTCCAGGAATCGGAGATAAAGGAGGAGGCCGTTGGGCTTTGCGGATCGAGCGTTTGCGCCCGAAAATTATCGAGGAAGGCACGTCTGGCTGGTGCACTGAGTGCTGGTCAGAGTACGATATTGATCGCGGTTGCGATCGTAGTTGCGCTCTCGGGTGTCATATTGATAGCCATGTATCTGAAGCCAATAGGGAGCTTTGGCGAGGCGGATCTGTCGGAAGAGCCACGGATCTCGAGCCCGTATCAAATTTTGAAACAATTCGCGAAGCCAGGTGCCAAACGTTTGGCACTACTGATCACCAGTTGCATCTTCGTTCACGGTATCAACGACGAATTTGTTCTCGCCTACGTCACCTGTTCCTTCTCCTTGGATCACGTCATATTCATCACGAGCATGAAGGAATTATCGGTTATGTTCGGCGCCATGAGTTGCCTGACCCTCGTTGACTTCGTTGGTTTTTATTGGCTGTACGGGATCGCTCTGTTGGGCCAGATGTCATGTTGCGTGTGTTTTTTGATGTGGCATTTGCGCGTTTCCGAGACTCAATACCCTCATATGATCCTTTATCACCTGCTGTTCGCGAGTGTCAGCGTGGAAATGTCAATTTTGCAGCTACTTGTGATGCAGACATTGGGCGATGAGGAAGTTGCAGCCTGGTGCTTCTATCACCTCGTAGCTGACGCGTCTTCCATTCTGCGTAACGTCGCTGTCGCTTACCTTTGCACCGCCGTCAAGTTGTGGATCGTAATTGCCATTGGGCCCATTGCCGTGATAGCTTTGGCCACCTATTCCCGCGGATTCGGAGTGAAAGCATGTTTGGACGAGCGCTGCTCGTTGCTCGTCAAGACGTCGAAGAAGAATTTCGCTAAACCTGCCACGTTCGATCTCAAGATAGTGGTCGAGGAGACCCAGAGTATTCGCAAGGTGGAGACACTTTTGGAAAGAAGATACACACTCGCCTCGAGGCGCCTCCTTCCACCGCCAACCGATGCGGCTGTGGAAACGTTCATCGAGGTCCAAACTGGTTGAAGTTGAAGTTGATTCCACACGCGTGGGATAACCAAATGGACGTTTATTCGTAAAAAGGAATGACACGAGCTGACACACCGACTTGCGGTTACATGATATTTTGTTTGTTCGGTTTACTGATCTGAAGAGTCAAGTATTTGCAGGATTTCACACGGGGGATAAATGGGGTGGATAAGACGCGAGACCAATCGAACGGTGATGGACTTGGGTAAACAGCTGTAATGAAATTATGACGTGACAGTGGCGGAGCTGGCCGCAGCTGTCGCTACTCCAGTAGTGGTGGCGGCGGAAGTTGGCAAATTCGGTGGAGCATAGGGACTTCCGCATAGTTGATCAGCTATGCGACCGCCTTCGCGCAAACCACTTAGGAAAGCACCGTGCACAGTCGCCGGATAGTTCCGTATGGTGTGCTCACCTAGAATGGACGACATTGCAAGACCCCATTGTATCAGTGACACTTGTAACATTTTGATGAGATGCGCTACACGTATTCAAGCGCATGTGCATCACTTGCGTAGATATGCGTTCAGTATCAATGATTTCAGTGCGCAACTATGAGGAATATGTTTCAATTATGTAAATGAGATTTCTCTGCATTGGGCAAACATGAATTTGACGTGAACAGAACTCTATGAAATGAGGGCATTTTTTCTGATGCGAGCGGGCTCGATCTACATTTATTTTTATACGGGAAACTTTGACAGGGGAAACTTTGACGTATTTTTGCCCCACGAAAAAACGGGGTCACAAAAGTCATTTTTGCGGTCACAATCAAGGCAAGTTTCAACTAACCGGCAAAGAATAATCTTGGCTGAGGTGGCGAAGTTCCTGGCGGTTGATTGGGCGGAGCTGGTGGAGCCACTGGTGCTGCTAGAAGATCGTAATCACTTCCGGAACTTCCCACTGCCACGAAACTGTAAGATCCTCTTGCCCACGGATCCGCGCGCCATCTCGTTACCACACTTTCACGCGGTTGCGGCACTACCTGATTCCCGAAAATGCCCTGTCGAAGAGAGACACACGTTTCAGAATGAAACTACCGCCACTCCGCTCGAATCGCGTCCCCTTTGCGAGAGAACAGTGTTCGAGGGTGGTGCATAGCGGTGAAAAGCAAGGCAAGAATTAGACAATAGGGCGGAAGTTTGTCGAATGCAAAGCTCCTTCGACCTTTCGCGTGAAATTAAGGGAGTCAGAGCGAAAAAGAGACAATGCAGGGGAGAGGAACGAGATTAAAAGCTGTTTCTTACTTTTAACACTGCAATGCAACGACCGACGATAACGTCGTCGCTAACGTTTTCCATGACGCAGGCCGCCTCGCCAGCAACAAGGGCGAGTAGAACAGGAGCTTTGTACAAGTTCCAGAACAGGAAGAGCTCTCCCCGTGAGGCGGTTGTGCTCCCGACATGACCGAACAAATTAGCAGTCGGATCCCAAAAAATACGCTCGAAGCACAGTACAACCTTTGGGAAAATGAGCATTGTTATTATTCTCGAGAACGAAGACTGAATTCGTAGCGCCTCTCGCAAACTCTCACCAGTGGAAAAATTAATTATGGTTTTTTTACGCTGATGCCATATTTGGTTGAATGACGACTGACTTTGCCAGTTGTATGGAACAAATTAGTGATCTATCAGCTCGAGGAATAAACCGCTTTTTAGCCCTGATACGCTGGTCGTGATTTAGACCTGGCAGCCAAGTATGAAAAATTATTATAAACTTACTAGGGGAGTTGTGCTTAAGATGACATAGTTAGATAAGACGACACACCCTCAATATCTTTTCAAATATTCGCACTATGCGAGCAACGATGACTTTCTATGGTCGGCCAATACGTGTTGTCAGAAGCCAAATCTAGTATAGTCGTTGATGAACGTGAGCTGTTACGTAGTAACTATTTTTGTGATTTTGAAATGCAATAACTGACCACGTTGTTATCAGGTGCTAAATCTACTCGGCGGTTATGATTTTTTCTAGTTGAACCAGTTTATTCATAATCTGGGAACATTGTACTTCACAAATTCTGCACAACGGGTATTGTAACGCCAACGTTTTTGTCACAACAAATAAACAAAATCTGCATTCAGTTATGGGTCAGTTGACATACCAGACGTGGGTGTAAGATGACACACGATGTCATCTTACCCTGCTGCCTATAAAAACGGATGTAAAATCAGATTTTTTGGCTTATCGTTATAGGATACCTGGCTCTTGTCAATGACCCTCGACTCGTAAGAGCTGGTCACAAGAACGTATGACCAAGACCATTGAAGCTGTAAAGAAGAATAGAATAGGTTGGCTTTTAGCATCCAAACATTTTAACGTGCCGCATGCAACACTTCATCGTCACTATAATGATGTTCCAGTAAATATTGGTTGCTATAAACCAACCTTCAACCCAGAAATTAATGTATCTCAGCATAATTCGATAGACTTGTGTAAGATGACATACATATGTCATCTTAGACTTGGAGTATAATATGTCGTCTTACACACGTCGACCTACATGTGGTTTTTCATTTTTCTATTTTTCATTTAAGTAACTAATGTCCTGAAACTGATGCTATTTAATTATCACAACAAATCTTTATGGATCGGCGTGGGGTTTGGATTCATACGTCGTCATTTGCTTAAATATGTAACGTAAAAGAAAAAGTATGTCATCTTAAGCACAACTGCCCTACATGCCTTCCACAAAAATAGACAAAGATTTTTCCAATCCTGTATGTCTAGATTTCGGCCCAGTTAAGTTCTCAAAGCAATTGAGGATTGGGACTCCCAAACTGGAATCAGGCCCAATACTATTGAGTGATACATATTTATTTATTTAAACATTCAGCAAGTTGGTACGAGGATGAAATGAGAGTATTGACATTTGGTGATACGAATTTCAAGCTGAAAAGAAATACAAAATTGCTTCTAAAAGAACTGGATCGGGGCATCGGAAGAATAGGATTGGACCGGATCAAATCAGCATTCCGTCTTCGACCGGGATGGTCATTGGGGAGAGTTCACGAGAAATGAATAATAATACAAATGGGAATGTCCGACCTTGTTGAGATTGCCAAAGCCGAGTCGCTGTATCGCCTGGGACTTCCAGTCCGGAAGCGGAGGATTGAACGCGACCGCGGAGGGTGGCGCGGATGCTTTCAGCACTCCCAGAGGAAGCGTCACGAGGACTGCGTCAGCTTTGTGGACGGTCGGATTGGTGTGGGGACTGCGAGATGGGGCGGCCCACACTTCTACCCCGTTGATGCCGTAACGCACCGCCCTGGCTGCGGTGTTCAATCGGATGTCCAAGCCTTCGGAAAGCGAGACGGGAACGCAGGAATAGCCGTTTCGTACTGCAACACAGAATATTCGAACCACCGGATATAAATAAGTAAGTCTATGAAAAGAAGGATCACACCCGATAGCAGGTGCGTCAAACTGCATTGCAGTCTCTGGAAAAAAGGGTATTTTCTTGTACCTAAGAGCGAACGGATGAGAGTGAGTAATTGGGGGTCTTTCGGTATTTCTCTGGGTTATTAAGAATAAATTCTTTGATCCCGAGGCAGGCGATTCTTTTCATTCGCAGAGGCGAGCTTTCGCGTCGTATCCGGGGTTTCGCGCGACGGTGGGGTCATATCGTGATAATTATGCGCATGCATCACTGCTCACCGGCTAATTATGTTGATAGCGCAGGGCTGCTCGACGCTACCAGGCAAATTCTGCCGGTAGACGGTGGAAAGCCATTCCGTTGATTAAAATTTATACGCACAATATGTCAGCTTGAAAGTGTATCGTAATTCAAATTAGCACATTCGGTAATGGGTATCGGTACGTTTGAGGCAACGCGTGTAACGTGGCTACAGCGCACACATACGTATGCAGGCTGGAAGACATACAAGCGGTGTCAATATACCGGATCGTTGCGGCAAAGCTCGTCTTTCAGCGTGCACGTTGAATATTTGACGGGAATTCCACACCGACTGCCAAGGGTGTGGAGATAAGAGGAAGAAGAAATTGTTGAAGGAACAGCACACACGAAGTGCATGCCAAAAAATCTTGTAACGCGATGCATCTTGAGCAGAGACGTATCTGTATTTGCGAGGTTTATTGCCGTACACGTGGTGTTACTTTGGACGACGTTGGAATTGCAGACGAAATGTACGAGTCTGCTTTTGGCTGAGAGTAGCTCAAGTTCAACACCCTAAGCTGCTGAAAGTTCGTCCGGGTAACACTCGACGCCAACACATTCGGGGTTCGGAATAATTTCGAAAGAGGCTCAGAACATCTGCTGATTACGAGAGCAAAGGGCCCTTCAGCGAAATTTCCATATCTGTATGACGGACTCCATGTCTCTCATGTCCGGCATCTCATGCTCCGGTGCTTGTTTAGCCCTTGACATACCCATCATTTTCGCTAACGCCCATCGTGCACGCATCGCCGAGCCGACGCCAGCCAATTAAAACGACGTTAACGACACCCTTGCCATTCACGCACACGTCGCCACTTCGTTATTCGCGATTTATTTCAATTGGCTGTTTTGCCCGAAGCCAACGCCAGAATGATGTATGTGTCTGTCTTACGGGGGTAACTTCGTTACACTTTCAAACGTTTCTATTGCCCGGTGCTCGCCGTTGATAGCTGTCCCGACGTTTTTACGATTGTTTTGGTTCCGAAATGTCGGTAACGTTTCGATCAATTTTCATGGGAATGGTGGGAACGGGCCAGCTTCGCTGGAAGTTGGGAGACAGAATGACGTAGAGGCGAAGTTTTTTTTAGGGTTGCGTGAAATACTGCGTGGGAGGGTGTTTCGTCCAATATAAGTATCACAACCAAACGATCCTAACTTGGGATACGGTGGTGCATTTTACAAAAACACTGGAAACATCGCTCATTCATTGGCCAAAAGTTGGTCGTAGATGAAAAAAACATGATCGCGATACTCGATTCAATATGGCATTGTTTACTCGTAACATTAAGGGGCTACATCTACCCAGAGGCCTGAAAAAAGGCCAAATGGGGATTTTTTCTTCTGGGAAACGGTTCGTGAAAAAGTAAGGCATTTCTTTAAACACAAAGGTACATATATTGAGAGCCTTTAAAGGAAAATCACCAAGAAATACAGAACACAACAAAAACATGGCCGCCGGCAAATGATGAATTTTTGTTTTGCGACGTTTAGCGGTGGACACTCTCCAGTTTAAACGATCGATTCGAAACTGAAGAACTACACGGGTTATTCAAGGTAACAATTAATACGAGTCGTTCACGATCGTCGATTTTTACAATCATTTTTTTAGCAACGTGGCGACGAGTTGAATCTCGAACATACAAAATATACGAAAGAAGGTCGTCATTTTTACGTAACTATAAAGAAATGAAGATCGATTTTACAAAAGTGAGATCGTCAACGACCTTCAAATGTTTTTCATCGCATCTCCTGTAAATTTGGAAACAATCCATCACGTGGTTCTCGAGATATCATGTCCACCGACTTTGAAAAGTGTTTCGAGAAAAGCACGGTTTAAGGGTGTTTCACTTTTAGACGCTAAAAAAGGCTATTTTCATGAATTTTTTTGATAGGTTTATATTATAGATATTGATATAAAAGTTGTTACACTCAACAAATACACTTTCGAAATACATTTAAAAAATAATTATTTATTTAAGTCGCTATAGATAGACGAAAATGGTAGTTAAAAAAATTTCCTAAAAAAATGTAGATCTGTGCTGTTGATGAAATCTCTGAGATAGATCATCCGAAACAAAAAAATCAAACGGTTTTAGATTGAGTACGTCAATGGCTATATCGCATATCATGCGATTTTTAATATATGCAAAAATAACAAGATAGTGGTCATTTTTCAAATCAAAACAAAAAAAAGTGTTTTTACACCGTTTTTGGCAAACAAAACTAAATATCGAAATTCGTAAAAATCCTTAATATGCGCTATAGCTATAGTTGTAGAGAATATGTGGTTAAAATTTCATAAGGATCGGTTTAGTAGTTTCGAAGATTTTATCAACAAGCCGTCGAAAAACGTTGTTTCGAGAAAAACGCGTTTAAAGTTTGTTTGGGTTGCATAAATACATAAAAAAGTTTTCTTTTACGTATTTCGAAAGTGTATTCATTAAGTGTAACAACTTATATATCAATATCTATAATATTAACAGCCTTTTTTAGCGTCTAAAGTGTGAAGACCCCTTAAAGTTTGAAGTATAGCGACGCAACCGCTCACCCGGCTGACTATTAGAAGCTGTAGCTCATTCAATTTTAGGAATATTTCAATGAAATGTTCAGGTAATATAGCTGAGGTGATACTATCGAATAAAAATATTTTTGGAAAATGTTATAATTTTTCGACCTACTTAGGCAGATGTAGCCCGTTAATCTGCATAAAGTGTAAATTATAGTGAGAAGAATGTAAATTTTGATAAAAAATGTAATATTTTATGCATTTTACATGGTTGCCCTAGGGCAACCATGTAATAAATAGATAAACCAAGGAATGGGCAGAAATTGAGCGAATATATTCGAGGATCATCGTACGAAATGTTTACAAAGTACAGGCCTTCCTGATGCTCTATCTGCATTGACAGTAGTTGGCTGAGGAGAAAAAGCGTGGCAAGTACCTACGGGGGCAGCCTGTGATCGGAGAGGTATCGTACCTATCGCGAAACGTACCACCTCTCGTTCCTTGTGTTTGATCTTCGCTCGCAGAATATTTTGACGCTGAGTCAAACAATTTGTATGCCACGTTGCTTTTCAATTTACATTTAAATTGGTTGCTTATGGCACTCTGTCGCTCGACGGGAGTCGAATCGAAGCGCGTCGGCACGTTAGGCAACAGTGAGATACTGAAACATCAGCGAGTGGCAAACACAACCGCTCCGCGCAAGGTTCAATGGCCTTTCCGTTTTTTTTCTTCGCTACTTTTTTTGTCTCTATTTTACGGCTCATTTTGGCAGCGTTTTTTATTCCAGCTGTTCAATGGTGACGTTAAGGTTTCCGACTCTCACTCGATCGCTGTGCGAGGCGCTTGTATCGCGGGATCCGAGTGAGAATATTGAACCGGAGGAGGAGAGCGCCGGACTAAGTGCATCACGGCGTGCACCGGTGTCGAGCGGGCTGCATGCCGGTAGGCGCCGCCCTCACTCTATCTCTCACTGGTAACGAGTTATGCCTAACTGTAACAGTCGAAAACAGCTGATTTTTGTTTCGAAATTCGTGATACATTTTTACAAAAATTAGGTTTTAGGAAAAGTATCACGTGAAGAAAATTATGTAATTTTTTTGTGTAAAGATATTTAATTATAATTGATTTACAGCCAATGTCCGGGAAGCACCTCTTAAAACCGTTTTTTGCGGTGAACAATGCCCTTCTGCCTAATATCAAATTACCTAATATCAAAAAGTAACACAGATTTCTTTATACAGCTAGTTTATCCTATGATTAATGGAAGGAATATCCGAAATAACAATTTTTTTAAAAATTGCGCGTGTTCAAAGTGAGTCTTGATTTGTGCGAAAAAATAGGCATTTTTCGTTCATCAAATGGAAAGTATACATAGGGGAAAAAAATCCTTCGATCAAATTCCATATTTTTACATCTAGAAAAAGCCTTAGAAATTTCAGAAAGATCGATGCAGTAGTTATTGAAATATTTTGCTCACCGATTTTAAAAATGAAATTTTGAGAGAATATTTATAAGATGTATGTACAGTCCAAATATATCGGTTTTGAAAAAAGTGATTTTTTGACTTTTACAACTAGGCATAACTCCTTGACTATACTCTTCTACATCTTCGGCTGTTACGAATTTTCCTTAACCCTCCGTGGTCACACTTCTGGAAAGTTTTATGTTGGTCCCACGGGGTCAAAATGACCTCCAACGTTTTCAAACGATTGCTGTACCTACGCTATCCGTCCAATCGGTTCGAATAAATTCAAGATTATATATTTTACATCCTAGAACGTGGAAAATTCGCAATAACGTAATAAATCAAACGATAAAATGGTTTTAAAAAAGCTTGGACCCGAAAATCCCCCGAAAATGACATTTTCACTTAAAATCATAATTCTTTGATACTAAAATATTTTTCCCCGTACATTATGGGTGATACTCTCGAGATATGGTACCTTCGTATAAAAAATAGTCGCATTGCGGGCGTTTCAAAAGTCGTATTGATTATGACCTCTGAAAAAGTTCAGCTCACGAAGAATATTTCCCGAACGGCTGTCACCGACAAACTGCCGAAGCGAAATTCAAAAACTGCCAGTTTGTACAGAAGGAACGACGATGACATCGTTATTAAGGCAGCAGAACTCGAACCAATTTCGACCAATCGCCTTTAAATTTTAACTGCAGCTTCTTAGATTGCTGTCAAGTACGAGCGCTTTTTTCGATGAATCGAAAATTGTAAAAAATATATCACTTTTGAGATGAAAATTATGGTCGAAAAAAAACAAACTTTTTTCGAACTCGTCTCTATTTTTCTACTAATTATTTTTCAATTCCTCCCGTACTTGACTGCTAAAAATAATTTAATTAACGAAAATATTTTACTCTTAGTTCCGGGACTAAATTTACAACAGTTCTACTGCGTGCCGCGGAGAGGGTTGGCGGAAAAACAGTAGTGCTGCAGTGACTCGTGCGCCGCCATTTTGTATACTTTTGACAAATAATTTTTTTTACATACCTCAATATATACCTTATAAAACCTAAAAGCTCTTTTGACCATGGATTTTATTCCTTTCTTGAAAAACATCCAAAGGAAACGGTCGAAAATGGGCAGTTACAGTGGTGCCCTCCCTTGAGGAAACATTTTACATAAAATTATCAAGTACCTGGGGTGCTATTGTAGGCACTCAATGAGTCTTATAATTGTCATTGAGATCAAAATCAACTTGAGCAACATTACAATCAACCTTAGCAACATTATAATAAACTTGAACAACAAATTGTTGTTCAAGTGGGCTGCGCACACATTTAAAACGTATTTTGGCGCTCTGTCAAAGTAGCCCCAAGAACTGTCAAAGTTACCCTGAATGTCAAAGTGGCCCCGTTTTACGGTCGTTCGGGATCGGGTCATTGTGAGAGTGGATTAAGACGGAAGGACACCTCATCGAGGTGGGTGCGGTAGAACAATTATAGATACCCAAAAATCTCTGAAACGGCTCTTCAGATCCCGTCGAAACTTTGCCAATTGACGTCAAACAGATAGACGAACAACTGTCAAATTTTCTGAATTTGAGGGGCAAACAGCTGTTCGTCTATCTGTTTGACGTCGTTTGGCAAAGTTTCGACGGGATCTGAAGAACCGTTTCAGAGATTTTTGGGTATCTATAATTGTTCTACCATACCGACCGCGATGCGGTGTCAAATTCAGAAAATTTGAGGGGCAGACAGCTGTTCGTCTATCTATTTGACGTCGTTTGGCAAAGTTTCGACGGGATCTGAAGAGCCGTTTCAGAGATTTTTGGGTATCTATAATTGTTCTACCATACCGACCGCAATGAGGTGTCATTCCGTCTTAACGCGGGTGTCAATAAAGCCCGTACATTGTGGCGAAACAAACAAGCTTACAAGAATCGAGTGGCGATCGGCATCGTTGCCGCCTCAACGATAATTGTCGAATATGTCGCGGTACTGTTGCCGCGTTTCGCGCAATTGCACCGATCGCCGGGTTAAGTGGATTAGACCGAGACAAGAAGGAACGAAAGGAGTAGACGAGTAAAGGAGAAGCGAGCAAGAAGGTATTTGAATACGAGCGCGGGGAGAATAAATCGTTTCTCCGCAAACGAGCAGGGAGCTACACAAGAAATGCATTTGCCGAGAGTGTGTGGAAGGGGTGGGGAGGATATGCGGGGTCGTCGAGAAGAGCCACATCGGGGATCTCTCGGATTCGTGGGGTATTCTCGTACTGTTGATGCGGTAGTGTTATAGCGGTATGATGGGATGGTGAAGAAGTCCGAAACGGCCGGGTGAGACGTGGCGGTGGTGGTGGGTAGGTAGGTAAGGCCCTCGTTTAGTTGGATCGTTGGGACTCGCGCTGGCTGACTGAGGTAAAGCAGGGGAGGCCGACCGACTCTCCCTATCGAGCCAGCTATCTACCACCACTACCGGCCGCTTTCGTTATATATAGGCCGTATCTCAAGCCCGCAAATTGCCTTTTTAAACACAACAAGACAGCCATGCCCTCTTTCAATTTACGCCACGGCTTCTTTCGCCAAGTCCATTGCGCCTCCTCTCCACCACTCCACCTTTGCTAACCCACCAAAAAACTGCAAACCCACACACACACGCACGTGTACGGAGGTGCGTCTCTTGAGCTCGCTGATCTTATGAACGGAGCGTACGTTATCACTGTAATTACCAATCACAATACGATGTGCGACAGTAACGTACTGCTCGGCTATGTCATTTTAAGGGGTTAGGTCACGGTAACGTATGAAAAAGTGATTCACTCATAAAATTAATTGTACATCTATTTAGTATGAATATCAAGCTGTTAGAAAATATGTATATATATTTTTTTCGATGTACAAAATGGCCGGCTACTCGAAACTTCTCGAAACAGCTTTTTTCCAATTGGCGTGACAAATAACTTCAACAATTTTCACTCGATCTACTTCAAATTTAAAAGTTATGTTCCTAATTGCATTTCGCAGAGAAGTACGTACGGAATTTCTGATTAATCGAAAACTTTTCATTTTATGAGCAGTTTATGAGCAATTATAACGAAATTTTTCACTGAAAATTCATTTCTTGAGTTCAAATACCTACAACTTTTGAATAAAACAATATTTTTCAAATTCTGCACGTACTTCTCTAGGTATTCTAATGTAGATTTGCGAGAATTTTTGTTTTTTGTTCTAGGTAAAAATTGTGGATGCTAAATGTCACGCCGCAGAGCGCCTAAAAAAAGATAACAAAAGAAAATATTAGTAGTCGGCCATTTTGTACAACGAAAAAAAAGTATATATTCTCTAACAGCTTGATATTCATACAAAATAGATGTGTAATTAATTTTATGAGTGAATCACTTTTTCATACGAAAAAAATTGTTAAATTCGCACATGATTTTATACCCGTTACTGTGGCCTAACCCCTTAATTCCAACCCTGCGTACTTCGTTTTGTGAACGAGCTTGTACCGTTCGATATAAAATTATGGTTATGTTTGCGTTGATTCGAGCGCAATGTATAAAACTGAGAACACTGGCGAGGAACGGCGTAATTTATTTCCAAATTACTCGTTGCGCGATGTCAAGCGTAATGGATGAGATAGCTTGCCTCCGCGGTATTGTTGAATCGAATGGCAGGGGATGGTGAGGTAAATGGGATACTTAAGGGGTCTTCTCACTTTAGACGCTAAAAAAGCTATTTTCATGAATTTTTTTGATAGGTTTATATTATAGATATTGATATGAAAGTTGTTACACTTAATAAATACATTTTCAAAATACATTTAAAATAAATTTATTTCACTACTTATAGACGAAAATGGTAGTTGAAAAAATCTCCTAAAAAAATTGTAGGGCTGCGCTGTTGATGAAATCTCGGAGATGGATCATCCGAAACAAAAATCAAACCGTTTCAGATTCAGTATGTTAATGGCTATAGCGCATATCATACGATTTTTGATATATGCAAAAATAACAAAATGCCGGACATTTTTCGAAAAAAAAAAACAAAAAAAAACGTGTTTGTTTCACCGTTTTTGGCACCAAAAAAATAGTAAATAGTAAAATTTAACAAAATCCTTGATATGCGCTATAGCTATAGTTGTAAAGAATATGTGGTTAACATTTCATCAGGATCGGTTCAGTGGTTTCGAAGATTTTGTCAACAAGCCGGCGAAAAACGTTGTTTCGGGAAAAACGCGTTTGTTTGTTTGGGTTACATAAATAGTTTAAAAAAAAATTAATGTATTTTGAAAGTGTATTTATTAATGTTACAACTTTTTTAAATCAATATCGATAATATAAACCTATCAAACAATTCACGAAAATAGCCCTTTTTAGCGTTTAAAGTGAGAAGACTCCTTAAGACAAAAATATTTATAGGCACGAAATATACGGCTTTAATAATACACTTTTTAATCAGAAGCTATAGTTATATTCTTTATTATGATAGTAATTTGTACTTTTAAGGTCAATGAACAAATTTTCTTAGCCAATAAGAATTAAAGAAAAAGTGGCAGATTTCCCATTTTTCCCCGTGTTGGGGCAAAGCAGGAAACGCTAAGGGGCAAAATGAAGATGAAGCACGCAATAAGTAGCTGAAGCTCTGAGAAAACGCATTCTATTGGCAAGCACAGCCGGCAGTGCTCTTTTCGTGCCTTCGTCGTCCCATTCTTGCCGATCAGTTTTTCCCTTATAGTTACGAACCATTATCACTGCAAACAAAGAAAAAGCACTTGAAATAAATGTGGAGAACCAAGTAGGTACCTACTAAGAGAAATACTAATGAGCTTGATGACAGCTATCAGTTTAATTAGGCAAATTTAAATGCCTTTTTTATAAAGGGGCAAATGAGAAAAGATTCCATAATGGCTCGTTTATTTTGCCCCAAGCAACATTTTTTTGTAAGTCGCTCGGCGATTCGAACCTCAATCGAAATCATCCGAAAAACATTGGAAGTTGAATACTTGAATAACACTCCCACTAATCTATGGTATAAAAATTCATGTACGTTGTCTACTTACCTTGTTCCACATGAGTACTTAACGAGGAAATCTAAAAAATCCACTCAAAAACTGTTTTTCGCCGGTTCAAAATTGCGAATTTTAATATTCCGAAATTCAAAATTGGGCCCTGTTGGAATTCCGATCTTTGAATGATCAGAACGCTCACAACTCCGAAAGTATACTACACCAAAACATTAAAACTTCGAAAGAATTTTACACGAAAGACCAAAACTCCGAAAATCAGAACACCGTGAAAATAATCCGGCTATGGAAGTTTTAAAAGTTTCAAAATTTCCAATAAATCGACGAATTATTTCGATAATTTTTTTTATTAAGAAGTGATTTAGCGTAAATTTTGAGATTTGTCTAGACAATGTTATACGTTCTACATCATTCACAGTCAACTGTGTAGACTTTCGGTGGCGTGATCTTGACATGGGGGCCGGGTTGAAATTCCGAACTTTGAATGCGCCGACGGTTTAAAATTCCTAATTTTAATGTTCCGAAATTATAATTTTCGTCAAGATGATGCCAGCGAAAGTCTACACCCTTGACTGTAAAAGATGCAGAACGTATAACATTGTCCAGACAAATTTCAAAATTGACGTAAAATCACTTCTCAATAAAAAAAATTCTTGAAATAATTCGTCGATTTGTTGAAAATTTTGAAACTTTTGAAACTTCCATAGCCGAATTATTTTGACGGTGTTTAGATTTTCGGAGTTTTGGTCTTTCGTGTAAAATTCTTTCGGAGTTTTGATCTTTCGGCGTTTTGAGCGTTCTGATCATTCAAAGCTCGGAATTTCAACCCAGCCCCGTTAAAACACACGCCGACACATCCCGCTTCCTCTGACTCAAGTGAAGTGACTGAACAACGAATGAAAAGCACCGCTGTCTGAAATTCCCCGAGCCTCATTTTGCCCCACGTTCCCCTACGTATTCAGGCGGGGGTGCGCTTCCTATCGCTATTTTAATCTTCTTGAGAAAATGGAGGAAACTGCCGCGAGCGGCGCAAACACCGTAATTCACTTTCATGAAATTCGACCCACGTTGTTGCTTCGATGCTTTCACAGATGTACGTAGATAGGTCTACACGTGCATATACTTCTCAAAGGTCTTTGCGATTTACGTATTTAAAAAAAGCACACATCCCCCCCTGTCCCGATAATTCGTACTTCTCGGACTTATCATTGCATGTCATAAAAGTGATCATCCTGTTATTTGTACGCGTCGATTCTTGAATAGATACAAATAAGAGACAACTGTATGGCCCCCGTCATAAAGAGCCGCACGATAGACTTCCCGTATAGCGAGTGAGACGTTTTTGCTTGAAGTGACCATAGGTCCGAGCTTCAGAAAACACGAGGCAACCAGATCACGCGATTGGCATCAGCGCCCCTTGTTTTCGAATGTTTGGGCATAAAAATCCCCTGTGAACCGACCAAACAAGACTGGCAGGTTTTCATGACTGAATTCTCATGGTTGGAAAAGGACTGAGGTCGAAATAAAGGAAGATTGATAATACGCTGTTTCTCCTTGATTCTTACAGGATCATTAATACGCAATTTTCTATCTATTAAAGCCACTTTATTTGTCTCGACTTCTTCCTCACGCCTCGCGTTGTACAGCAATTGTTTTCTTTTTATTTTTATTTTCACTTCTTTTCTACCACGATAGCGTTGCTTCGGTAACTTAGCAACATTGGTAATCTTTCACTATAAAGAATTTAGCCTTACCATCGTTGAACTTGACACGAGGACGAGAAAGAGCTGACACGCAATGTTCGCCCTATGGAAACCTCGATGAGTGATAGGAACTTTTCGCAAACGTCGAAACTCAATGGTGGTCGTTAGGGAGGGTGGAGTAAGGAGTGCAATCATCAGCCAATAACTGTTAGCTCCGCATACTGCTCAGGATTTTTAGACTACTCCTCATTCCTCTCAACCAGCTGGCTTCATCCCCCCTACAACTGCCCAGTGCCAACGAGTGGCTTCTCCTCCAGCCTGGAGCTCGATTCGCCACGTAGCAGAAAAGTACAGCGACAGGCGAAGGAATTAGATTATTGTCAAGAGACGGTAACTGGCTATGGAAAGTTTGCTGATCAAGATGAGGGGAGGCACGACATTGAACGTGCGTAAGCGTGAGATAGTCTAGGGACTATCAGCTCTGAAATATTACCACCCTACGTCACTTCCGTTTCCCGGTGAGGACCCTGCTCATTCACTCGCGTCTGGTTCAGCATCCGAATCACGAACATCCCCGTTCCACTGTCGCTTCCATTGCCGTGCAAGCAATACCGGGGGAAAAATACCGAGAGCCAATGACCATCAACGCAACTTGTAGCACGAGCCAATTTATATTGCCGTCCTAAACTCGATTTTACGCTCAATTATACGCCGTTTCGTAGCAGCACGCGCTGATACTTCAGACTCCGGGACACTGTGCTCTACTATCACCGGCAATACGTGAAACTCCCACCCCTTTCTCCGGATACGATCTTGGAATACTAATTGGGAGTGCGGATAAAGGGGAATTTGTAGGTGTTACTCCCGTCTATTCCCGTTGGACGTACGATGATGGAAAGACCGAGTGAAAACGTGTTTAGTTCGGGAACAGCAGTGCTATATGAGACGCTGCGATGCGAAACGTCGAACATGCATATCACCCAAGTTAAGGCAGTCGCGAAGCACAAAGAAAAAACGCCCTCGATTCTGGTGAAGACTCGAAGGGACATGGGACGACAAGTCCAGACGAGAGAATAGCCTAGAAATGCAATTTCCTCCTGTGACTTTCGCTCCATTCAAAAGGAGGATCGGCAAGCTCTTTATCGCCTGAGGGGGTTGGATACGAATTTTGTTCACGACAGGGCAGTCTTGAAGATTCACAAGCAGAAACTTCACAGCGAACGGATCTGATTGAATTCCAACTGCTGTCCCAGCCGGAAGGCACTGGGAATCCAATACAAGAGGATGGTCACCCGTATCGCGAATGGAAACCAAACCCGAGCCTTTGCCCCCATGATGGAAGGTAATACAAGTATTCGCAACTGGCTAAGGCTACGAAGGAAATGTTATTGGGTCGGAGGTACCTGAGGGTTGCCTTTTTTCCGCCACTCGCTGAAATAGTTTGATGGGTGACAGCCAATAAATGGACAACGATGTGGACGGAGCATGTTACAGGTTTAAGGGGGATACGTGAGGCCTCGAAAACTTGTTAGCCAAGGAATAAAATGGAACGATTGCTCGGATACTTGTCCCAGATATTGCGATCGGAAAATGGTTAACGGGTGGTTGGTGGAGTGAACCAAGTGCCAATAAAACGGATAATTAAATAAACAGAGGAACACCTCGTGACGAGAGCCCACGAGCGATGCATGCGCGTTGGTTGAGATAGGTTTGGAGTTTGATTGGTAGGCGCACAACTGGTTATACGGCCAAGCCGAGAGAGAGAGAGAGAGAGAGAGAGAGAGAGAGAGAGAGAGAGAGAGAGAGCTGGTATAATAAAGTAAAACCAAAGAGAAGAATACAATGGAACTAGGGGCCCATAAAATCAAGAATGTTAGTTGCCTTCTCGCCGGCGGCGTACATGCATGAATCCGTCCTCTCCTTTCTCTCCTCTCCTTCGTTCTTTTCTCGCGCTCGTATTCTCTTCGTATTCTTTCTCTCTCTGTATCTCGCTCTTCCCATTTCCATCGTGGCACGGTTGCCACTAGACAGCTGTATATTATTGGTCCGGCCCTAGTTAATATTGATTTAAGGCCGTCGTAAGCAAATACTTTTGGCGTGGCCGAAGTACCTCGCACGTCTGACCGGGCCTTACCTCATACCCTTCCTACCTCATTCTTCCCTCGCGCGCGCGTCTCCTCCGCCTCATCGGACTCAGTTCACGCTACACGAGTGCGTTATATATGGTATGCGCCAAGTGTGCAGCTCGCTCTCCGAAAAATGACACGCGATATCTATAAACGAAGTGCACGCTCATGCGCCCTCTTCCTCTCTCGGCGCCTCTCTTGCCTCTCTCGATCGACTCGTTAAAAACCATCAAATAAATACGGGGCCAGCTCTCCGCGCAGGATGAAGTGTTCCGCAAATAGTTTTGGCAAATTTTTATGCTGGTACGGACCCGCGAGAGTGTCTTTTTTTCTCACTGCCGTACCTGCATTTCTCATTCGCTGCTCCTCCGTAACTTGGAAGCCATACTGTGCAAGGGTCATCGAACCTGAAAGAATATACGTATAAATATATGCATATATGCATACACGTGTGTATTCATGACCGCCGAGTGTCCGGCACACTCTTCTTTCCACAAAAGCATTGTATATACCTCAGACGTTTTATTCTCTTTCCTTAGGGGTGACGTCGGGGACGCCGTTTTTTGCGCACCTGAGCGATTTAGGGGTCTCGCCCAGCGGTTGGTAAGTTGCGCATGAAACGTAGCACCGATTAGTCAAAGCTTTATAGCTGTTGGTATATATAGAGGGTGCAGATAGGGTACCTCTAGTGACTCGTTCGAAGCCGGGCGCACCGGCGAAGTATTTGCATTCGGCGGGAACGTAAATATGCGAAACCTATAGCCGACTCCTCAGACGTGTGGATGAAACATCGAGAGAAGAGCCCAACGAGGCGGAGTTATCGCTAACTTATGAGGCTCCGTCACCCGACCTCAAAACGGCTAAACTTTAACATACATTCTACAGTTTCGCTATCTCACGGACTTGTAAAACATTTTAATAGGCTTCCATTGGCAACACGAGCTTAAACTGTCCCAAAGGACTCTCACGGAGAGCCTGATAACCAACATAATTCCCGCAAGATGGTCTGATGAACTTTTGAGGGGATTACTTACGACCACATTGGATCGCGACCACGGAATTTTCGATTCGATCATTTATTTTCCAAGTTTTCTTTGCCGCAAAGAGCTTCAAGGGTTTCTTTGAGGATACGGGGAGAAAAGAAGGCACCCGAGATTGCTCATCTCTAGGCGCAAATATTGCGGCGCTTCTTCTCGTTTAATGCTTCTTAACTGGCACCATTACCAAGTACTACGTTAATGCACCCCCAAGATCGGTTCTGCCGCATCTTTACTTATCATCGTAATTAGACGTGATGTGGGTGAGATTGCGGTTGAGGGGAGTGGGGGACGTAGACGATGGAACGCGCGTGCAAAGTATAACTCAGGATGAGGGAAGCACGTGAATCCGTACGATGAGCCCCTTGGTAAACAGAGGCCTGGAGAGGAGAGAGAGCAGCCTGGTGCTCCGCCGGGGTAATAGTAAATCCTAACATCAATCTATCCCAGGAAGGAGGTCAACTAAATTAATCTTGGGGTGATCTTCTTGGATGGTAAACCGCGCGTTTATATAGCGAAAGGGTTCGGCTGTACCTACACAAACTTTAGGTCGCCCTAAACTATATAGGTGTTTCCTATAATGAGATGAGTTTCAAGCGTCTCCAAACATTGGTGGTATCGGCTCGTTGTACGCGACGTAAAATCAAATTGGAGAGCTGATACACGTGCATGCGTTTTTCGACGCGAGACCCCCCCCCCCCCTCCCGCAACGACGAGGATTCTCGTCGCGTGTGGTACCTACAGGGATAACGAATAGGGGAAGTCAGGGCAAGATGATAACGCTAAGAGCATGTTCAAATAAAACAATACATATACGAGTCAGTCAACTTCAATTATTTTTTTAACTAATCAACATTTATTAATCTTTTCATTTTGGAAGCAAAACGATCAGTCTTTCTGATTTGTACCTTACAATATATGTTTTTTATTAAACCTTCATTTTCCCCATCTTATATATGCGGGGTAAGATGAAACAGCGGTGGGATAATGATGGGACACGAATTATTGGCATCTTTTGCATATAAAAGTGGTTTCATTCTCAATGCCATCAATTTGATAAGCCAATCGTCTAAGTTCTGTAGGATTAGTCCGAATAATCTTGCTTTCATATCATTTTGATCATTCGTAAGTTCTTTTTCTTCCCCCGGTACAAACACCGGTTGAAGAGGAACCAAATGCTTTACTAGTTCCATTTCACCCTTTCTAACGTAAATAGTGGTACGTTGAAAAATATTCCGGGTTTGCGATAGCTTGTATTCATCTTGCCCCATTAGACGGTTAACGAATTAACAAAACAAAAACGCAATAACCTTGAAAATTTCTGACAAACCGTTCTTATTATATGAATAATTACCCGTGTAAAAATTTGAGTCGGGAAAAAGTACTGCGCCTGATCTGCCTTCCCTAGATAATATCAGGCACTGGTCGGGCCTTCCAACCTGGAATAGGTTCGCAATGTAACGGGTCTAAGACTAGGTCCCGATCCGCCGTTTCCCTGCTGGTGAAGTGATCAGGAACGGGCCGGAGAACAAGCGGTAAATGATCAGGAAAGTTGTCGGGAATAGATCGGGAAATAACCAGGAATAAAGGAGGAAATTCAAAATGGCGTTTCAGCACTTTTGGAATCCTTGAGGTGTTAAAGGTCCCAGACTTGATAAAATCGGTAGTGTATTCAATTTAGTATTTCGACAACATATTGTTTGTTGGTTTTCCTCTTGCTAATGTAGTATATGAGTGTATACATATACTTGCTCGCATCTCCTAATAGGCAAAGAGACAGAAAAACGTACACAGATTACTATCCGAGCGAAAAGGGCCTAGAGTGCAAAGGGTTATTTCGCAAGTATCGCAAAATTCTAAGCGTTCGTGCACGCTGTAAGCATAGCACTTCTGTACGTGGTACAACTCACAGGACGAACTTTTATCCTCGCACGATGGTACCATGCTTACGCGAAGCGCTTCGCTTGTAGCCACCTGGCGGATTGTTGGCGAAATACATTCAGGTAATATCTTCGCGGCCAGAACATTGATACTTCCCAACATGGCAACAAGGCGTTCGAAAACCACGAATGACCTGCTTTACTTTTTTGCCTTATAAAATAATTTGGCTATCCTTTATGCTCAAATCATTAGTTATCGTATTCCCGGTATTTATGATGAGCATTGTTATCCTCGTTGATTGTCATTGATGAAATGAATGCTTTTAACGATGAATAGAATTACAACAGATGTATTAGTTTCACCCCAATCAATTATAAATATCTTTGATGAGGCGAAAAGCAAAGTAGCTTTTCTTTAGTTCTCAAAGACAGGCTCCACTTTTCAGAACACGCCAATGTTCTGGCCGGGTAAACATTACGTGTCGATGTACTTCCTCGCAATTTGTCCCGGCCAGAAGATTGTAGTTTCCACACATAGAGGGTAAGCCGTAAAAAAACGATTTTGCGATCTTCCCGGTTTGTTCCATGGGAGGGCTCGATTAGGTAAATCAGACAAGACAGGTCTGTCTGGGTCAGGGACAAGGTGTCTGGTCAGGGCCAGACACAACGTAGGGAATGCTCGGTCACATTTCTGCACGGGTAGTACTTCAATTGTGTTTACCTACCTGTCTCTAATCACTAACAGCAACTTAAATAAACTGAAACGATGTTAAACTTTGCCAAAAATTACATCGTTTTGTCAAAAAAATCGATATTGTTTTCTCACTCGAGACGCGTGCTTCCACCACAATTGATACTTTCGCACTCATTCACCTCACCGCCACCCCTCCAAACTCCAACTGGAGCACGGTGCTCGCACACACTGTTTAACGGCTAGGCTTATGATTCATCTTACCCCGCGTATTCGTCTTGCCCCGGGTTCCTACTGAAAATAAGCCCCTGGGGCTTTTTTTAAACCGTGCAGCCAAGCAGTTCGGGTTGTCGGCCTCAGGCGCATCGCGCGGCCGCGTGGCTCGCAAGTCTTCATATTACCATCCAGTCCACGACCGCAGAATCGATACAAAAGTTGCACCGACTGCACAGCATCATCGGTACAATTTCGAGAATTCTCGTTACGGCATACTCAATTACGTTGTTAATGAGTGCGCGGTGGGGTTTTTTTTTCATCAGCTAATGCAGATCGGTTTACCTGTGACTGAGCAACGCTAATTGTTCCGTCAACGACAAGCGGAATTAGGTGCGGTCAGCGGTGAAAGGAGATTTGTGAAGTAGTCACTCATTGTACGAAATAAGTTTTACACGTGAGAAAAATAGGTCTAGTTAGGTCGGATCGATGTTACGATCTCGCGGCTTCTCGGGTGGCACTTTTTATACCGACTGGATAATCACTGTCAGTCAAAGGAAAGGAGAAAGGGAAAGGAAGATGGCGAGAGAGAGAGAGAGAGAGAGAGAGAGAGAGAGAGAGAGAGAGAGAGCAAAAGGCACTTATAACTCAGCACTCTCACCTCGCGCGTTCCTCCATCAATCTCTCTCTCGTAACCGAGCCAGACTTTTTTACCCCATGAAATTTATTACTTTCGGTCCTCGGGATGCATCCACGATTGCACGCGTGTGCGCATCCGTCTCGCTCGCGTGTGGTACGCGAATGGCGTCGCGAGACTTTGCCACACTCGCCCTCCCGGTACTCTATCCTATACTTGTCACCAATTATTGCGGAGACCGCTCACTTTAGATACGGCTGGATTAACCGTTCTCCTCCTGTCATCATTCCAAACTGCAATTGAGCCCGCGGCGACACAGCTTAATTCAACCGGGTTCGATGAAAATGTCCGCTGCCCGAACAAACTTTGGATTCCGGCGAGTCATAGTCGTGAGAACGAGAACTACCACGCGTGCGCGCCGAATAAATTACAACATCTGGTGACCGATCATTGCTCGAAGGCTTTATCAAGCCTGGGCGCATTTTTCCTTCGAAGTAAAATATCGTATACAATACTCTAACGTGAAAACCGATAAGAATTCCGAAGAGCAACGGAGAGGGCACGACGATTATCAAAGCGCACGAAGAATCGAGCTCCATAAATCACGACCGCCACACGAGCGGGGAGAAGGCGAAATTGTATTTAATTTTTTGGAGGTTCGATTCGTTTTTATCGAGAAGAAGGCGCTGCGGGGTGCCAATGCGGAACGCAAGATTAATATCTCACGAGCCACGCACCTCGAGTGGGGGAGTAGCCGCGGAGCAAGGTGTGAAAAATGAGAATACGAAATAGGCATACGTGGGATTCGGTTAACTTATAAATAATATAAATGCGTATATATTATGGATATGTGTATACACGTGGGTATAGTGAATGAGAAATCCTACGGTGGATCCACTCGAAAAATGACTTTATCCTAAAGAAATTTGGAAAAATCGAGCTATTTTACACTTCTTCTACTTTTGAACGGATTCTAGGTCTGTGAGTTTCAAAATACTCGGACAGGTTCATTTTTCTCTCGGTGTAACGATGCATCACGAGCGGTGCGTCATGGAGAGACGATTAAACCCAAACAAGATTTGGAAAAATACACAGCACTCGTTTGCCCGCTTCAATAACGAGCAGGTTTAGCTCGTGAGAAATGTGTTTCTAAATCAGTGAAAAAGGGTCAGCAGTGCTGTTACTTTCTTGCACAAAAGATTCCACACGTGGTACATTTCTTTCGGCCCCAAAATAGTCCACTTCGTTGAAATGTGCAATTATTCAGAGATCGGCACTTTTCAGTTACATTGAAAAAGATGTGCCGTCATTTAACCCTTCATAACTCAACAACGTGAAAATAAAAAAATAGTTGACTTTGTGGTAGATTTTAATAAATAAAACAACGCGTATTATTTAGTTTTAGAAAATTAATCAGGGGACTAGTCATAAAGCAATAAAGAGAGTGGGGCAGACATGTTACATTGTGTCTTAATATTCCGTCATGATGTATGGAATGGTTTGAAGTACCGTAGATTGGGGTTACATTGATAAGAACTTAGTTTTCGGTTTAGATTCAAATTACGAAGTTCCTGAACGCGACCGAAAGTTTTTTTTACGGTTGACAAGCCTGAATCTCTCTTTATGGCATCACTCAGACGCAGCAGGAACGAACGGTGACCGTAGAAATATAAAAAACGTAAGTAATGGATTTAAACTATTCTTTATGCTCGGATAACTTCAGAAATAACAAGTTGAGTGTTGCAATGACATGGTTTTGGCAACAATCACCTTGTCAGATGTTTATTAAACTACACCATTGTGCTTTTTTGTGTGGCATAACTTCAAAAACATATTTTTTTGGGCGACAATTGTTTCGTTGGGGTGTATTTGATCACTTCGACGGGGTAACAATGATCATTGATCAATTTCACCCCACTCGTTATCTTCATTGCTAGTCTCGGAGTATTTTCAAGGATTTTCGTCTTTTGATATTTTTTCAAATTGTAGGTTTCAATTGTAGGTTAAGAAGTATTCTTGATGTGTTCAAAAAATCGATATTTTTCGCTAAATCGGTGCTTTGTCATCATAAGAATAAGTTACTATTCGATTTATAGCATGAGCATTTTTTTTCACCGACTTTGAGCCTATAACGTAAACCCACCTCTGGCACGGCCATGAAGTATGTAAAACTTTAAACGCATTTTTCTCCAAAAAGGCTTTTTTCCAATTGGCGTGACAAATAAGTTCAACAATTTTCACTCGGTTTACTTAAAATTTAAAAGTTATGTTCCTAATTGCATTTCGCAGAGAATTACGTACGGAATTTCTGATTAATCTAAAACTTTTCATTTTATACGCAGTTTTATACGAAATTTTTCACTGAAAATTCAAAGACCCAAAACTTTTGAAGAAAACAATATTTTTTTAAATTCCGTGCGTACTTCTCTAGGTATTCTAATGTAGATTGACGAGAATCTTTGTTTTTTGTTCTAGGTAAAAAATTGTGGATGCTAAATGTCACGCCGCGCAGCGCCTAAAAAAGATAAAAGAAAAGAGAAAGAGAAAAAAAACAAATTCTAACAGCTTGATATTCATACTAAATAGATGTGTAATTTAAAAAAAAAGTAAAGTGTAAGTAAAAAAAAATTAATTTTATGAGTGAATCACTTTTTCATAGGAAAAAAATTGTTAAATTCGCACATGATTTCATACCCGTTACTGTGGCCTAAGGCCTTAACCGACAATTCTGCAATTCTGTACCAAACCACACTAATTGTAAGACAAACGATATCAAATTGTTATTTGGTATTTTTTTACTCGTTGTAAGTCGTAAATTGTAAAACAAAAAGTATCAAATTGTTATTTGATATTTTTTGTCTTACAATTAGTGTGGTTTGGTACGTAACCTACTTTAAATGAAACATGTTCCCAATGAAACCAATGTGATCTCGTTTCAAGATTTAGATACCTAGGTATACATAAGTATTACAACTTGTTTTTGCTAGTTTTTTTTTTAATGTTTCGAAGTTTATGGATGTGTTACCGCATAAATAAATATAAAATACCAGTTGTTTATCAATATAGTTACTTTTGAAAAGTGAAGGTGTAATATTTATTCGATGAAAGTAACCCCAAAACAATAAAAATCGTTGTAACTTTCCATCCTGTTGACCGTTTTTTTCTTCTTTAGGAAAAATGCTCCTTTACCGGGTTACTTCCGATTCTCACTAAGAAAAAAGGGATCATCAAAGTAACCCCAATCTCAGTATAACTTTGGTGACGACTAATTTTTTTTTCTCATTCATTTTTAAATATTTTAAATTGTAAGTTGGAAGATAAAAAGACAAATAAAAGGTGATGTTCCCATTAAAAAAAAATGTTGCGACATTGTTTAAAGAAATATATTGATTTTCATTTTAAAATAGATCAAAGTAACCCCAATCCACGGCAGTTGTTTTGTTTGTTCTAGCACGTCACATTTTTCACACACCGTTTGTCGTTTTGATATTTTTTTCGATTTTCGCATCCTTTACTTGAATCCTGCAATCTCGCGATACGTGAACTTCGAAAAAAATGTTGGTGCATCCAACGCCATCTAGTTTGCATGAATTGCACTAAAAACCCAAAGCACGGTTTGTAGCCACTGTGTGACATTGATGTAGAAAAGGATGAACAGTCCATATGGGATTTTGTGGGGACTTGGATGGTTTGTTACAGAACTGTCACACGGTGATATAAAGGCTTAGCAGTGAATCCAAATAATTAAATAGACCTAAACGAGCTATAAATGTTATTGCCGCAGAGTAACATTGTCCGAGTATCGCTCATATTTTCAATCACCAACGTATGAAGTACTTCAACCAGGTTCAATGCCAGTCGCTCCATTTCGCTCCAATGACTCATGAATACAGATTCGCGTCAAGTTCTACGGTAACGTCAAAAAATGAATTCAACCTTTGAGGTCCTTTGTCAAACTTTTCGACCCAACAATCACCAACCGCAAGCGCGAAGCACGGATAGACATGCCGGAATATTCGAAAACACGTTCCCCGGCTTTGCGTACAGTGGAAAAAGCCTCTCC
>OX101794.1:20129280-20206780 GCA_944452715.1 Ophion slaviceki
AATTTAAAAGTTATGTTCCTAATTACATTTCGCAGAGAAGTACGTACGGAATTTCTGATTAATCGAAAACTTTTCGTTTTATAAGCAGTTTTATACGAAATTTTTCACTGAAAATTCATTTCAAACATCCAAAACTTTTGAAGAAAACAATATTTTTTAAATTCCGTGCGTACTTCTTTAGGTATTCTAATGTAGATTGACGAGAATTGATGTTTTTTGTTCTAGGTAAAAAATTGTGGATGCTAAATGTCACGCCGCGCAGCGCCTAAAAAAGATAAAAGAAAAGAGAAAGAGAAAAAAAACAAATTCTAACAGCTTGATATTCATACTAAATAGATGTGTAATTTAAAAAAAAAGTAAAGTGTAAGTAAAAAAAAATTAATTTTATGAGTGAATCACTTTTTCATAGGAAAAAAATTGTTAAATTCGCACATGATTTCATACCCGTTACTGTGGCCTAAGGCCTTAACCGACAATTCTGCAATTCTGTACCAAACCACACTAATTGTAAGACAAACGATATCAAATTGTTATTTGGTATTTTTTTACTCGTTGTAAGTCGTAAATTGTAAAACAAAAAGTATCAAATTGTTATTTGATATTTTTTGTCTTACAATTAGTGTGGTTTGGTACGTAACCTACTTTAAATGAAACATGTTCCCAATGAAACCAATGTGATCTCGTTTCAAGATTTAGATACCTAGGTATACATAAGTATTACAACTTGTTTTTGCTAGTTTTTTTTTTAATGTTTCGAAGTTTATGGATGTGTTACCGCATAAATAAATATAAAATACCAGTTGTTTATCAATATAGTTACTTTTGAAAAGTGAAGGTGTAATATTTATTCGATGAAAGTAACCCCAAAACAATAAAAATCGTTGTAACTTTCCATCCTGTTGACCGTTTTTTTCTTCTTTAGGAAAAATGCTCCTTTACCGGGTTACTTCCGATTCTCACTAAGAAAAAAGGGATCATCAAAGTAACCCCAATCTCAGTATAACTTTGGTGACGACTAATTTTTTTTTCTCATTCATTTTTAAATATTTTAAATTGTAAGTTGGAAGATAAAAAGACAAATAAAAGGTGATGTTCCCATTAAAAAAAAATGTTGCGACATTGTTTAAAGAAATATATTGATTTTCATTTTAAAATTGATCAAAGTAACCCCAATCCACGGCAGTTGTTTTGTTTGTTCTAGCATGTCACATTTTTCACACACCGTTTGTCGTTTTGATATTTTTTTCGATTTTCGCATCCTTTACTTGAATCCTGCAATCTCGCGATAAGTGAACTTCGAAAAAATGTTGGTGCATCTAACGCCATCTAGTTTGCATGAATTGAACTAAAAACCCAAAGCACGGTTTGTAGCCACTGTGTGACATTGATGTAGAAAAGGATTAACAGTCAATATGGGATTTTGCGGGGACTTGGATGGTTTGTTACAGAACTGCCACACGGTGATATAAAGGCTTAGCAGTGAATCCAAATAATTAAATAGACCTAAACGAGCTATAAATGTTATTGCCGCAGAGTAACATCGTCCGAGTATCGCTCATATTTTCAATCACCAACGTATGAAGTACTTCAACCAGGTTCAATGCCAGTCGCTCCATTTCGCTCCAATGACTCATGAATACAGATTCGCGTCAAGTTCTACGGTAACGTCAAAAAATGAATTCAACCTTTGAGGTCCTTTGTCAAACTTTTCGACCCAACAATCACCAACCGCAAGCGCGAAGCACGGATAGACATGCCGGAATATTCGAAAACACGTTCCCGGCTTTGCGTACAGTGGAAAAAGCCTCTCTGATCTTGCCACGCGGTATTGCTCACACCTAGGATTATAATGGGCACATGGGAGGCCTGCTCGATATTCATGCGCGTTGAGGGTACATTTAAATTCGTTACAATCCCCATCAGCATTGCGGGTAGTCGAGGATTGCAAGCTCTCCATTATGAGGTACGAGCTCTAATCACAAAGTTACCTGGCATGTGGAACATGCTGACTGAACGCGTGGCATGAGTACACGCCTTGATCGACGGCGCGAATATGCAACAACTACATCAAACACAAACTGTTTCCCTTCTAATAGCAGTCTCAAGGGTGTCTGCTATCCGCGGCTCCCGTATTGATCATTCATCCTGCGCCAAGGTTGGAAGGAGTTTTGGAAAATGATCACGCGCTAGACAGCCCACCCAGTCGTCTACTATTCGACACGACTGACTGAATATCGCGTAATTAGTGCCACATTCGCTTTGAAAAAAAAATCTGGGAAAAAAATCCGAGAGTCCCTGGCACGGGGTTCTACGTAATTTGGGTAGTCCGAGATCGTGGTAGATTCGAAGACGGTCCTCGAGTTTGTCCGAATTTTGCAGCCACGAGACGAGGAGGCAAAAGGACGTGGAAGAGGCGGAGGTTCGTATATTTCGAGACGATATCTAATATGGTATTTATGTCACGCAGGCTTAGCCGTTATATGCGGTTGGACGATGGTCAGATAGCGTCATAAGCAGTACCTGTATCCCCAAGTGAAGAGGGTTGCGCGAGAACCAGTATACGGTGGGGTTGCCTCGGCAGTCGAGACGAGCAATCCTCGAGTCTGGCCACAGGACCTTCGTACTCGTCTTCCTTCTCCTCTCTGCCTGCACCTCGTTGGGCATCTTCTCTTCCTTCCCGCTGACTTCACCCGATTAGTCAATTTGTCGATGCCTCGTCTCTTTCTCTTTTCATCTCTGCCTCTCTTTCTCTTGATGCCCGGGCCCGCTTCCCGATAGCCCCGTCTTCGTTTCATGATCGATCGGCGAGGTGGAAGGAGAGACGAGGTTGAACACAGCCCGAACGAGCGAGCCAGAACTCCGCGGGACAGCCCAACATTCGGAATCTTCGAAATACAGTGAGGAAGCACCGAACGGAGGGACCTTCTACCTTACGCCAGCAGTTATGTGTGTCCCTTTCGGTAAGCTTGACACTGCTCTTTCTCTCTCTCTCTCTCTCTCTCTCTCTCTCTCTCTCTCTCTCTCTCTCTCTCTCTCTCTCTCAGACCTTGATATGCAAGCCATCCAACTAAAGATATCAGGAATATTGGATTTGTCGTTTCTACCGCAATGACCAGACACAGCACGTCTGCACCTCGAGAAATATACGTCCATTGTGTTTTCGTATTCACGTTTCAACATCTGTCTCGACCGAGTAAAACTCTTTCGGACAAATACAACGACGTTAATGAAGTTTTGAGGTGATTTTTCGAAAAGGGTGGAACGGAGCGTTAAAAATGTTATTATTGTTCCTGCTTTGGTTCCACGGAGCTCTTCTTTTGTTTGTCTACCTCCTTTGGTATTCTAAACCTTTTTGGGGCATATTGTCCACTAGACATTTGAAACACTGTTTCGGGGGTCTTCTCACTTTAGACGCTAAAAAAGGCTATTTTCATGCATTTTTTTAATAGGTTTATATTATAGATATTTCTATAAAAGTTGTTACACTTAATAAATACACCTTTGAAATCTATTACATTTTTTTTTTTTTTTTTTTAAGTCACTATTTATAGGCGAAAATGGTAGTTAAAAAAATGACCTGAAAAAATTTTAGGTCTGCGCTGTTACTGGAATCTCGCAGATGGATCATCCGAAACAAAAAAAAATCAAACGGTTTTACAATCAGTATGTTAATGGCTATAGCGCATATCATACGATTTTTAATATATGCTAAAAAAATCGTGTTTTTCAACCGTATTTGGTAACAAGAAAATAGTAAATATCAAAATTAAAAAAATCCTTGATATGCGCTATAGCTATAGTTGTAAAAAATATGTGGTTAAAATTTCATAAGGATCGGTTCAGTAGTTTCGAAGATTTTATAAAAACATTTACGAAGCATTACAAACGAAGACATTTTAAAAAAGATTTTTTAAATGTATTTCAAAAGTGTATTTATTAACCCTTCGAGTGCACACTTCCGCCGCCAACCTATAAGTGCATCTTGGCTCAATGTGACCGAAGGCGTTTTTCAAATCGTTGTATTCCGGTAAATATGCATTTTTTTTGTAGAGACGTTTTTTGTAGTAAATTTTCCATATTTTATGGCCCTAAATTAATTTTTTGGCGAAAACGAAAATTAAATGCCAAAACATTCGTTCAAAGTGGGGCATATGTTGAAAAATACGTACTTACACGAAAAAAATCACTGGGTCGAAACGACCAAGTGTGCACTCGAAGGGTTAAGTGTAACAACTTTTATATCAGTATCTATAATATAAACTTATAAATTATCACGTAAATTCATGAAAATAAATTCATGAAGACCTCTAAATTTTATTTCATTATTCTACGGACCCTTCTGAATACGTATGTGCCAACCGTTTGATGATACTCATGAAATTAGGTGAGTTATGGAAATGATAAGGAATACACTTGGCGAGTGCGGTCAAGACGCAGTAACTTTTAAACGTGTTTTTCCCGAAACTATGCTTTTGGAATCGGCAACCACGATATCACGATAACCAATTGGCCGATTGAGCCCCGATTTGCCATACACCTTCAGTAGACTGTTTTTTAACGTTGGTAGCAGAATCGAGTTGAAATAATTAATATATATACAACTCGTAGAATGGCCAGAAAAATAGGAAATATTGATAACCAAAGTGTGATATGCCACAATTTTGTAATTTTTTTTGCTGAATCTGTTACTAAAGATCGCAACACTCATATAGATTAAGGCGTTACCCCCACTTGTAGCGCAAAAAAGGCCTTTTTCATGAATTTTTTTTAAAGAAAACCACAAAACTTTTTTAATCGATCAATATACCATCTTAAAGAACACATCTTGAAGAACTTTCAGTAATTTTTTTATTGAAAAATATTATATTGTTTCGTGGCAAATGGCCGTCAATGAAATAATGTTTTTATATACACGGTTTGCGGTGACCAACATTGTGGCGAAGTGGATCGTCTGAAAAAAAATGCGGATGGATTTAGTCAAATATAAGTATAAACTAGTCTTTAATCGAAGGATTTAAAAAAATATTCATTTTTCACAAAATGGCGGACAGTCAAAGTTAATGGTTCGATTTTAACGAAAAAAAAACGGCCGTTTTTTGGCTGTAAAACGGCCATTTTTTCGAAAAAAAAAATCGAACGATTAAAGACTACATTTTTATGTTTTAAATAAGCCTGCAAAATTTCAAGAAGATCGGTTCATTAGTGTTCGAGTAATCTTGGTGACCGACTTCAGAAATGCCGTTTTGAGAAAAACGCCTTTAAAGTTTCAATTTCAGTTTACACGAAGAAAATATTTTTTTTGTAAACTTACATAGAGTCATCTATTCCGGGCCCATACAGAAGTATGGGCCCGGATACTTATGCTTCAAAAAAATGCAATGAAAAAAAAATCGATTTTTTCAAAATTGCAAGTGGGGGTAACCCCTTAAGAACATATTTGTTTTTTTCCAGATGCATATGACGTCCACAACACTGGTCGCCAATTGGGGATGTTATTGAAGTTTGCATCGTTGGAATGCAACGGAAGAATTTTCATCCGTATTGCCCAATTTGTTTCGCACATTCAGCCTACACAAATTACTGTAGCATTGTCAAAAATCCTTACAAGGGATCCATAACCTAAGCCTGTAAAAAACAGTTTGGAAAGTAATAAACATGACGAAATTAAAAAATAAAAATGAATTTTTGTTGCATTCCAATGATGCAAACTTCAACACCATGTTGAAGCGTTTCCTGCACACCGTTGTAAACAAACGTACAAAAGTACACGATAATAATTGTTTGTGTTTCATTTTTACGTATTTTTGAAGGATCAATAAACATGCATAAAAAAATTTAGAAATTCAACTCGAAACGTTTAAAGGTTACTTCATCCTAAACGTCAACTCCAAAACAGCGCTCTGGCCAACAATACTACCTTAAGCTCTTGAATAAGGATCTTGAAAAACCGTGTGAGTAATTTTCATTGTTTCAATACGCCAAAATGTTGGGAGATTAAACGAAATTCAATTTCATTGCATTCCGAGGATGTAACCTTCAACATAATTAGACCTCCAAGCTTAGTCCTGATGAACGATGGAATAATTCGCGAAATAATAACTGATATACTTTGATTAAGATTTCTTCGCAGGCTTTCGTTTTTCCTTCATTTTATTCCGCTAATGTATTCGTTAGGATATTCGAGGTATGTAATCTCCCGCGTATCTGCAATAGTAATCCTGTTACGTAATGAATATTCATGGTATATACGATCTGCGCTTCGTACAACGAAAATACGTATTCCCTGCGTGTAGCGGACTACCTACTCGAGGTATTTGATGTGGAGATTTCATTTGATATGGAAAATCGATGCACGCGCATTCGAGACTGAAGGTGCCGCCACTAATTTTACGATATTCAAGTATGACGATATAATTTAATTTAAAGACAATCCGAGGACTCGGACGAATTTTGACAAAATGAAGTATCAATTGCATACTTGCTACGGTATCCAATGAGGCTCCGTGTCCCAAATGGGTCCACCGCTACGGCTGTTTGAAATGTCAGACCAGCAATTTTGAAAAAGTAGCCAAACGAAGTCAAATTTTTTTTTATTCGACTTTTGAATAATTTCGAGGGTATATGCAATGAGAATTTTTTCGCTGATTGCAGATATCACGGGGTTTTGGTCGAAAGCTCAAAATTGGACCGGGGAAGGGCGAAAAACGTGTTTCTGTACGGATGCGAACATTATTAATTTAAATTGCTGGTTTTGGGGGTAATACATGATGAACTCGTATTCAGGCGGTAAAAAACATCGATGAGAGCTTTTAAAAAAATATTAAAAATGTACTGTTTATCCTTATTTGGACAGAAAAAAAGTTTCTTTGCTGAATCACCCTTAATTTATTTTCCGTTTTAATGTGGAACTTCGCTTTGCATTCTTTCTTTTTGTAATCTTATCCCGCTCAAAATGCCTTGCGATTCGTCGAGCTCCGATTATTTTTCGATTTTTGACAAAATCTCAAAGTCGGACCATCGATTGTTACAATTTTTTAAAGTGTACTTTTAAGTGTACTTTTCGGGAAAACCAATCGGGATATCGGGATGAATCAAGCTCCATTTACTAAAGTCCAAGTCTATCAAACTCCTTTCCGAAAACCTCTCTCGAAACCTTGGTAGCTTAAGGCGGGATATTAATTTACAACGATCAAAAAATGGATTTCTTTTTTTTCTCTTTAAACGGTAGAACTATATATGTAGAATATATTCCCAAAGTTTCAAAGCAAAATTCGAAAAACTTCAAACGTTACAGCCCGTCAACGCTGTGCCTCACTGCTCGGATTCGGAGCGGGTGCAAACTTCAAACGCGTTTTCCTCAAAACTGCATTATCGAAATTGGCGCGCAGGATAACTCAAAAACTATTAAGCCGATTGAGTTGAAACTTGGTAGAAATATTGATCATATTGGTACCGTCTACTTGACGAAAATTGTTTTTGAAAAATTGAAAAAAAAAAAACTACCTTTTTAATCGACATTTTACATAAATGTTGCGTAAAATGTTGATTTTTTGTTTGTAAATGCGTGCCATTTTCTCAAATTTGGATTTTCTTCATTTTAATTACCGTCACATAGAAACTATACACGTTCTAACTGAAAAAATGTTTGAACTATTTTGCAAATCAAAGTCTACGGGAAGCTAGACTGCATGCCGATTCTCTGCCACAGCTCCACCATTTTGATGATAAATTAATTTGAAAAATTGTTTCGTATACTTAAATATACTATTAAGATATACCTAAAGTTTGATAATTGTCGAATAATTATTTCTTAGTTTAAAAAAATCCCGCAATATTGCTTATTTTTTTCCTGTCTAAATGTATATCCCGCCTTAACGGGAGATATACACCTAGATGGTCGAGGTCGAGGATTTAGAAGCTATGAACATTCCGTCGACCGTAGAAGACCTACACTATGGGCCTGGTATCTATGATTCCATGTAAGTTGACAAATTTCATGATTTATTCATACCCAAATTTTCAAACGCGTATTTCTCAAAACCACGTTTTTCAAATCGGTCCCCAAAATTTTTCGAAAACCAATGAACCGATTGCCTTGAGGTTTTTGTGGTTATTATATACACCATTACCTAGTACTTGACATGGGATTTTTGTTCCATTACTTAGTTTTTGTGTTATAGGCAAAATAATAACAAATTTTTTGCCCAAAAATCACTATTTATGTTCAAACGTCCGCCATTTTGTCATGAATCGATATTTTCAAAATCGGCTATGACAAGTACTAGATTATAGTATCTAATTTAATAATCATTTTGGTTTTTTTTCAGATGATTTTTGAAGAAACGCCAGTGGGTACCGTATACGCAGATTTTTTTACGACGCTCCAAGGATCATACAATATCCTTGTATATTTTTGACATTTTTAAATAAAGAAAATTAAACATATTTTTGAATGTATATACTTTTAGATAATTAAAACCCCAATCCGAAATTTCAAATAGTTTTCCTTGAAAAAATTCACAAAAATGACCTTTTTCCGGCTCCTAGATGTATATTTCCCCTTAAAGACAGGCTCCACTTTCAGGACAAGGTTCTAGCCGGGTAGTCATTAAGTGAAGATGTACTTGCTCGCAATGTATCCCAGCCAGAATATTGTAATTTCCAAACATAGAGGGTAAGCCGTAAGAAATGTTAGCGATAATCCCAGTTTGTTCCATGGAAGGACCCGGTAAGGTAAATCGGACTATCCAAGTCTGATCAGAGCCCGACACAAAGTAGGGAATGCCCGGTCACATTTCTGCACGGGTTGTACTTCTGATAAATTGGAAAACTCCATATATTTTTATTCATTAAATGGGTGCGCGACGAAGCAAGCGATAAAAGTTGAACTTCGTAACGAAGCTTCGCAAACTCACGCACGTTCAAGTGCGTGAGCTTGTCCCTCGTATTTGCAGGAAGGAAGAAGGAAGGAGACTGAACGGTACGGTCCATGGCGTAGTAGAGAAGAGAGTGAAACGGGTGGCAAACGATGCGTGAAGACAAGAGCTCGCTCAACGCTCACTGCATTGACTCCCCCCCCCCTCTCTCGCTCTCTCTCTCTCTCTCTCTCTCTCTCTCTCTCTCTCTCTCTCTCTCTCTCTCTCTCTCTCTCTCTCGCTCTGGTCCGCAGCGCTGTTATAGCGGAATGTTCCGTTTTTACAGCCATTCCATCGTGCCATACAATCAACGAGACCTACGTTTTCATTTGCTCACGAGCATCAAGGATCCATCCTTACCGAGCATTCCATTAATGCCATCCCATTTTGCTAATTGGCTGGTGTCTCCATGGGGATATAAACGGTCCCCGGGTGTCTGTGTGCGTGTGCCGACGAGGGCGAGGTAGGCGGACAGTTTTAATATTCTTCTGTGTTTGACAATGACTACCTCAAGTGTATACCATTAAGCACTTCCAACCCCTAACGCAACGCCGTCACGTCCCTACTATCTTTCTCCCGAGTTGATGGCTATTTATTAATTTATGGGCACCGCGTGTTGAAGCGTCCCGGTGACTTCGATAAATTAAAACTCTACAGGCACGTTGTGACACGAGGCTTTCGATAATAGAGAAAATTTGATGGATCGACGAGAAAAAGAAAGAAAAAATCGTGTCCACCCCCCCCCCCCCATTCCTTTTCAAGCCTCCCGATACACTCGAGTCTCTCGTTTGTGTCACACGTATAGTCGAGTCGAAATTGATCGATGGGATTACAGAATGATCAGGATCGATACAAGAATAAGTTGAGGCAAAATGATGTCGGGGCGCCAGCAGGACGGGAAAAAAATATTTATACAAGAGGAAAGGACATTTCGAACCCTTTATAGGGACGCAATGTTGACTGTCTGCACATCTGGCTGTTTTGAGGACGGTCCTGCGATTTTTTTTCTTCACGAATCGCTGACTTTCGGTACAGGACCATCCCAAAAACTGACATTTGTATAAAAATTCATCTAGAGTCGTTTTTGAAGACATTGGGTTGTGGATAATATCAACTTCGGGGACAATTGACCACTGCGAGGTCGGTCCTCATAGTCGAATGTCTTTAAAGTCATCTCTCCCCATATGTCTACATGTACATATAAAGCTTACATATTCCAATCAGGATTCCTTATAATCCGATTGGTCGAATCTGTGGGAGCGTCCGTGGCGTTTTACGATCGCTGGCTACGTCAGACGTGACGAAAAAAAATCCCCTCACGTCGACGCCCGCGACGACGTTCTTTGGGTACGAACTTATGCGACTGAAAAAAAAAATACGTCTGCTATCGTATACCGTGGAGGAACGGTAAGAGCATTTCTTTCGCTTTATAAATAAAATCGTGATTGATTCGTGGCATTACGAGCAATCAGCTCCGGCGGTCGTGTTATCCGCGGTTCGAACGATGAACAGTTCGAAAGCATTTGCCAATCTGCTCCAGCAGTTGATACATAGCGATGTGGGGAAAAGTAAGCCACCCGTAGTTCTCGAAAACTGTACATCTCTCGATGCACAATTGTTGCAGCAGAAGGGGCCATCGTCGTTTTGGTTTTTTTTTTGCGAACTGCAGCCTGAATCGAATCGTGGCTCGGGCCACTTAAGGGCATTGCAGGGAATTTTAGAAGACAAGGGCAACAATTTCAAACTCGTTTTGGAGAGCGCGTATCGCTTGTGAGTAAGAGAGAGACAGAGAGGGAATGGTTCGGCAGCGGTTCCTACCGGCGCGCGCGGATCGGGATACTCGCGAAATGAGGGCTTGTCAGGAGGAAGGACTCGCTAAAAATACAAGTAACGAATCGAAACCACTTTTGAACCGCGCCACGGCATCAAGATTTATGACGATGCAACAAGTTCTCCCTCTCCGTCTCTCCCGCGGCATCGGCGTAGAGAACATACACGCTTGACGACATAAATCAGCCACTCAACTTCTATATGAGAGGCAGACGTTCATTAATATTAATAAGTAGTATGTATCTGTCAAGTAAAACGATACGATACTTTGCCGAATGATTCTTTGCCAAAGTTGTGAGAAGTCGTAATGTTTTCCATGACAGTCTCTCTTCCTTCCCCTTTCTCTGTCTGCCTCTTTCTTTCCCTTTCCTCGCAAATACACTTGTGTAATACAAATATGCATGTATATAGAGATGATAGCTGTCGTCGCTTCTTATTGCAGCCATCTAGTGCAGTGCACGGAAATTGCGTAAGGAGAAGGGCCACGTGTTCGACATTCACATTTTGCAATGTATAAGAATCCCACAAGGGTCTGTGTATATATACATATACCGGGTGTTCCATTTTAATCCTCTACCTGATTTATGTCAAAAAAACAGCTTCGATCAAGTATTGAGGATAATAAAACTTCTAGAGTTCAAAGGGGGAAGTAAAAACAATCATTTATGGTGAAAAAAATTCAAAATAGTGACGTTAAGATTGCCGGCATTTAACAAAAAATAGGAACATACATTTTTTTACCAAAAAATTTGTTAGGTTAAAAATAACTTTTGTAGGAAAAGTGGTTAGTTATATATTTTTTGGTGAATTTACAAATTTTTTGGTAAAAAAAAATGTATATGTAACTAACCACTTTTCCTACAAATGTATACATAAATAACCACTTTTCCTACAAATGTATATATAACTAACCACTTTTTCTACAAAAGTTATTTTTTAGGTATTTTTAGGTAAAAAAATGTTTTTTGGTGAAAAAATTCAAAATAGCGACGTTAAGATAGCCGGCATTTTTTTTTTAAATAGGAACATACATTTTTTTACCAAAAAAATTGTTAGGTTAAAGATAACTCTTGTAGGAAAAGTGGTTAGTTATATATTAATAACTAATAACTAATATTAATAACTAATATTCATAACTAACTAATATTAATAACTCATATTAATAACTAATATTAATAACTAATATTAATAACTAATAATGTATTAATTTTTTGGTAAAAAAAATGTGTTCCTATTTTTTTTAAATGCCGGCTATCTTAACGTCGCTATTTTGAATTTTATCACCAAAAAACATTTTTTTACCTAAAAATACCTAAAAAATAACTTTTGTAGGAAAAGTGGTTAGTTATATATATCTAACCACTTTTCCTACAAAAGTTATTTTTAACCTAACAATTTTTTTGGTAAAAAATGTATGTTCCTATGTAGTTATTTTTGTCGTAATAAATGTTTCGTTCATTATTTTTAAGTTAGGACGTTAAGTTAGGCGTTCATTTTAGATGAGGCGTCAATTTTTAGGTTAGGACACTATTTTTTTACTATTTTAGCACTATCCATAATGTACCACGAAGAGCTTCCCACATCCGGACTGTGAGTTTGCGTGTGAGTTTGTTTGGGTTTCTTTGATAATCCAAACAGACTCAAACAAACCAAAACAAACTCACACTCGCGCACACACGCACACTTACACTAGGGATGTTAAAGATTTTACCTCATCGCCGTACATTCTAGACGACGCTGAAGTAGTCAAAAATGGGATTCTAACCTAAAAATTATGAACTTTATCAAAAAAGTTTCCTCCAAAAGTTGTTAGTTTTGGCCTCACAAATTTTGTTATGAAAAAAAGTCATGTTCCCATTTTTTTGAACATGTCTGCCATCTTAACGCCGTCATTTTACGTTTTTGAACAAAAAACATTTTAAACGTCCCCATTTGAACCCTAAAAGTTGCACTACACTCAATACTCGATCGGAGTAGTATTTTCGAGAAAAATCAGGCGTAACATTAAAACGGAGCACCCAGTATGTGTATACATATAACCAAGTAACGTAAGATAATTATTGTTCAAGCAGGATGCACATCTTTTCCTTTTCCACGCCGTCCCCCTTGCCAGGCGTGTAAGAAATCCACCACAATAGACCAGGACGTGGAAACTCAAGGGGCCTCGTTCTCGCACAAGTGAAAGACAGTACAATAGTTTTATTCACGCGTCGAAATGAAAATAAATGAAAAAAAAATACACATGCAATTAATTCTCTTTCAATCTTCGTTGCAATTGAGAATCAACGGTTCGTCAGTCGTTTCCGCGAGACGACGAAAAACTCACGAATCCCGAGGCTCCGCGTATAATTCGCGTATGTCGATCCTCTCACGTGCACGTAGGGCGATGAATATTTTTTAAATTGGGGCGAAAAAGGAGCGAGGATGAACTATATAAATACGAGTTACGAATATTTATCGAACGGTAATGAAAGAAAGGAAAGAAAACAGGAGAGGATAAAAAACGAGAGTATTTGCATATCGAACGTGGGAGGATTTGGAAAGAGTCAAATTTCCATGTACATATATAACGTATGAAGGTGAATAATAAATCTCGATATAACGAAGCTCCCGCGACGGCTATAAAAGGTGGAGAAATATCCGGTAGCGGAGACAAATGATATCTAATAGGAAGGAAGCTTCCCAGCAACAATACACACACACACACACACACACACACACACACACACACACACACACACACACACACACACACACACACACACACACACACACGTATGTGTGTATATATATATATACACATGCATACATACATACATACATACATACAAATACATGTAGATATATATGTGTGTATATATATATATATATATATATATATATATATATATATATATATATATATATATATGTTTGTGTGTGTACGTGTGTATTTTTTTGTCCATAGTGCAGCGTTTGATGCCTATCAGTCAGACATTTAATTAATAACAACACCCAGCGTGGCTGACATCTCGTGGCGATGTGAGTAATGATCACCCGCCCATCTGATTGCCCCTTTCGTACACGTCTCCGATGCCCTGTGCCTTCACTATATACATCCCTCTTTACCGTTCCTCTCACTCTCTCTCTCTCTCTCTTTCTCAGTGGTATACTTGTACTGCTGATTCATTTCACATTATCACGAATGTTCGAAGAGATCGGAGCACATGCGCATCGAGAATGCAGCCTCGATTCTACCCCGTTGGGAAGATTGTCATTAAAATCATCGCAGTAGCTGCAGTACCGAATGAGACAAGAGGCAGCGTGAGAGATCCTCCATCAAGTGTACCTGTACCCGCGTATATATCCCCGTCTCCCACCCATATCGTACCTTCGATCCAGCCACGCTGCAACGCAACACGCCCAGGTCATCTCTACCGGTCGTAGGTAATGTGTCACATTTAAACGAGTGACGCATCGCATTCCACGTAATAGGACAAGAACACGAGAATTTTCGGTCACCTGGAGAACCGTAGAAAAGGCACCCCCCCGCATATTGCACGATCTCAGACCATAGATCAATTGTGTCGGGTCAAATGGACTCTACGTGGATCTTAGGTTTTGAATTCACGATCCGCGGGGCGAGACGCTTTTTGAAATCGTCTTCAGGATGGGCGAGATTGATCGGTATTGATTTTAAACTATATTCGAGGTAGTTGGGTCGTACTGGGGAACATGGGGAAAATAAATAATCGTCGCTAATTATGGATAGTGAATTCGTCCTGAGATTGGCGTTTTTTCGTTCGATAATTTTTTGTTCGTATGATTCTTTCTTTCGTACAATTATTGGGTCAAATGGGCTTTAGGTGGTATTGATTTTAAGGGGTTTTCACACTTTAGACGCTAAAATAGGCTATTTTCATGAATTTTTTAAATAGGTTTATATTATAGATATTGATGTAAAAGTTGTTACACTTAATAAATACACTTTCGAAACAAATTTAAAATTTTATTTTCTTTATTTAAGTCGTTACCCCCACTTGTAGCGCAAAAAAGGCCTTTTTCCATCTTAAAGAACACAACTTGAAGAACTTTCAGTAATTTTTTTATTGAAAAATATTACATTGTTTAGTGGCAAATGGCCGTCAATGAAATAATGTTTTTATATACACGGTTTGCGGTGACCAACATTGCGGCGAAGTGGATCATCTGAAAAAAAATGCGGATGGATTTAGTCAAATATAAGTATAAACTAGTCTTTAATCGAAGGATTTTAAAAAATATTCATTTTTCACAAAATGGCGGACAGTCAAAGTTAATGGTTCGATTTTAACGAAAAAAAAAAACGGCCGTTTTTTGGCTATAAAACGGCCATTTTTTTCGAAAAAAAAATCGAACGATTAAAGACTACATTTTTATGTATTAAATAAGCCTGCAAAATTTTAAGAAGATCGGTTCATTAGTGTTCGAGTAATCTTGGTCACCGACTTCAGAAATGCCATTTTGAGAAAAACGCGTTTAAAGTTTCAATTTCAGTTTACACGAAGAAAATATTTTTTTTTGTAAACCTACATAGAGTCATCTATTCCGGGCATAAAAAAAAACTGCACTTCAAAAAAATGTAATAAAAAAAATCGATTTTTTCAAAATCGCAAGTGGGGGTAACCCCTTAAGTCACTATAGACGAAAATGGTAGTTAAAAAAATGTTCTAAAAAAATGTTCAGATTCAGTATATTAATGGCTATAGCGCGTAACATGCGATTTTTGATATATGCAAAAATAACAAAATGGCGGACATTTTTCGCAAAAACCAAAAAAACGTGTTATTTCACCGTTTTTGGCAAAAAAAGTAAATATCAACATTTGTAAAAATCCTTGATATGCGCCATAGCTATAGTTCTAAAGAATATGTGGTTAAAATTTCATAAGGATCGGTTCAGTAGTTTCGATGATTTTATCAACGAGCCGTCAAAAGCGTTTCGAGAACAACGCGTTTAAATTTTGTTTGAGTTACATAAATACATTGAAAAAAATTTTGATGTATTTCGAAAGTGTATTTATTAAGTGTACCAACTTTTATATCAATATCTATAATATGAACGTATCAAAAATAGCCTTTTTTAGCGTCTAAAGTGAGAAGACCCCTAAATTACATTCAGTATTT
This sequence comes from Ophion slaviceki, assembly GCA_944452715.1. Lineage (NCBI taxonomy): Eukaryota > Metazoa > Arthropoda > Insecta > Hymenoptera > Ichneumonidae > Ophion > Ophion slaviceki. The sequence goes on from OX101794.1 coordinate 20,145,170, forward strand.
ATTTTTATTAATCGGTATTGATTTTAAATTACATTGGGAACAATCACTTCGCACGAGGAAATATCGGAAAAATAAATGATAATCGCTACTGATGGATACTGAATTCATCCTGCGATTGTTTTTTTTTTCGTACGATCAATTTTTTTGTTCGTACGATAATTTTGTTCGTACGATTTTTTTCGTAAAATTATCGGATCAAATGGGCTGCATGTGTAACTGAGAAAGGTTGAAATTTGCGATACGCGAGGAGCGACGCTTTTCAAAATCATTTTCAGGATGAGCGACATTGATTGGTATTGACTTCAAATTACATTCGGAATCATTAGTTCGTACGAGGGAACATTGGAAAAATAAATGCTAATTGCTAATAATGGATAGTGAATTCGTCACACGTTTGTTTTTTTTTCGTCGGATTATTTTTTTTTCCTACGATTATTTATTTCGTCGGATCATTTCTTCCGTATGATTATTTTTTCATACAATAATTTCTTTCGCACGATAATTGTTTTCGTACGATTAATTTTCCTTCCATACGATTCTTTTTCGCTCGTACGATTTTTTTTCCTCCAACTGTTTTTTTTTCTCGTCCCCTGGAGCCCGGTCGCCGAAACCGGGCAAAAGCGGAGAACGGGCGTAATTGAAGCGTCGGTTGTGTCAATGAAACGAGGCCATTGCGGAACACCGGTAACCGAAACACCGTCCTGTTATACGAACTGCAGCAGGGCGCGAGGAACGAACGGAAGGAAAGTGAAATTCGCGCACGCGCCTGCGCGCGCGGCCACCCGACGTGTCCGCCACCCAGTTATGATTAAACGGTTGATTAATTTTAAATTAGCGTTATAAATCTTATACGCGGAAACATAATCGTAATGGAGTGTCGGCCGCGATTACATACATATTACGCTGATTAATCGGATACAAATCGGCATTACATATGTATGAAATTGCGAGTCAGCCACGTGCATACGATATATTAATATATGCACATATATATATATACACATATCGATATGTACGTTTTAGCTCTCACCAATCTTAATGTATTCCCCGCCCACATGGATCGCATGTTACACGCGCTTCACTCGGCGTACGGCGAGTACTTTGATACTCTGTGCCACCAACGAGGCTATTATTTCCATCGGGTATCCTCTGTGTGTACTTACAAATCTGGCGGAAAAAAGTACAAATAATCGAAGAGATGTGCGTGAAACAAATGGGCGGGACTCTTTTTATCTTTGATAACAAACGATTCCATTTATCTTAGATTGAAAGAAAGAGGATTGAAAAAAAAGGGACTTTGTTGGACTACAAGGACCAAGGGGACGCAAAATCCTTGCGGCAGCAAGACAGTTATAACGCTCTGGGAGATCGAGTGACCCCGAGCGCGGCTCCATTCTAACAAGCGCCAAGTTCTCCCATCAGGGTTTATATTCTAAACGATAAATTTAACTGTTCGCTCGTTAATCACGCCGAGTTGCGCCGGAGCTGTGTTCCTCTCTCTCTCTCTCTCTCTCTCTCTCTCTCTCTCTCTCTCTCTCTCTCTCTCTCTCTCTCTCTCTCTCTCTCCCCCTCTCTCTCTCTCCCTCTCTCTCTCTCATTCTGGGTCCCTTTTTCTCTTCCTCTATTCCCGTAGGACGCGATGCAGGAAAAGACAATGTATGGTCTATAAGTGCCGTTTGGCACTAGTTAGAGATAGGTTGATAAAAGCCACCACCACCACGCTCACCACAAGGCAACCGACTGAGCGAGGAACACACCGTGCAGCGGAGCCTTTTTTCAATCGTCGCTCGAGAGCTTGACCCTTAACGAGATACCTAACGGTAATGCGGCGGCGCGCGGTAGCGTTTCTAGAAAATTATACACTGCGACATATCCGATAGCGCGGACTCACGGTCGCCCTGAGGCTCCTACCGAGTGCATCGGTTCATTCGCCATCAGAAAAGTAGCAGAAATAAATAGAATGAAAAGACTGCCGGGAAGAAAGTAATGATGTGAGAAGATTCACGGGAAACAGTTGAATCAGGAAATAAGATGGGTAAAGTAGAAACTGTAAAATGATCAACATCCAAACGGCTTGGTGTTGTGACTTTCACATTTTCCCTATGGGACATTTGTTCAGTGGAATGATTGCTCTTGGTATGACTTTTTGGGCTTTTTATCCCGAGTTTTGGCGATCTTTTGATGCGCTACCAGGAATTACTTGCTTGGATCAATCAACTTTTGTAGGATCGGTCCCATGTAGCGATGGCCAGCTGGAGCCGCAGCTGCCGGACCCGATTCCCTTAAAAACAAAACTATTTCGAAGTTTGCATCGGTGGAACGCAATGATAATCGATCTTCCGATTGTCCAATTTTTTGGCAGATTTCCGTGACGAAAACCCGAATAGGATTGTACAATTGGAACAGTAACGGTCCACGACTGGTTGCCAGAGAAGAAACCGATGATGCGGTAATGGGTATGTAAGCGGGCCAGATCCGAACCACGTATGGTTGTTAATGGTAAATCATGAATGGCTGCTTAGACTTGGCCAAATATCATACGCACGCATTGACCCAGCAACAGCTGCCGCATCCTATGCGAGAAATGAGATACAAAAAAAATTTACAAATTATGAATATAAAAATCCTAGTAGTATCTTTTTTGTTTTCTTATGCTTTACTTATGTCCATGTACTTAGAATGATTGCATTATAAACGCGTTCTGCATTGTTTAAGGGGTTAGGCCACTCTAGAGGCCGAAAAAATAGGCTTTTTGGGGATCTTTTTTCAGAAAAACTACAAAGATGTCGAGGTTACAAAAAAAAGGTATTTATCATACATATCAGTGACTGTATACAATAATTTCTTTGAAGCGATTTATTTCAAAATGGCGGCTGTGCAGCGTTTATCTCAAAACTGCATTTTTTAAGTTCGCCGGAAACATAACTCAGACAATTTTTAACCGATTCACTTGAAACGTTGAATATATCTTGAAAAATACATTGTCTATGGAAGTACGTAGGATTTTTTTTACATTGCATAGTTCATTTGTTATTCACAATTATCTAACGATTTTTTAGGCAAATTTTCACTTTCCAAAAATTTGCCTAAAAAATCGTTAATAACAACTGAACTATGCAATATAAAAAAAAATCCTACGTACTTCCATAAACAATGTATTTTTAAAGATATATTCAACATTCCAAGTGAATCGGTTAAAAATTGTCTGAGTTATGTTTCCGGCCAACTTAAAAAATGCAGTTTTGAGATAAACGCCGCACAGCCGCCAATTTGAAATTAATCGCTTCAAAAAAGTGATTGTATCCAATCACTGATATGTATGATAAACACCCTTTTTTTAAATCTCGATGTATATTGTAGTTTTTCTGAAAAAAAAATCTACAAAAAGCCTATTTTTCGGCCTCTAGAGTGGCCTAAGGCCTTAAGTTTTTACCTGTCATCGGGATCGAACCTACATCTTTCGTTCTAGTATTGAGCGCCCTACCCACCCAGCCATCCTAACACTCACAGAATCCTTCGGTTGTTCGTTTCTTACTTTTATGCCGATCGTTATATTCATGACATTAAAGTTTACCTTATGGGAATGCAACGAAAATTAATTTTTGTCGACCACTCCATTTTTTTGGTCCATTTAGGCTGTGAAAATAACTCGCTCGTTTGGATGCAGTTCCAAAAAGCATACTCCTCTGATCGAGCTAAAATTTTGCACCGAACTTCCTCTAAATATCCTAAGAGAAACCCTCAACGGATTTTTGACGACTAGTAATAGTTTTCGACAAATCCCATTGCAAAGCTTATTATTTCACGCCATACGAGTATATCTATATATCCTATAGATACCCCCCACTCCTCCGGCCTCGCTGCTTCCTGGCAAACAGTGCTCGCTCGTTCGTGCATATCACTTGCCATATGGGATGGGTGTGTTTGGGTTTGTTTGCTTGTTGGGATTAGTTTGTTTGGGTCCTTTTGTATTTGTTTGTGTTTATTACTATAGTAGGAGCGCAGTACAATAAATTACTTTCAATATACGATATATCGAAAACTATTGCTAGTCGCCAATATCCTTTTAAAGCTTCTCTTAGAATATTAAAAAGACGGTCTGTGCAAAATTTCAGCTTGATCAGTGGGATACGCTTTTCGAAACCTTATCCCTCGTTTTCACGTATTATTATCACAGTTTAACGACCTGCATTTGCAAAACGCCCAAAAACAAACCATCAATGGCTGGAATAGATCTGACAAGCCGTCCATCCGCCTACGACACCCCAATGCTGATCGCCATATTATTGGTGCGATGGTATTGGCCCACCAATGGCTGGTATACATCGCGCAAGCCGTCCATCAGCGTACAGTACCCTGGTCGACGAATTATTGGCGGATTATCAGCAAGCCGTTCAGTGGCTGAATGCTGGCATTTTTTACGACCGGCGACCCTATATGGGAGCTCCTGAAGCGTTTGTGACAATCCTAGCCAGTGATTTGCAGCCTGAACCTGCACCAAAATATTTTGGACAATCATAGAAACGAACGAACGAAACTATGAAAGCATGTCATTGCGACGCGACGACCCAAACTTTAGGACCTTGGCGACACTGGGTTGTATCCGGGCGCAATGAGGTAACCAATATTTTATGGGGGGTCCAGCCATCTGCGTTAATTGGCGACCTGGTAGCGACTCATTCCAGCTAGTCGAGCTGACCATCCGGAAAAGGAACCGGTATCAGCGCGACGTCAAAGTCCGCCAATCGAATAGGTTGCCGCGGCTCATTCTGCGCAATGGTTGTCCCTAGCTTACCTTTCTTCCGTATTAAGGAGATAACGCGGATAACAGCTTTGGAAATCTCGGCATCATCGAGGTGCCGGTTTACGTTGCGTGGGCGTATGTAGCTAACCGCCTTCTTGGTAGCTCACATGTCCGGGACGATAGCGCCTACGTCATCGAGCGCGAATGAGATATAGAACCGCGACGTTTCGACCCTTAACGAGTTTATCTAACGGGAAACGCGGTGGCGAGGCTCTTCTCTGGAAAATTATACGGCACGTGGAACCTCCGTTTGTATACCATTGACGATATCGAGCTTTCAGCTGCTCTCGTACAATTACAAGAAAATTACATAGCGACAAGCCAAGATCGCATGCGTTGCCGATGCGCGTATCGGTAAATACACCGTCACCACATGCACGTTTATATACACACATACGTACGTATAGGTATATCCGTGCTGCTCTTCCTTTAACCATTGATAGTGCACTTAAAGACCAATCGACGTTGATCGCCACCCCCCCCCCCCCCATCCGCCCCCCGGTTGAAACTCCGGTTTTCGCTCGTTGACGGACAAATCGACGATCGCTATCTCACACGCGTATACGTAGGTATACCGCCTTCATAATATCCTATGAGTTACAGCCTGTGTGTACGTAGAAGGAGGCACGTTTCGTACGAGTGTGGGAATGCTACTACACGAGGACGGATACAACCAAGACACTAAATCATGGGGATGCTCGAACCTCTTACGTGATTCAACTCTATAGGTTGGGAATTCCCAGGCACCTTTTTTATTTTAATCTGCGCACGGTATCACCTGTTTAACTGTGAATGGAATTTCATAGTTGCAACGGGTCGGTAGAGTCGAGCCCAATGGTATAACGTATCCGATGTACAATGTAACGGTCTTGAGCCTGCTTGGGTTTGGGAGTTTTTGTTTGGGCTCGATCTACGGGTCAGCTATCCACGAGATGAATTGAAAATGGAATTTTATGGGTACAACTGGTCAGGAGAATCGGGCCGAATGGTAGAACGTATACGATGTTCGAATCGCCGATCCACAGTTTGTTTGCGTCTGTTTACGTTACTTGATGGTAGTCACACTGGGTCACATTCACCGAGGCGAATTCTGAATCATTGTCGTACGAATATTGCCCATCCAATCGGCACGAAAATATTATGGTCCGTTCTTGGATCAGAACATGCAACAGCCGAGTAACCTCAAGAAATCGAATGATAAGTAGTTGAAAATCACTTTGGTCATGCACGTTTCAAAAAATGGGTATTGTTATATAGAAAGTCGATTTTTCAATTTGGTTTTAAACGTTACGGACGATGCTCCCGAGACACGATACACTTAGAACCAAGTAGTCATATAATAAAATGTTTAAAAATAAGTATGTGCATTGTTACAGCCATAATCGTGTCATTGTTATTCTCCCATTCGGATATAGTAGCTCCAAAGTTGGAGGTTTATTGGGACAGTGACCGTGGAGGGCCACAAAACGGAACAAGCCAATAGACAATCTCCAAACGCCTTTGCCTTCAGTGCAGAAATTGTCTTAGGGATCCAATTGGATTCCCATCTTGTTTCCACTTTATGATAGGGATCCAATGGATCATCGCATTGAATCTCTCCACTAAAATGACACGGCCCTTCATTGGATTCCAATCGGGAATCACCTGGAACCCAATTCGGATCCTAAAGTATTTCTACAGTATCGAACAGAATCCGATACGATTCTCGATGGATCCCATCGCGTTCCACATGTTGAATTTTCTAAACAAAATATATAGATATACAAAATTAGTGAATTTTAAAAAAGTATAAATCTTATCTTTTTTGAAGTACAAATCACTTGAAACTATCCTTTAAAAATCGATTTGAATTTATCGGGGAACAGTGCAGAATCGAACTGAATCCCGATGAGGACTTCCTACGTGCGGTGTGCCTAAAAAATCCCTACAGAGAGGTCGCATCTTAGTACTCCCTAACAAATTTATGCACGGGATCACGAAAGGATCTTTTTTGGGCGATCCAACAAATACCGTTTGGAAAATTAAAAAAAAAATCCCCAAACGACGTCAATTGGCAAATAGAGCGGAATCCACTTAGATTTCAATGTGGCCTCCCTAAGTGCGGGGTCTCTGGAAAATCCCTATAGGGTTGTGGTAGGATCCCCAACGAATTTCTGCAATCAGGATGTAACGAAGATTATCAGGCATTTCAGCAGGCCGTTTAATCGGCTAATTGATTCGTTGGTCCGTGGATCTTGACGACATGGATTGCGAACTCGGTTCCGTCGAAGTTACGATGAAGCGTGGGAATATCTGGGCTGAGCGAGGTTGGAAGGTAAGCGATTAGAGATGGGCAAGAAAGAACGGTCAGGTCTGTACCGTTAGACATCCCTCCCTCTTTCTCCGTATCTCGCTCCGGCCGGCCGGAATTGAAGGAGAAGTAATACGCGTTTTACGGATAAGCTGGAGGACCAAGAGGAAACGTGCGGTATGTGGGGAGGCCTCGGGGCTTGTTTGCGGAGGCGGCCAGTGTCTCGAAGATCATGGCGGGAAGACCTGGAAAATCAGTAGAGATTTCCGGGAGATCCTCAGCGTGCCGGTAACTTAACACGCCTGCTTACTACTACGCTACACGGAGGGTGGAGTACTTGATTCTTTCCTCTGGGCTCGTACTTCACACTTTCCCTTCTGCTTCTCTCTGTCCCCGTCTCTCACTCTTCCTCTCTTCTGGCTCCTCCTCGCCTCTGCGCCTTCAGCTCTTGGGCTCGCGCACCTCCTCGCAAACTCGTTCCCTTTTCGCTCCACTCGGTAAAGTACATCAGGCGCAGGGGTCTCGCAAGAATACAGGAAATATTACACTCCCTCATATTTCACACCGAATAAGCAGTAAACATTGTCGGGGTGCGGGCGGCCGCACGCCGTACGTACTACACCTCTCTCCTGCGGGGAGAGAGAAAAAAGTTTTGATTAAGCCGACGACTTGACCCGACATCTAATTTGCATCGACGGTAAATCACGCCGGAGTAGTCTTGCGCGGTGCGTTATGCGCGCACGGTCTTTCTCACTCTGGCTCTCGGTCGGGCCACCACCAGGATGCGGCAGATGGAGAGAGAGAGAGATATAGAGAGAGAGAGGGAGAGTTCCTTCGGGATGCGTGGTTAAATAAAGTGCCAGAGGGAGCGGGAAGTCTTCGGTGACTTTTGCAGAAGGAGGACGGGAGGCAGAAAGATGTACGCGCTTCATTGCGTATTCGTACGGGGTGTACGTTTGCTCGTTGACCCGGGCAAGATGGAACTCCGCGGGAACAGTCCTCCTAGCGCCCACTATCGAATCTCCCCGTATTCCCGCATAAACGCGTGAGAATAATTGGACACTCGATCATTTGTGAGCCTGATCCAGCGCTGATTAACGCTCCCTGAGGAACATCGCCGGTACTCCACCTCAGCCACGCTACATATATGCACATTTGGAAAAACCAGAATAACGAGCCACGGCTGAATCAACTTGAAAATAAAGGGGTTGGGTTTGTTTGGGTTCATTGCGAATCAAAATGAATGGTAGAACTGATCGAAGACGAATCCATTTTACCATCAGCAGATTACTGGCTCGCAGAAATGAAGCCGGTGGTTAGACATTTCAAATGACTTTCCCTGAATCCAAAGACCAGATATCCGAAAAAAAGTCGATCGAAAAAACGAAGCGAAAGACCCGGATAGACTGAGATCTGGTAATTGGTAGGATGGCGATACTTTTCTCGCAACGGGGCAGATCAAAGTTGATTTCGTTGCTTCCTTCCTTTGCCTTGCTCAGCGCGCAACGGCCACGAAGGAGGTCGCCGGGAGCCTCGCATTCGTGTCTTGTAGAAACTCGTGTTTGGCAACGAGAGATAGAATCCGTGGTGTAACTGCGCTCCTGCTGCCGTTGCTTCTCGCTCACTCGCTCTTTCGCAAGAAAGAGAGAGAGAGAGAGAGAGAGAGAGAGAGAGAGAACTGGAGGAAGAGTGCGAGAGCGCCGGACTTGTTGTTCTCTTGCACATGGGGTGGAGGACGCGAGCTCGCTAACTTCGAGAGGTCATCGTTGATATAGAAAAAGGCTTGCCACGCGTTTGCCCAGGAACTTGTGGAGTGTTGGGGGGAGGGTAAGAGCCGCGCCCGTGTGTGCCCAGGGGCCGATATAAAATCCGAGAGTGCCGGAGAACCGGCGAGTGCTGGAAACCGGGAGACGGAACCAGAATGAAGGTGAGGACGTTGAGGTTCCGCGTATGTGTTGAGCCCCGGCAACTGTATACGTATATGTAGCGAGTATAAGTACGTTAGTCGGAGGAAGGGAAACACGCGGGTACGTATGTGCGACACAGAAAGGAGATATGGAAGCAAATAAAGGAAGAATGGTCGGGGCAGAACGCACGTGATGGTAGTTGGCGTACGTACAGAAGTGCACGGGGTATTAGTGAGGTGAGCCTTCCGCGCGCTCTTCCTTCGCGAGTGTGCTCCAGCGTGGTATCCACAAGGGGATCAAGCAATGCGGACTCGCTCCATATTAGGACCTCTCCACACTATGCCTCACGCACTATATATGTTTCCTCGTTGGAAACGAATGTTATTATATACCTACCGTGCGTATATTGCGAACTCGCGGCCGCCTGCTTCACGATCGATAAACAATTTAGCAAGGTACGTATGATACACGACGCGAAGAAAAAAAGCAGAAAAAGACCATTTTATTCCGAATAAATCGCGTTTGGGATCGGATATGAGGATGTATTCGAATAGAGGTGAACTCAGTGGTGGGCATGTAAACGCCAGAAAGGCTTCCCTATCTCCGTCTAGGAAAGCTGAAACGTTTGAATTGTATATTTTTTTATTTACTCATTATCCAAAATATTTTTCGTATATTTAAGTTTTTCCGATCTCTAGTGAGGATCCTAAAAATGTTCGGTAGGATTATCGCAGCTCGGATATATAGAAATAAATTTGGGCAACGCTTAATGAATTTTTATATTCCAATGATGCAAACTTTGACATCATGGTAAAATAACATTCGGTCTGTTTCGTTGCCTAGGCTCTGCCGGGCTACGCTTCCATGGTGATGATACACAGCTCAACAGCCAATTTGGTGCTGCAAGACTGTATATTTTTTTCAAAATTTTATCTCTATACTAATCCTATTTCAACACTTAATATTGATATTTAACGTAATAACAAGGAAATATACAAATTTTAAAATAAAATCTAATTTTTTGAAAAATTCTAGTTTTATTGAATATTTTTGCGTTTAGTAAGCTTATTCATGACTTGCCAAGGTAGTCACGCATCAAACTCCAAACGTGATCAGCCATCATGTGTGTGTTCCCCATCTTCCCTGATACCTGCCTTCCATGGATTTTATGTATTGATGGAAGCGTTTTCCTTGCTCTTTACTGAAAGAGCCAAGATTTCCTGCGAATTTATCTTGATCCCTTATTCCTATCCCGAACTAAGCAAAAAAAGCATCTTTCACGAAATCTGTAATCGTTTTCTGAATTTTTCAATGGCAAACTGGTATTCGCTTTGCTGCCGTCGACATAGCACTGAATGGAATTATAAATGCAAATAATTAAAAAAAAAACATGTCTGAAATGAACTGCTAACGACACTTACTATGGAATTAAGATTCATTAAAAAAAACGTGGTGCAGTAGATTGATTTATAGGTTGGTATAAGTCTTACCAGTAGTCGCTTGACGAAAAATCGTACGAATTTTGCCGGCAGCAAGAATTTATTTTTTCGTTGGCTTGTGTGATCGCTGTTTGTGTTCAATCGACCAACCGGTTGATTCGCAAACCTTTCGGAAAGTGAGTTTCGATTCAACATCACAATGTTCGCCTGCCAACAGGCACATGGACTCTCCATAGTCCAGTTTTATCAAATCATCCACGTAGGGAAAAACATGGTGGGATGTGGCAAGTGAATATTGCTGAATGGATCGATCGATAAGTTTCGCAACGAAGCTTGAGGATAGTGGTTTCCGCGATGCACGAAAGCTGCTCAGCTTAAATGAAGAAAGGGTGTGTATCATGCTGAGTTCAAGAGATATAGCAAACGAACACTATAATCCGAGTTAATACAGCGCCTAGATGCGTGCGGATTCGAGTAGCGCACCTGTTGTTTATTCCCTTCCCTTTCTCTCTATCTCGCCCCTTCTCTGCTCGCAGCCTCCCTTATTCCTGAGTCAAGATACTAATAAGCCAAAGCCGTACTTGGTCCTTAACCATATGATCCGCCGACCGGTTCAATCCGCCACTCAGCGGTGCATCGATGAGAGTGCCGGTACACGCAGACGTAACAACCAGTGCGCAATCGCGGCGTAGCAACATCGGGAGGGAAAATCGACTCTTGTCAATCCGCTATAGTCCGGGCGGTTGGGCGGCCGGGCACGATTGCCGATATAGGAAGCTCTCAACTGCGCACCGACACATTTATAACCCCGTGGGGCTTCTGGTTTGCTTCGTCATCGACGTTCCATATATCCCGCGCATCGATCGTAAACCGGGCCTTGCCACCCCTCCCCCTCTTCCGCCTCTTGAACATCGCCACGGTTATTGTACGGGGCCTCGAATTTTTCAGAAGTGCTAAATTTTCGAGTGCACAATGCACAACGCACACTTCTCCCTGAGGAAAATAAATTGGAAGCAAGAAAAGAAAAGTGAAGAGGAAGGAGAAACAAAAAGACGCGCAAGAGCCGCGTGTTGGTGGCGAACGCGTCGATAAAACTCTCTCGATAAATCAAGTTTGAGGATGAGGGGGAAAAAAAAGAAGGACGTTTGTGTACGTAGATGGTGCACGTGAGATGCAGCTCGTGAAACTAACGAAACGAATAAGAAATGAGAGAATAAGGCGTGTACAGGGTGTCCCGAGAGTCTCGTTAGAACCTCGCAGGATAGGTAGACGATGAAATTCTAATGCAAAAAGTTCTCATCCGTTTTTCGCTGAGGCGCATCGTTGCCCAGATATTAACTAACTAACGCCAGCCAATCCGACGCGCCGACCAACATTCAGCTACGATCGGGCCTATCGTACGCGACCGAGTGGGCGGGACGCGTTCGCTACCGCGCGCTTCTCATCCCCCACTCGGCGGTATCCGCATCAACGGCGCGTCCGATTGGCCCTCACCTACTAATTTATATCCAAGTAACGGTGCGTCGTAGAGAAAAACGGATAAGGACTTTTCTCTTTGGAATTTCCCGGTCTGTCTAACCCTCCCTTTTCCCCCGCGAAGTACTGTCGTCACTTTTCAGACACCCTGTGCACGGTGTACGAGCCGAACAAAAGTGTATGCATACGTGCATGTAACATATGCGTGTATGAGATTCGGCGCTTGGGAGTCAACCTACCGATGTCTCTACCTCGTTGTCGTTCGCTTAGTTGCTTTTCTTGCCGATTTGTACCATTACTCGTGAGATCCGAACATTTTAATAGAGAAAGGTCTGATAATAGGATCATGTTTTACGACACCTCGTTATGAGAGTTAAGATTTACGCGCGTGGGCACGGGTATACAGCGACGACGGTACACACAAGGACCTCGTCTCGCTGAATGGGGCGAGATGTGGTGTGGCGCGCACGCGGTCAGCGATATGAGGAGTTCTGGCCAACACCGACCAGGATATATCTATATACATATATACCGTATGTATATTTATGTATTATATGTACATACGCGAGTTTTATGGGAAAGAACGGTAAGGGCCGAGGCGCGGGTCCGCGAACAGAGTTCTTCTCTCTCTCTCTCTCTCTCTCTCTCTCTCTCCTCACACCCCCGCGTCATATATATATGAGAGTGTATTTTGTGGGTGTATGTGCGTGATTGCGGGGGTGGGGGCACATCAGAAGGTACAGGGATCGCATATTATACATACATGGTGCACGGGCTGCGCAGCCACTGCGAGTCAAGAGGTTTTGTTCACCACGACAATGCACGAATATTTCGCTCTTCCCGTGTATTAAACTTCGTACACACATCATAAAGTTATAACGGGCTCTCGTCGTATTTCTGATACGAATCGCGATTTTCGTGATGCGTGGGTTGCTTGACTTTTCAACCCAGCATTAAAGTTCGTCGAACCCATTTAGGCGCGCACCCCCATCCCCCGAAAGCGATCTTCAATTTTTGTATAGCCAAAAAAATTATCTCGCTGCTGTTACGCGCGTGTGTGTGTGTGTATTTTTTTGCATGCCTTTTTATCATCGTTAATACGCGAGCGAATCGAACGTATCCTACCTCGGCATCTCTTTCGCGCTCTCCTCCTCTCCCTCGCTCGTGGATTCGTATCCATCACCGGTGGGAAACGATGATAAGCACCGTTATTCAATAAAAAATAAAGGTAACCCTCAACAAGATGATATTAAAGATTTTTGAAATATTCCGTTATTATCGTACGATTGGTAAGCCCAGCCAACGAAACCCGAGTCGAAAACGGTAATGCTAATTTCAGCCTGTTGGATCTAATCTCATCCTTTCGGAGTACTGATGCGCCGCTCTTTTGGACAAGAATTTCGATTCCCGTCTCGATTTTGTCCGACCAAAAAACCTCAGTATATCCATTTCCCTTAAACGTTAGCGTGCTGACTTTTCGAATTGAAAAAAATGAAGTATGATTTAATTTTGCGCAGCCTAATACCTCCTTTCTTCCGCCAATCCTAACCTGCTTGGTGAAAATTATTATGACCCAGATCCAAACCGGGTTTAAAAATGTTTTTTTAATTCCGCGGAAAAGCATAGACTACATATATAGATAAAACGATTTTTATATTCATCCACCAGGTCCAAATCAGGGTTAGAATACCGGGGCTAAAAAAGCACCGACATAAACCCAACCTCATTCATCCGGATCTCGCACGGCCGGAAACTTCGGGATTCGGCTTTAAAAAAAAGAATTAAAAAAAACAGAAACGCTTACTTTTTTGTTCACTAGGTACGAACGGCAAAACGGAAACCGTTTTTGCAGCGAACTCCTCCACCCCCGTACGTTCGTACATTTCGTATGCGCTCGTAACGCAAGCAACGTATATGCGTTCTCGAGCAGATAAAAGATTGACGAGCGTTGATTCAGCTGGTCAGGTTGGAATTCGAGTGGTAACTCCTCCGGGCTCTGTGTATAATACTTGGAGTGCGCTTCGGTTTTTTTTCGCCACGATTTCATCATCGGTTATTTTACCAGGCGGTGGGGGCTGGGGGGTGAGGGAGCAAAAGTGCGGGCAATAAAATCCGCGAGGACAAGGCATATGGGATCCGCAGGGAGGAAGAGGCAACAGCGTGAGAGAGAGGGAGAGAGAGAGAGAGAGAGAGAGAGAGAGAGAGAGAGAGAGAGAGAGAGAGAGCCGACAGTATAGAATGAAAATAATAGCGGTGAATATCCCGCAGAATCAGCCCTGCGTACAAGCTGCACTTTGTGTGCAAGTACGAGATGTGGTCCAGAAAGAGAGAGAATGAAAAAAAGGCAGCGAAGCAATAGAAGAAGAAGAGGAGGAAAAGAAAAATCGGCGGCCTCGACGTTTCGGTAGATTCGTGATAACTCTTTGGGGGCTGCCAGAGATCGGTACCGTCGATGACAGGCCCAGGATCCTCGCGTATATTCTGATCATACCGATCCCCGCGAGAGTTACGAGAGACATCTTCACTAGTGCGCCCATCCGGAGGAGTAAGATCTATATAGAAGAGGGGTACAGAAGAGATTGCAGAATCTGCAACACAGGCTCCCTGTGATCGTGTGCCACCGAGTTTCATTTCTTCTCTCTCTCTCTCTCTCTCTCTCTCTCTCTCTCTCTCTCTCTCTCTATCTCTCTCTCTCTCCCTGCCTCCCTCTCTCTTTGATATCTCCCATCCACATTTTTATCGTTCTCCCGTCTGTTTTTCCTTGCGACTTCGTTACGGTCGCCGACTACTCTCGCGAACGCACGTTTGACCGACGTTTCGAGTCCTTTCGCATGTAACTCCTCGAAAGAGAAGCTCGTCGCATTTCCCGATTGAAAAAAATGCGCAAGCTTCGATCTGTATCTATATGCGAAGGCATAAGACGTTCGGGGGCGGGGGGGGGGGGGCTGCGATATTGCAACAGTTTTTCACATTTCAACGATAATCCGTGCGCATTGGTAGTTTCAGCATGAATCCGAAGCGAGTGTACGGAGATAAAGAAGGAAATAAAAACGATGCGGTATATACACAAAGAGAATACGAGTATAAGAGAGAGACGGAACGAGAGACGAAGACGTTTTTTTTTGCACCGTCTCGACACGCTGCATATGCAGTTATAAATCAGGCAATCATCAATATGCAACGCGGCGTGCCACAGTTGTGTACCGTAAAAAGAAATCAACGATGTCGACATACCGACCGCGACCCTGACATTGACCATACCGTCGAACACAGCGAGGATACGTTCACCGACTTGCCTTCAGCAAAAGAAAGAGAACGTTTCCCAATACCACACATATATACACACGTGTGCATGCGGGTCTATCTATATAGACATCTTATTGGCAAACTCTCTCTCTCTCTCTCTCTCTCTCTCTCTCTCTCTCTCTCTCTCTCTTATAATGCTGCTGCAACGGTGCCGAGAGCGTCCTATTCGAGCTACAGGGGACGAGGGACACTAAAGAAAGAATGATCGTCCGTGTTCGGTGCGACCAGCATTTCTTTAAATCCCCCTATCGAAAGTCGTACGTTCTAAACAATATATATACATGTATATATTTTTTCGAAATTTATCTCGTGTGTTCATTCGTTCGCGTTTTCGAGCTTCGGCCATCCCTTTTCACGTTTACCCCACACTTGGCACTTCGCTGCTTCGTGTGACACACAGAGCCTTCCTCCGTTGCGGCAATCGCATTTGCATGAGGGCACAGGGCAACTTCACAAATCCTGGGCTGATAAGTCCGGGTAAGTTTTGGTGTCGCGCCAAATCGAAAAAATTCGTTGCGAATATTTTGACCCGCTTTACTTTCATTTTGACCCACTTCAATTTCTGTACGTTTTTCAATACAGGAGGGTCAAACCCTTGGGCAGTTTGCTTGTCGGAGGGGGGTGGGGGATGGAGCGAGTGCATTTGACATACATATTTGATAGAGCCATCGAACGAGCTTTTATTGACACGAATTTAAGAGGTCGCTTTAGGCGCTGAAAAAGGCTATTGTCATGATTTTTTTTGATAGGTTTATATTATAGATATTGATATAAAAATAGTTACACTTAATAAATACACTTTCGAAATGCATTTAATATTTTTTATTTATTTACTTAAGTCACTATTTATAGGCGAAAATGGTAGTTAAAAAAATGTCCTTAAGAGGTTACCCCCACTTGCGATTTTGAAAAAATCGATTTTTTTTTATTGCATTTTTTTGAAGTATAAGTATCCGGGCCCATACTTCTGTATGGGCCCGGAATAGATGACTCTATGTAAGTTTACAAAAAAAATATTTTCTTCGTGTAAACTGAAATTGAAACTTTAAACGCGTTTTTCTCAAAATGGCATTTCTGAAGTCGGTGACCAAGATTACTCGAACACTAATGAACCGATCTTCTTGAAATTTTGCAGGCTTATTTAATACATAAAAATGTAGTCTTTAATCTTTCGATTTTTTTTTCGAAAAAAATGGCCGTTTTATAGCCAAAAAGCGGCCGTTTTTTTTCGTTAAAATCGAACCATTAACTTTGACTGTCCGCCATTTTGTGAAAAATGAATATTTTTTAAAATCCTTCGATTAAAGACTAGTTTATACTTATATTTGACTAAATCCATCCACATTTTTTTTTCCAGATGATCCACTTCGCCGCAATGTTTGTCACCGCAAACCGTGTATATTTAAACATTATTTCATTGACGGCCATTTGCCACTAAACAATGTAATATTTTTCAATAAAAAAATTACTGAAAGTTCTTCAAGATGTGTTCTTGAAGATGGTATATTGATCGATTAAAAAAGTTTTGTAGTTTTCTTTAAAAAAAATTCATGAAAAAGGCCTTTTTTTGCGCTACAAGTGGGGGAACGCCTTAAAAGATTGTAGGTCTGCGCTGTTGATGAAATCTCGGAGATGGATCATTCGAAACAAAAAAATTATACGGTTTGAGATTTAATATGTTGATGGCTATAGCGCATATCACACAATTTTTGATATATGCAACAATAACAAGATGGCGAACATTTTTCGAAAAAAAAAAACAAAAAAACGTGTTTTTTCACCGATTTTGGCAAAAAATTGTAAATATTCAAATTAAAAAAATCCTTAATATGCGCTATAGCTATAGTTTTAAAGAATATGTGGTTAAAGTTTCATAAGGATCAGTTCAGTAGTTTCGAAGATTTTATCAACAAGCCGTCGAAAAACGTTGTTTCGAGAAAAACGCGTTTAAAGTTTGTTTGGGTTACTTAAATACATATAAAAAAATTTAATGTAATTCGAATGTGTATTTATTAAGTGTACCAACTATTATATCAATATCTATAATATAAACCTATCAAAAAAAATCATGAAAATAGCTTTTCTTTAGCGTCTAAAGTGAGAAGACCCCTTAACCGAGTATCGCAAAAGGTTCGCTGATTATACGTCGATATTGGCAAAAAATTCAAAGGGCGGTTTCAACCCCTTGATTGCAAGATATCGGGAAAGCAAAAAAAAAAGTATCCGCTACTTTTTCGTTCTCTACACAGGTGCAAATTCACATCCTAATCGGATGAAAACTTACGAAAATACGCATAAATCAAATGCATTTTTGCAATAAACAGTATGAAATTTGTTGTTATCCGCGCCGTTCTCTTCTCCAATGTACAGTACTTGCAAAATGAAACATTACCGAAATTTGAAAATTCTTCGTATCTCGTTCCGTTTTCGAGTTATCCCCAAAAAACTGAAAACACCCCCATTTTGAAGGGTGTGTTTCACCCCATAAAAGTTCGATTTCGCAGCTATAAAAAATACGTGTCGACTATTTTGACCCACTCTGCAAACACGCAAAAAGGATGACACCTTAAGGCGATTTCACGTGAGTACACAAATATAGCCAAGATCTATTTGCGTGAAATGAATTTACTTACCAAAGAGGGATTTCAGGAATATCCGCGGAGCAATTGAATAGCAATTGGCGTGAGTTTATTTCGATTCGTCCGGGAAGTCAGACAGGCCAGAGTGACAAACGATAAAATAGCGATCCTCTTCCCGACCGGAGCGCGCAAAACTACGCGCCGATAAAAATCTGTCAGTGATAAATGAAGCCGCTCGTGTCAAATTACCTCGGATAATTATCATTTGCATTAATCATTTGTACCATATAAATTAGCCGGGATGATTGAAGCGAGGGACTCGCGGCAAGATTACGCTGTGAAATAGCGGCGATAATAATATCTGTTTGACTCGCCGGTGTAAAGTTACGTTACGAACATTGTGAGCAGGTGAAAAATTCACCATGACTTTCGTGTCGGACAGATAAAGATCCGAGCAACTCGGTTAAAGAGGTGCATAACGGCGTGAACGGCTAAACGATAATTTCGCGCCTCGAAATGCATATGTATACCTTGGGCATGCGTTTCGAAAAGCGTGGAGGCGTTCATTATGTATACGTATAGTAACGCCTCCTTCTTTCTTTAACACGAGAATTAGGGAAAAGAAAATTATACGGTTTTCAAATAATTGAAAACAATTATTCTTAAGAAGGAAACATACGTATATATATTTATGTATGAACAGTACTATATATATATATATATATATAGCAGGTGTCCCGTTATGAATTAATAATCCTGCAACTGTCAATAGGTCAAATCATGTCCTACTATATGTTGGAATTTCAGTTTAGTAAAAGTCCCACAGTTTTCGAAACAAAAACCTTCTGCTTTTAGTTTTTTGCATACCATTTCTACAAATGATATGAATCGACGATACCTAAGCAACTTTTTTAAGTAATTGGCACGATATGCATAGTACATTTTTTTCATACCGCAGGCTATCAAAGTCAGATGTTCGAATTGGTTTTTTATGGAAATTCTGAATAAGATCTTTTTTCATGAAGTTTCCTTAACATTTAAAGTTAAAAAGAAGACTTTTCTAGATAAAACAAATAACCAAACGTATATTTTTAAAATTGGGTCAAAAAGGTTATCATTTCTAGAAATGGCATGCGAAAAACCAAAGGCAGATGATTTCCGAAATTCCAACATATAGTAGGACATGATTTGACCTATTGACAGTTGCAGGATTATCCATTTATAACAGGACAGCCTGTGTATATATATATATATGTATGTACACACACAGGATGAGGCAACAACTATTCGCGGTAGGAATATTTTCTTAGCTATCAGACTTTAAAAAAACTATTCCTGCAAAAGTTGCATACTTCGAAGAGGGTCATCAAGAGGTGGCTATACGGTTCGTCCAGGTGGAGGCGCTTAAGAGATTTCAAGGTCATCTTCATTTTTTTAATGCAAGAATTATTCTTTTTTCAAAATTTTTTTAACGAATCAAAAATAAGTTCACAGTCCAAATTCCAAGATGATCGATCTAGATTCAATATGAAAAATTTGCGAAAAGATAAATATCAATGTTTTTGATATTTAAAAAAAATCGATTCTAGACTAAAAAATTGGGATTTCTTTTTTATCGTTTTTTATACTTCATCTTGAACGATCATCTTGAAATTTGTTGTGTGAACTTATTTTTGGTACTTTGACCTAATTCTGTAAATAGTCGTCCCATTTAAAAATGGAGGTGTCTTTGAAATCTTCCAAGCGCCTCCACCTGGATAAATCTCGTAGCAACTACTCGATGACCACCTTCAAACTATGCAACTATTGTGGGAAAAGTTTTCTCCTAAGCATGATAGGTTATAAAATATTTCTACAGTTAATAGTTGTTGCCTCATTCGGTGTGTGTGTGTGTGTGTGTGTGTGTGTGTGTGTGTGTGTGTGTGTGTGTGTGTGTGTGTGTGTGTGTGTGTGTGTGTGTGTATATACATGTACTTGAATATATGTTTGAGAAACCATGCAGACTCTGCACTACACATTGAGAAGTATATATGGGTCATTCCATGTCAAATCGACAAATTTTTTACCTGACCCCCTTTGATTTCGCTGAAAATTTTCTATCTTTTTCTACCCCCCGAAAGTTATTTTTCAGAATTTTTTCAAATTTTTTTTCCCGACTCAAAAAAAGTTATGAATTTTTGAAAAAAAACCGCTCTTTTATTTTTAAATTGCCAGAACTTTTTCAAAAATTGACCGTTTGGGAACTTTTTTTTTTCAAAATTTTTGTTTTTAAATGTAGTTTTCGAAAAAAAATATGAAAAAATTTTCAGAATCCCAGATATATGAAATATTTTAGTTTTTTTGAAAAAACCGTAATTTTCTCAAAGTCCGACCGTTTTTTTTTTTTTTATTTTGCTCTAAAAATACTTCAACTAATTCTGCAATGATCCCCGTTAATTAAAAGATGTGACGACAATCGCTTCTAATTTTTTTTCTTGATTATAAAAAAATTTTTGTTGAATTTTTGCTGATTTTATATAACTTTGTTATGAAATTTTTTTTATTTCCTCGTGAAACCTCAAAAGTTAAAAAATAAAATTTTATTGGAGAATTTCAAGTGATTATCGTCCAAGAAATTGTTATTTAAAAAAAAAAAAAAAAATTTTTCTCTCATTGACGTTATTTTTTTACTCTTATGGACGTTTTTTTTTTGGTACTGAAATATGACAACTTAACGTCATTTTGGTACTGAAACATGACAAAATAACGTCAATGAGAGAAAAAAATTTTTTTTTTTTTTAAAATAACAATTTCTTGGACGATAATCATTTGAAATTCTCCAATAAAATTTTATTTTTCAACTTTTGAGGTTTCACGAGGAAATAAAAAAAATTTCATAACAAAGTTATATAAAATCAGCAAAAATTCAACAAAATTTTTTTTTAATCAAGAAAAAAAATTAGAAGCGATTGTCGTCACATCTTTTGATTAACGGGGATCATTGCAGAATTAGTTGAAGTATTTTTAGAGCAAAATAAAAAAAAAAAAAACGGTCGGACTTTGAGAAAATTACGGTTTTTTCAAAAAAACTAAAATATTTCATATATCTGGGATTCTGAAAATTTTTTCATATTTTTTTTCGAAAACTACATTTAAAAACAAAAATTTTGAAAAAAAAAGTTCCCAAACGGTCAATTTTTGAAAAAGTTCTGGCAATTTAAAAATAAAAGAGCGGTTTTTTTTCAAAAATTCATAACTTTTTTTGAGTCGGGAAAAAAAATTTGAAAAAATTCTGAAAAATAACTTTCGGAGGGTAGAAAAAGATAGAAAATTTTCAGCGAAATCAAAGGGGGTCAGGTAAAAAATTTGTCGATTTGACATGGAATGACCCATATACTATACATAGATGCAGATACAGAGAGAACGAGGGACTATTAAAAGGGACGGAAAAGTACTGTCAGAACTCTCTAGAACCATTCACGAAGTTTCGATGTGTCTGAGATAAAATATGCCACAGATAAAATCTCCATAGCAAAAAACGAAGCTCATCTCCCTATAAATGCTGGCGTATATTATCATTTTTTAAATTTTCTCCGTTCGACCGTATGCCCAGCCATGCAGGTTTTTACGTGTTACCCTTCCCAATTGAACACGTTCTCATCCCTCCCTACCCACACTAGGGTAGCACAAATTTGAGATCTATTTTTTTCCTTTTTTTCACTACCAATTATCTTTTTTAAAGCAAAAATAAATCGACATTTGAATTTTTGGGAGGCTTGAGCAGCCTCCAAATATTTTTTGATCGCTCGCAGCTTGCGCGACAATTTTTTTTTTCTTCAAGGAAGATAATTAGATGGTGAGAAAAAGAAAAAAAATAGAGCTCAAAATTGTGCCACCCTAATTTATATATATATATATATATATATATATATATATATACTAACTGAAATATTTTTTAAGATCCTTATTTGGAATTCATAAATAAATTTGAAGAAAAAATGTAGATAGTAATAAAAAAAAGGGGAAATGAAATAACAAAGAAGAATTGTTGTTGCATTCCAACGATGCAAACTTCAACACCATTATATATAAATATATAAAGTACATTTTGAACTCGTCTTTTCTATATAATTTATATGTAAGTTTCCATAATTCGAATGCAACCAAAATTCTTTTCTACTTTTCCCCTTCGTAATTTTTATTGTGGTCTATAATTTTTGTTATACGTTAGGATCTTCGACCTCAAATAAGGATAGGAAAGACCGTTCGGGGGGGTTTTCGTACCCTCGATCGGCAAAATAAATGTGAGCAATATAAGAAAAATTTACTTTCGTTGCGTTCCAAACTTCGACAACACGTAATTTCGGCTAGCACATCTGGTTGTTTCGAGGACGATCCTTGAATCCGAATGTCTAAAAAATAACTCACATATATATAAAACTTCAGTCCTCATTGCATATTTATTGCACTATAGTCCTAAAAAAGGACTAGCGCGCGCACACAAATAAACATCGTTTACGGAGTTAGTTTTTTAGTGTCAGCCGGTTATTAGATTATGATTAAACGATTCAGAGGGTAGATGCAGAGCAACTGGGAGAAAGAATCGAAGCGAGAGATTGCGGCAATCCCATGATGAGGCGGGAAGAATCCTCTTTCTCTCGTCCGGACTATATATATATATACACACATAGGCACAGAACAAATGGCTATCGAAGAGGAAAGATGAGCTAATTAAAATATACAAATACTGGGAGCATCTCGACCGCGCGGTGCTCCCGTATGGAACTAGTTTTATAATGCCTCTCTTCCCCTCTCTGCCCCTCCACCGCAATACGCCGGGAGGCATCATCCATTATATTCCTCCGCTTTTTATTTTATCATCGTTCCTCATACGAGTGTGTGCGCGCGCCCGTGTGTGCACGTCAAACGAATGGATAGCGAACAACGTTCCCAAACGATTATTCGATGATATTAGAATATTAAATTATTATACTTTACGGTGTCTCCCTGGGTCTAATAACTCGTCATCGAGATTGACGACGACAGGGGAACGAGATCGACCCGCGAGCCTGACACACACGAACAGGTACGAGCTGGGGCACAGATGTAGGAAGCAGGCAGGGAGAAGAGAGAGAGAGAGAGAGAGAGAGAGAGAGAGAGAGAGAGAGAGAGAGAGAAACTCAAAGAAGAAGAGAGAGAGACAGGGTGAGGAAAAAGAGAAAAAGGTATAGAGGGAGTGTCAAGTAGTCACGAGAAGTAGTTAGGTCGGATGGTGTGGCCGCAGGTTCATAAATACGAGAGGGTCGGAAGTGCTGATGGCGAACAGCAAGTAGAACAGGCAGCAGCGAGTGCCGAGTTGATGTTTTAAAAGGACTCTAGATAGGAGGCGAGAGAGAGAGAGAGAGAGAGAGAGAGAGAGAGAGAGAGAGAGAGAGAGAGAGAGAGAGAGAGAGAGAGAGAGAGAGAGAAAGAGACAGAGATGTGAAAAAGGATCCATGAACTGGTTTATAATCGTGGCCTCTTTGTTAATATCCTCAGTAACGATTATCACCACCTACGGATAAGAAAGAGAGGCTGAAAGACACACATACACACAGAGAAAGCGAGAAACAGAAGGCTGTACGAGTAAGGTTGGTGTCTAGACGTAACAAGTTGCAGCAGTCCGTGCAACGAGACCTGCTCGTGTGTTGTACAGGAGGGCGGATGCTTCCCTTCGATCCTCGAAGCCTCAACGAGGTTCGAGGAGGACGGGGCGACCAGAGAGCGAGAGAAAATCAGCGTGAACAGCATCCAGCAGAAAGGAAGGTGAGCAACACCGCCGAGTGTATATAGCGACCCCTTCGAGTACTTATCTCAAGGACAACTCCTCCCATCTCTACCGGTCTTCGAGTTATATAAAAAAAGAAACGCAAAAAAAAGGAAAGAACGATAATCAACGAAAGTGGGCTTATTACCCAGCCGCTCGTTATTATCTGCAGGCCCCCATACCCTATTTACTCTTGCGAGCAATTAGTTTCCTCGTGGCGTAGCGTAGTAGGTAGATATAGCGTGGTCCTCCCAGCCCACCAAAAGTACAAAATGCTTTGCGACAGGACTTCCTTTTTTATTTCCCTCACTCGTGAGCCGCGTACACAACAACCCGCCGCGGTGAAAAAAAAGCTCTTCCTACTTCTTTTTATCGACGTGCATGCCATACACCGTTCCGGTACCTTATGGCTGCACCCGTATGCAAGTGGGGTAATGAAATTTCGAAACCTTCGTATCCATGCGGCAGTGACTATCAGCGCGACCTGGTGTTTCAAGGACGGTCGGTGACGTTTTTTTTTCTTACCAATCGTCTTGAAATGACCTTTATAGAGGCTCGCATTCGTCCAAAGGTTGGAGCCGTTGGGGCTCACGGAATGGTCAGTGTGCGGGCCGTGGCCTTGGTTGGTGGCGGCCCTCAAGTGACTTCAAAATCAACTTTTCATATGTATTAGGACTCTGAATAAGTTCTCGCGGTTTTCCAATAGATACTGTTACCCGAACTGCGTGCGTGTAGTTTTGGATGGTAACGCATCTATAACGAAGTATTATAAGCAAGCTTCAAATTCAGTGCATTCCATTTTGCCGAAGTGTAAAGGACTTTTTCTTCAGTGGTAAACATGTCAAATTTAGTGCCAAAAAAGCGTATTTGCAGGGAATTTTACTGCACTACTTTATTTAAAAAAAACCGTTGGATAAAAAACATGCAGAGATTGGTGTAGACGCTGCAAAAATAATGATTTTGATGCGTTGAATTGAAGGCATCGCTTCATAAAGACTCATGTCGGACGCTAGCTGAACTTACAGAATCATTAGGAGTTGATCACACAACGGTTTTGAAACGTTTGAAAGCATTGGGAATTATGTTTTCAATTAAAGCATTACACTTCACGAAAAAAAAACAGCGAGAACATACTGAACATCCCGATACGTTGTAACGTTACGCTACAAATGTCGAGACTATCAGAGAAAGGTGAGGAAAACGGGCTGGCGTAGCTCAGTAGTCAGGGCATTCGACCGGCAATCGAAAGGTCCCAGGTTCGAATCTCAGCCTAGAAGCACACCGCATTTTTTTCTAATAGTTCTCTTGGAGTTTTTTCGAGGGATAAAAATGGCGCCCAAAAGCGGTCCAAGGCCTTAAAACAATCACGAAATATTTCGAATTATCGTGATTGCCGTGGAAAAAGTACCCCGTCCCTGGGATAAGAGTTTCATTGATCTAGCCCCCTTCCGTTCCCTCAGGCCAAGCCAGCCTGTACCACCCCTTTCTCCTTCTGTCTCCCAGACAATCCCCGCGTCCCTAGTACCCGTTGAGAAATTTGAATTCTGTTTGAGTAAAATCTCGGGTCGGATCGACTCCGGCACGAGGGAGCTGTAACGGTACGTTACACACATCGAAAGAAAGCGGGCTGGCGTAGCTCAGTGGTCAGGGCATTCGACCGGCAATCGAAAGGTCCCAGGTTCGAATCCCGGCCCAGTGGCGCACCGCATTTTTTCGGATAGTCTTCTTGGAGTTTTTTCGCAGGATTACAACGTGTACACGTTCACTATCGGTCAAACATTCTCGGACACTTCAGATAATAGCAAAACTTGTGATGACTGTGGATACTTGCAAAATTATATTCGCACAATATAACTCATTACTTAGAGCTATATAATATCTTCGTAACATAATAAATCAAATGAGTTATATTATTCTAACATTATTTGGCGATTATCCAGTGATCGAAAGTTTTGCCATTATCTGAAGCGTCCGAAAACTTTTGACCGGTAGTGTATGTGAATGCGCGTATTAGACGCGGGAGATTTTATGGGTGTGTGGACAAGCCTACCCAATGTAGGCAAGGAACGACCACGGGATGGACGTGGATGAGAGAACGCCTGAAAATTACGATGGAATATCGAGGACACTGTGACCTCGCGAACTGCACAAGTTCCACCCGTAAAATCCCTTCGAACGACCCTCTTCGCGCATGAGGGCGTTAAGAGAGAGAGAGAGAGAGAGAGAGAGAGAGAGAGAGAGAGAGAGAGAGAGAGAGAGAGAGAGAGAGAGAGAGGATTTAAGTGGTCCCACGCGAAAGTGCCGATCTAGTTCTCAGATGTGGCACACTTCCCTTTCGCGTCTCCCTCGATCCTCTCGCCGCGCACTACTTGGCTTGTTATACGCCACTGTCATCGAGTGCCGAACGCCCGGCATCGGAATTATACGAATTATCGTTTTACGAGGATACGAATGATTGCTGTGTCAATGACGAGCGATTTAATCGGCATTGTCCGCCATACGATTACACGAAGGGACTGCTCGGACGTGTTCACGAGGGTATTCAGTCTGGGTGTGTGTATATGTGTGTGTGCGTGCGTGCGAGGAAATTGAAAGGGAATACTTAATCTTCCACGACATTCGTTCTTTTTTTTCACGTCCTTCCGAACGTACGCGAGACAGCGCCTTGAATTCCGCGAGGACAAGTGTCGGTGAATCGAAGTCATTGGTACGGCTAGCTGTGCGAGTAGCTATTGATGAATATCGAATTATCGAAAGCCGATTTTTTTTGCAAAGCGAATCGGAGATCGGGCATTTCAGACAGGTTGGTTCTCTTCCTTCTTCTTTATTGTTTTTACGGTGAATGTTGAGGCTTCTGGGGGGGAAGTCGATCGTATCGAGTATCGTAGAACAAGATGGAAAATAAATTATATTCTGGATATTGCATCTTATTATTAATGCGTACATGCTATTTAGCTTGCCTCCATGCTCGCGGTAAATAGCGAGATGAAATTACGGTTTGAAAAGAAAAAAAGAAAAAATATATATTACGGGGAATTGAGCAATATAATATTCGAATAATTTACAATTTCCACTTATTTTTTTAATGCTTCCATTGGGAGGCGAGAGCAGGGGAGAAATCGCAATAAGAAAATGAGGAATGTCGAATGGATTCGTACGGTTTTTTTTTTATTAAAATGTACACATATGTTGCTCTTGGGCGAAACAATTTCCAATTGCAATTAAAAGCGGTAGACCGAGAAAATAGAAACCTTTTGTAACACACGCCAATGTAAATCGATATGGGTAGGTCAGAGAGAAAGGTATGAATTTTGTATACGACCTCTTCATTTTTTATTACAAGTGAAAATTGTTTTCCTCGGGAGAAAGTAAAAAATAACTTCGTCTCCTACCTCTGAATAAAATTTGCCATATTTTTGTGATGCTTTGTTAAAAAGTAAAACTGACAACCAACTCTAAGGGGTGCCCGGTTATTTTTCCCCCTCTATCCCTCGAGGCATCCCTTAAATTCTTTCCTCCTCCCTTGTACGAGAAGCACAGAAAAACTATTTCCAATTTCAATGAATACTGAAAAATCCAAGAGATTTTTTTTTTCGTACCATAAAATATATTATTTATAACAATTGAGATACATGTGCATATAAATATGAATATATTTTTATGTACTGTTTAATACATTTTTTTATATAAACTATATATATAAATAAATATATATGCATATATTAGGAGTGTGCATTCATTTTTAGAGATTTTTAAGTAATAATACGGCTTCATTATGAAATATGGTTACGAATAGATAATTCCAAATATTTTCCATCACTAGCCTCTGTTTCCCATTTTTCTGGTAATAGGTTGATTCTACTCGAAAAAAACGACACATCTTTAGGGGCAATCCACGGAACGAGTCATTTTTTGGTATCCTCATAAAATGGAAGGGCGGCTCAGCTATGAGTCATCGATCAAAATAGGTGGTAATAGGAAGGGAGCAATATGTGAAGAATAAATAAATAAAAATTGCTGATATTCATGATTTTGCTTTAAAAAAAAACATCGCTTCGCCATTTTTGAGACTTAGGGTATATTTTATTACTACTTCTGGCTGTTACATGGTATTTTTTTATTAATTTTTAAAAATGGCGGAGTTATGGCACGGTCTCGTAAACTGCATTTTCAAAACTGGCGTGACGAATAGCTAAAAAACTAATAGACCGATTCTGATGAAATTTGGTACAAATCTTTCTAACCTCATTGTCTAAAATATAACCCTAAATGTTTTTGAAAATAACAAAAAAACGTATTTTTTATTGGCAAATATAGCCGTTTTTTGCGGAATGTTAAACCTTTTTTTTTCCAAGGCATACCATTTCATCGATTGTCAAAATTTCTCACTTTTTCTATAAACCTACCATTTTTTAGGACATTTTTTTAAACTACCATTTTCGTCTCTAAACAGTGACTTAAATAAATAATTTGTTTCATTTTATGTATTTCCGAAGTGTATTTATTAAGTGTAACAACTTTTATATCAATATCTATAATATAAATCTATGAAAAAAATCATGAAAATAGCCTTTTTTAGCGTCTAAAGTGAGAAGACCCCTTAATGATTCTGCAAGTTCTTCTTGCTTTTGCCCCCTATAGTGCTTTGTTGGCACAAAATTCGACATATTCAACGCCTCGAAAAACAATGTCTTTTGCACGAAAAAATGACACGTACTGAAAAGGCACGTGATGATGCTTTGACATAAAATTAGTAACAATATGCCCCGAGGCGAGTACCAGTTACGCCATCTCTTGAAAAAACCCTCGCAATTAATGCACACACCTAATACATATATAATTTTAAATTTTTTCTTCTTCGTGTATGTGTGTAGAGTGACGAGTGAAGAAGATTCCGAATCCCAAGACGTCTCCACGGGCACTCGAGTTAAATTCAGTCTAATCGGATTAAATTGTAACCGACGGGATAATATGATTTCCCGTGAAATGCCTCACGCTTTTATGTCTCTATTTCTTACCGTTTTTTTTAAATTCGTCAACTAATCGGATTCTACGTGCCGCGAGGAGCTGAGCTCCGCTGCTACGTGACTTTTTGATATTTTTTATTTGAAAAATTGAATAAAAATCAAACGCGATCGAAAATTTCGAAAACGAAATAAATCGTTGTGCACACTGTCGCCGGGGGGGGGGGGGGGGAGTGTACAATTGTAAGGGTGAGTGCCATCGATAAAAGCCCACGGATTATCGCGTGCAGTTTCGGAGCCATTGACCGGTGCAGGGTTTGCCGAGGGTGAGTGCAAAGCGGACGGAAGTTGAACTTCGTACGGAAAAGCAACGTGCAAGTTGGACGAATCGGGGGGGTCGGCCTCGCCGGGTACTAGTTGTGAGTTCCAACAAGACCAACGAACAAAAAGAACGAGAGGGAGGGGCAGGTCAAAATACAAGTTTAATTCTCCCTTTTTCAGCCGGGAAACTCAAACAAATGAAGCTCCCGGGCCGCGGTGATGTTGACTTTGGTCAGAGGCAAATAAGGAAGACCGTGAGTAGTTCAATATTTAACATGTTATATGTCTCTCGTTTCTGTACACGAACGCTACTGAGGTACACACACCCGGCACACCTTCTCGGCTAAAGCTCGATTTAAAACTTTTGATTAATTCTCGGAATGAAAATTCAAAGCCAATACGGGAGGGTGAAAAAAAAACGACCGAAGGTATTTGAACGCGAAGCGGTGTGTGTGCGGGTGCTACTCGTCGTAACGACCTGACTATGGTTTACTTCGTTTATTTTTTTTTGCTTTGCACACGCGAACCGCTACCATGTGACGTGCTAATTGTTCGCATGAAAGGGAAAAGGCTTCGTCATGCAGGCTGCAACTTAATTGAAAAAAATAGGATACGTGCGATATTTTAATTGGCTTTCGTCAAATTGATTCGTTATTTCACTGATACTGTAAAATTGCAGTGTCTGGTTTTACTTTTTCGGGGGGGGGGGGGGGGGGGGGGGTAGTCAACTGGCAGGGTTCGATGCTAAGGTTATTCAATGATTTTTCGAAGTTTTGTCTGAGCGAATTTGGCGTGAAATCGGCTGAAGCTTTTTTCTAAATTTTGATGAAACTAAGCGCAGAATTTGCCTGCGCTTAGTTTCATCTGGATCCTTGAAATCGAACCTGATAAAATGCAGTTATTTTTACAAGAGCACTGGCGCAACGGATCCTCCAGCATTAAGGGGTTATGCCTAGTTGTAACAGTCAAAAATTCACTTTTTTCAAAACCGATATACCTTGACAGTACATTTTATAAATGTTTCCTGAAAATTTCAAGGTGATCGGGTAAAAATGGACAGATTTGTAGTGTGGACAGATTATACTTTTTCAAGCACCTAATTTTTGTGCGAACTTATCATCGTGATTGTCGAACAAAAATCAGCTATTCAACTGCAAGAACTAGACATAACCCGTTAATAATGAAGCTCTTCAATCAATTTTAATAAATACTTTCTCAATTCAGTAAATATTCATGAGTACTAATTTTAGTAAATATTCTAGTAAATGCTTCAATTAAATTTGGTGAAAAAAAAAAACGGAATGTAAACCGGTTTCATTAGCTTCAATCATGATCTGATTCAATTTTTTATATTTATTTTTTCCCGTTGACGCGATTGCGAATATGAATCGAAATCAAATTTTTATCGACATATAGAAAATCTTCCTTTTTTAATACATAGAAAACGTACTTTTCACGATAGCCTTGATAGAATAATCCACGATACGAAATGACAAAATCCCTTCCCAAAATCCAGCGACAAAAATATAAATTAATTTATCATGAGAAATAAATGAGTTCGGCAAAGAAGCAGCCAAAAGTTGGCGCTGCGTAGTTTCTCGTGTATTTTCGTCCACCGGGAACGTCAGAAAGCCACAAAAAATTACGAGGCTCCCGATCAAATTGATTTTACCTGGAGCGTCCTTTACACCTCGCGAGAGACTGTGACAGCCGAAGTAGCGGGCACGTGAAAATTATCCTGCCGCGTGGAGAGAAAGAGAGAGGGGGAGAGGGAGAGGGAGAGAGGGAGAGGGAGAGAGAGAGAGAGAGAGAGAGAGAGAGAGAGAGAGGCAAAGGCTCGTCAACGTTTTAACGAGAGGGGCACCCAAAAAAAGTAAATTTTCGTAAAGACGAGTTAATTAAACGTTCGCTCGAGAGTATAAGTAAATGCGCGGTGACGATAACGACGATATGATCTCGAGGAACCGCGTACGACGATATGATCTCGAGGAACCGCGTACCGCTGCGTACGAATACTGTGTGCATAACGTCATCGAAGGAAGAGAGGAAGAGAGGAAGGGCGAGAAAGGTGCCGGTGAAGAAGGATGAAGGACAAGAGAGAGAGAGAAGGAGCGAGAGGTGCTGATGAAGAAGGATAAAGAACAAGCGAAAGAGAGAAGGAGAAAGAGATTCAGAGAGGTGCCGATAAAGAAAGATAAAGAACAAGGGAGCAAGAGAGAGAGAGAGAGAGAGAGAGAGAGAGAGAGAGAGAGAGAGAGAGAGAGAGAGAGAGAGAGAGAGAGAGAGAGAGAGAGAGAGAGAGAGAGAGAGAGAGGGAAATACTCGTCCTGCAGTCTAAATTCGTCTTGTATAGGCGATTTGATTTAAAAATAAATTTTTGGGAATGAAAACGCGTATGCCTAATATATGTGGATATATATGAATGCAAGTGATGATAAAAACATTCGCCTTCGTCTTCGATGCAACTTAATGTTGTTTTTTTTTGTACCTACTGAAAGCTGTCTTTCGGATTTTTTTTAGATTTTTGTCCCAACCCGTCCAAGCACAATACATTTTTCAAAATTCTATACAATATATTTCCAAGGCTCATAGCTTTTTTACAAATAGAGATATCAAAATAAAATACTAGACCTTTTTTTCGTTTTCAGCTGTAGTTGCATAAAAAAATACGAAAAAAAAATCGAAATTTATTTTCGTTTTTTTTTTTTCAATTTCAAACCCAGAATATATTTTTTTCAAAACTTGGACCATTATGATTTTTTTTTAATTCGTCGCTTTAAAAAAAATACATTCTTATAAGTACTAAGAAATTCGTAGCTTGTGATATTCATAACATGTATTTTTTTACATTTTTTACCTCGTGTGTACCAAGTTGTGTTTCCTCCTTGAATCAATAACGCATGTAGAGTGATTTGATTCTGAACTATTCTTTTTCATTTTATTAAAGTGGTTTGTACACATCTACACTTTTACGCGAATATTGGAGATGTATAGTATTTGTGTCCGGTGCATATTGGTGCGCTGATTCCAAGCTTTAATTTTTTAGTGTACACTTTGTGGATGTGTGAATCGTTTGCACTGGAGTACTTTTTGACTTCTATACTGCCATTATTTTGAGGGATGGTGCAATGAATTTTTCGTATTGCTGGAATCGGCTTAGCATTGTTAAAACGGTTTGTCAACTCAAGTTTCATTCCCTCATAATGCTCTTCAGAGGAAAATTTTATTGTGATATTAGGGATTTTTTCGAAGCCCATTCATACAGTTCTTTTGCATTAATTATTTGTTGATCAGGAGATAACTGCAAGCCGGCTCGAGCTGCCATTCTTTTTACGGTGCCGCCAAGCCCATCACATTGCCCTTTGCCATGAGCGGCCGCGAAAAAATTCCACTCAACTTTTACTTTGTACGCTTGTTCGTATTCAGACAAACTAACAAAGTATTTGAAATTTTTATAGTGCTGAGGTGCACCGTCCGAAAAAAATATATCTTGGCGTTTGCCACTAAAGATTTTATCCAGTCGATCGTAATTTTGGAATCCAAATGTACGGCAATTGCATCTTCGCTTAAACAATCAGAAATTATTACAAAACTTTTGTGCGACTTTTGTCACCATCCTGATGCTGCATTCTGGACGACAATGCGTAGTTTTCGGCGAAATCGCAAATTACAACGAATTCATTCTTCTCGAAAGAATCTTTACGATGTCTCAAAAAGCTGATTGTTTTTTCGCCACAAAAGAATGCGGTAAAAGCGATTGGATTTTTCCAGAAAAGTCGACGAATTCAAACGCGCTTTTAATAGTGGTTTTTAGCGTAGACCGTGGAGTAGACACCTATTGCTTGTAGCGTATTTGGTCGATTTCACTGTTTTCCATTACTAAGATCACTAAATCACTGAGAACTTCAATTCCAGAACAGTTTGAACAGTTATTAAAATAGCACTGAGGTGTAGGGGCTGAGCAAATAATTGCGTCAATACAATCACCATACTCTATAAGTTGCGATTCCATTGCGACAGTTTACTGCCTGCAATAACAAAAAAAATAGTATGCAAAAAAGTTAATTATTGATGTGATTTATTTTTCAATTACCTAGCATCATGAGCTTGATATTTTGGTGTATAGAGCAAACGCAGTGTCCGTGCCAGATGCTCCAGCTAACACACAATACTTTGGGCGTAAAGATACGAATGCGGAAAATCCATTTTTTGTTTCTTGATACGTATATTGGAAAAATCTGTGAAGCTCTCGTAAATTACTGAGAATTAAACGTTTTTGGCAGTGTATTTTTTCACCCTCATCGTTTCGCATTAACACGTTTATCATCCTCGTAAAATTGTCGAACTAATGATATCGTTTCATTAGATAATCAACCACCTAAGGAATGTCGTTAGAATTTTCTTTCAAAGCAATTTTCTTTCTTTCTTAAATTTATCAAAAGATATTTTGAAAAGTTATTCAATCTCCTACCAAATTTCGCTCCTGGGACACACAATATTTCTTGTTTTTTGACAAGTTTTCTGGCAGTTTTTGCAGCCCATCGCGTAGCTCCCATGACATCTGTAATCTTTTGAATGCTCCACCTGAGAGGCATTAACGAAAAAATGTGAATCCGTTCCATCCGGCTTGTATTTTCATTACGATATTTTTCTTTTAATCTTGTAATTATATCCAAAGTGTCGTTGCCACTGAACACATGCGGAGTTGTGTGTTCTTCAGAAATCCAAGTGCCTTCTTTAAGATCGACTTTATTTTCAAGATAAACATGGCTAGTCCTTTTTTAGCGGGTATCGGAGACTCGTTCAGTAATGAAAAAGCCTCATTTATAGTCGTTAGCGTAGTTCCCAGACTTAATTGAGACAACGAGCTACTTTGTTGCGTTATCAACTCATTAGATTGACAATCTGAGTCTATATAAACAATTTTTTTTTAATTTACGCAGTACCAAAAGAAGAGGATAAACCTCTATATCTTAAAATATCTAGACTATTTTTCAAATATATATTTCCAATAGGATATTTACCGGTTAAAATATTGACGTCGTAATCAGAATGCTCAACTGAAATACTTTCATCATGACCTGAATTTTTACCGTCATCAGGATTTTTGCTTTCATTGATGGTTTCCGTGCCATGTTTTGATGAAATTTCTCCTAACTATCATATCGATAGCTTCAAAAATAGACAAAAAATACAAGTTATGAATATCACAAGCTACCAATTTTTTAGTACTTATAAAAATGTTTTTTTAAAAAGTGACGAATTAAAAAAAATGGTCCAAGTTTTGAAAAAAAAATATTTTGGGTTTGAAACTGAAAAAAAAACATGAAAATAAATTTCGATTTTTGTTTCGTATTTTTTTTATGCAACTACAACTGAAAACGAAAAAAGGTCTATTATTTTATTTTGATATCTCTATTTTCGA
The DNA here is from genome assembly GCA_944452715.1 of Ophion slaviceki. Lineage (NCBI taxonomy): Eukaryota > Metazoa > Arthropoda > Insecta > Hymenoptera > Ichneumonidae > Ophion > Ophion slaviceki. Next base: position 20,179,466 of record OX101794.1, read on the forward strand.
AAAAGCTATGAGCATTTTAAAAAAAAATGGTGTAGAGTTTTGAAAAATTTATTGTGCTTGGACGGGTTGAGAAAATTTATTGCGCTTGGACAAAAATCTTTAAAAAATCCGAAGATAGCTTTCAGTAGGTACAAAAAGATAAAGAAATGTCAACAAAATAAAAAATGGTCCGGGTTACGGGTTGGTCGGTTTCGCATGACCTATATATATGCATGTGTGCGTGCGTGTGTGTGTGTGTGCGCGCGCGCGCGCGGGTGTGTACGGGGCTACTGGTTATTGGTCACGATCCCGCGAAAGAGTTGTAGAACATTTTTTTCGCTATTAAATAATCCAGGAATGCTCTACGCAAAAGTGAACCACTTTCGAGATATTATTTTTTTTATCCAGGGGTACATAACATTGAATATAAGTTTAAAAAACCGATGTCTAGTACCAATCTTTTTTATTATTTGTCGTTTGAGGACAAAGTAAAAAAGAATTGTAAACAATAAAATAACAATAATTATTAGGCTTGCAGAGTTTCGGACCCCAAATTCAAAAATGTTTGCATATTATTCTTATTTTATTATTGATAATTCTTTCTTCCTGTGTCCCCAAAATAATTTTTAACACTACAAATAATAAAAAAGTTTGATTCCATACATCGATGTTTGAAAATTCATTTTCAAAGTTGCCTACCGCTTACTTCAGGAGTTAGGCCACAGTAACGGGTATAAAATCATGTGCGAATTTAACCATTTTTTTCGTATGAAGAAGTAATTCACTCATAAAATTAATTACACATCTTTTTAGTATGGATATTAAGCTGTTAGAAAATATATGTTTTTCTTTTTCGATGTACAAAATGGCCGACTACTAATATTTTCTTTTGTTATCGCTTTTTAGGCGCTCCGCGGCGTGACATTTAGCATCCACAATTTTTTACCTAGAACAAGAAACAAAAATTGTCGTCAATCTACATTAGAATACCTAGAGAAGTGCGTACCAAATTTGAAAAATCTTGGTTTATTCAAAAGTTGTAGGTTTTTAAATTGAGTTATAGGTATTTGAATGAATTTTCAGTGAACAATTTCGTATAAAACTGCTCATTAAATGAAAAGTTTTCGATTAATCAGAAATTCCGTACGTACTTCTCTGCGAAATGCAATTAGGAACATAACTTTTAAATTTGAAGAAAATCGAGTAAAAATTGTTGAAGTTATTTATTATGCCAATTGGAAAAAAGCTGTTTCGCGAAAAACGCGTTTAACGGGGTCCTCTAGTTTCTCGGGTCGAAAAAATCGATTTTTTTTTTCATTAATCACATCTACAACATGTGTAGAAAATGTGTGCCAAAGGATTTTTCGATATTCGACATGGTTCACAAGTATAAATCACATGCGCGAACTATCTAACGCGTTTTTCTCGAAACACCATTTTTCGAAACGGTGACCACGATAATTCAGAAACTACTGCACCGATCTTGTTCAAATTTATACAGCATCTTTAATATGTTATAAGCCAGCGATTGAACTAGGATTATCATGATTGCTTTGATAGTTTTTTTTGTACGAGCGAAAAACTTAAGAAAAAAATGAGTAAAAAATAGAATGCAATTTTCAAAAGTGTATAAAAAAGTCAATTTTTGTAATTTAGAATTCACTCTATTTCAATCACTAGTCTTAAATATGAAGATTAAAATGCCGTTTGGTTTTTTTATTTCAGATAAGCAGAACAGCCGCAATCTTGGTCACCGTCAAGCACCTCTTTTACTTGATGTCTTCCTGTCGGCCACTATAACGTTTATTCTATTATATATTTTGACTTCAAAAAATTTGTAAAGCTTATTTAAATGTTAATAAAGATTATGCAAAAACAATGAGATTGATTATTTCGATGCTTTGCCCGTAAAAAATTATTGAAAAAGCCGTAAAAAAACAGCCGAGAAACTAGAGGACCCCGTTAAAGTTTTAGGTACTCTATGGCCGTGCTAAAGGTGGGCATACGTTATACGCTCAAAGTCGGTGAAAAAAAATGTTCTTGCTGTAAATCGAATAGTAACTTATTCTTATGATGATAAAGCACCGTTTTAGCGAAAAAAAATCGATTTTTTGAAAATTCTACTGTGGCATTACCCCGTTAAGGGGCAATGCCACAGTAGAATGCCTCTCTGGAAGCCCAATTCGAAGGGGCAGGAAGATGTTTTTTTTTCTAGTAACACATTGGTTAGAATAAATCATTTTTTCCCCAGCATGTTGTGAACCGAAAATGACTACTGTTTGAACGCCAACTGTGCAAATCCAAGTCAATAGTGTGAAAGTTACTCAAGATATCAATCCCGCCGTGTCGAGATATGTAGTTTCGAGATAATCGCGTTCAAAGTTTTGGTACATATTTTACACGATCTTGTGAAATATTGTCGTCTCACCGCTAGTCAGCGATTCCGGCACCATATAAGTGTCCTTCCTCATAATCGAGATCGTGTTGCACACCCAATCTATGCAATCTGCGGACGGTTCGGGCCTCTTTTGAGTGTTCTTGTGCTTTGATGCCCGCTTTCGTTACACGCTAATCATCCTTAACCCGACGCACACTGTTCCACTAAAACAGGTGTTACTTCGTCAATTTTGAGAATTTCGGGGTCCGGTTGGTCTCAAAATATTCTCAAAAACTCACAATATAACAATATGCAAAAAAAAACAATTTTTTGAAATTCCCAGCGAAAGATACCCCCTTGGGAAAAAACAATACCTCTAAAACGGTTGACTTTTGCACAAACCGTTACTGTCTTATTTGATAGGGGAAAGCATGTTCTACAATCCTTTCACGGAGTCGTGATCACCCAGTAGCCCCGTATATTAGGAACAGCCCTCATCAAAGAGCAATTACATCGGCTTAGTCCTAAATGAAAGATGCTGAAGAAATTTCGCACGTGTTACGAGAGGGTGGCGGCAGGCAACGAGGGAACCAGTGAGATGTGTCGAGGATGGGTAGGGTAAAGGCAAAGTGGCCTATTCTCCCTTGTGGCGTTTATTGGGTGCGAAAATTCGGTATCTCCATCTTTTTCTCGCTCTATGTTACATCGAACCTGGGACTTTCGGAGATCTCCGTTTGTCCTACGGGGACGGGCGATATGTGGCGATTGCGGTGTGTCGGTTGGTCTCGCTGGTAGCGAGATCCCGCGGGGGTACCATGCCCCAGGTCCCTCCAAGCCGCGCGATAGATTCGCAGATAGCTGATAAACGGGTTTAATGATATTTAAGACACCCGAGACGCAATAAATCCGGCCACATTCCCGATGAACATTTCGGAAAGGAGAAGAGATACAATCGAGTGAGGAACCGTCTTGAGAATCTCTCTCTCTCTCTCTCTCTCTCTCTCTCTCTCTCTCTCTCTCTCTCTCTCTCTCTCTCTCTCTCTCTCTCTCTCTCTCCCCCCCCCTCTCTCTTCTACCGTCTCTGTCTCCCTGTGTATCTTTTTCTCCCCACTTGTTCCCGTTCTTAAGTTCCATAGTACATCTCCCGAAAGTTCGGGGGACCTGCTGCCAGGAGCAAAAGCCAACGACGCGACGCACACACGTACGCACGACAGAACGCACATGCGAAAAAGATTCGAGAGAGAGAGAGAGAGAGAGAGAGAGAGAGAGAGAGAGAGAGAGAGAGAGAGAGAGGAGAAGCAGCAGCAGGCACTCGTGATCTCTGAGCCACGATCTCTTACAACCAACTACCATTCCACCAGGCACCGTAATGAGTTTATAAAACAAGTTTCGAATCCATTATTCACGTCTCCGGTGGCACACGGGATCCGTAAACTTACGCCGAATTTCTTCCTCCACAAGGAACGTGTGTAATGTTTTTTTTTTCGTTTTGCTTTCTTTTTTTTCGATTTTTCGTCTCGTTGCCAGCGCCATTTTTGTTTTTTTTTTTCGAAAATCACGGTTTCGTCGAATTATAATCGGGGGAAAAAACTTACTGCTCCGATGAGCGCGTTGACGACATTACGGTAGAGTGAGAGAAGCAGTGGAGGGAGAACACTCGTAACTCACCTGCAACGAGAAATCAAATAAATTTGATGAGCGTTAGTAAAGATTACGGGCCCGGCGATCTATGGCTATTTAAATTACGTGTCGATGTATCTCATTCGCTAGTCGACGCTTCGCCATCGAAGATTCGTACGGGCTTGTCAGGCTTGATATATCTACGGCGTGCTGATCATTTGTGAATGTGAAGCCCAGGCCTACCTCATTAATTCAGGCATTAAAACACCATTCGAGATTATTCCGTCGCGGCGCTCTTGCCGATATAGATAAGAATAATTTGACAGGGTGAACGATAGTAATGGACGCGCGGACGGTGGGCGGCTTCGACGATCTCGCCTGCCAAGCGGCGCTCGCCGATACTGATTGATCGACCTGGCTACGGGAGAATACTACTCCGAGATGGTGTGTGTCATTTTTGGAAATTTTTCACCCTCGCCTGGTGGCGAGGAAACGGCTGCAACGGTTTGCTGAACTTCCGGTGTGGGAGGATAAACGCGTAGGGAGTTTTTTGGAACTGCGGTTCGACGGGATCCGTCGAGGAGAAGCTGAGAAAATGCGATTTTGGTTTTGAAAGGAAAGTGGCGATGGCCCTCGCCACTTTCACAAATAATATCGACCTTTTTGTTTTTTTTTTCTTCTGGTGGTGGGATGACAAGTATACGGAGAAAAAAATCACTTGGGTTGACGAAATTGTACACTGATATGTGACCAACGAAATATTGAGAAACATTGATATGAATAAGTTACTCTTAAGGGGCTGTACTAGTGTGAACGGTGAAAATTTGGGTGATTTTCGGGAATTATTTGGAAGAAAAGTACACAATTAAATGTTTCGGAAAATTAAGAATATAATTGGCTATATTCGACAAAAAAAAGTTCCTCCACTGCTGACATGATTCCGGCTGATTGAGTAGCTGAAACCGAAAAAGGAAAAAATGTCGTTAAACTGGAAGGTATTTCCTGTACAATGACGCAGGATTTTCGAAAAATCTTGAAAGTATAAAAATCTTAAGTGTATAAAAATCTTGAAAGTGTAAAAATCTTGAAAGTATACAAATCTTGAAAGTATAAATCTTGAAAGTATAAAAATCTCATCTCATATTCTTGAAAATATAAACTGTCGAAAAAGACAAAAAAATCGATATTTTTAAGGTGTCACACTGGTATAGCCCCTTAAGATAACCTGATATTCAATTTTTTGAATACATAACACAGCTCTTCGATTTGGTGCATCTTATCTCTATACTGATCCTATTTTAACACTAATATTGATTTTCTCCGTACGAACACGAAAAAAAAACAATTTTTTTTATCAAATCTAATTTTATTGAAAAATTTAAGTTTCATTAAATATTTTTCCATCGAGCAAGCTTCTTTTTCGTGATTTTCTTGAGTGAGACTAGTCGAGGCACTCGCGCATCAAACTCCAAACGAAATCAGCCATCATGTGTGGGTGTCCCATCTGGCCTGATATCTATCTTCCATAATTTGTATATCTTGGTGGAAGCGTTCTGCGAATTCATGATTATCCTCTATTTCTATGCCGAAATAAAAAGAAAAAAACACTGTTCGCAAAATCTGTAATCGCTTTTTCTAAGTTTTTTTAAATAACATAGTCTTCGTACATATAACAAAATGTGTTAGGGTAGTTCGAACGAGCTTGTCTTCGCTTTGGTACCTTCGACATATCACTGAACTGATTTATAACGGTGAAGAATTTTCAAAAATCATTTCGTAACCGAACTGCTAACGACACTCTCTATGAAATAAAAATGTATTTGAAAACTCTGTGTAGTAACTTCAAATATAGGTTGGTCTCACCAGTCACGTGACGAAAAAATTATACGAACTTTTGCGGCTCCAGCATTTTTTTTTACTTCATTATTTCATTAACATCCTCCCATAACGGACTCAGTCAACTATATCGTTTTATTTCAGCGAATCAAACCACATTCGAAACCACTTATAACGACATCGCTATCTACGTAGCTCGCTTCTCCTTAAGAGACAAAATCCCTTTAGGCGAACACAAAATCTGCTGATTTTCATTATTTTTTTTATAATTAAAGATTTCTTCACTATTTTTTAACCTTAGCGTACGTTTTATTACTACTTTTGGCTGGTACATGGTATTTTTCTTTATTGATCTGCAAAAATGGCGGAGGTATGGCACGGTCTTCTAAGCTGCATTTTCAAGACTGGCGTGATGTTAGCTAAAAAACTAATCGACCGATTCTGATGAAGTTTTGGTATAAATATTTTTAACATTATTATCTAAACCATGACCCTCAGTATTTTCGAAGATAAAAAAAAAAGTATTTTGTTATTGCGAAGGGAAGTTTTTAGTTTTTTTCGGAAAATGCAATCATTTTGTTTCAAAGCGTACCATTTCATCGATTTTCAATATTCCTCACTGTTTCTTGATTCATATTCTGCGTATCAATGTTAACAATGAAAACAAATCGTTGGTTTTTTTAAGATTAATCCCGCCGATACGACGTGTCGCGCAATCTGACAACATCCGCCGCAACCCGTTTAGAAGACCGTGCCATACGACCGCCATTTTTTATAAAGACTATTAAACCGAAAGATTGATAAATAAAAAAATTCCATGAAACAGCCAAAAGCTGGAATAAAACATACTCTGAGTCTCAAAAATGGTGGAGCAATCTTTCCTTTTAAAAAAATGATTAAAATCAGCAGTTTTTTCCTCGCCTAAAGGTATCCCCCCCCCCCTTAATCGCGATTTACAATTGAAGAAGCGGCACACCTTCAATATGGGCGATGGTCCTGCTCTGATTATGTAGAAAATAGTTCAATGCAGGAAGATGAGATGGGAAGTACATTAATTAGCATGATGAAACGCCCGCGATGTTGGCCGAACGTACGTTGCGGGTGCAAAGCTTTTAGCACTCTCAACTTCTCGCGGGGTCAAAGAGAAGTGGGTAATGGAAGCAAAAGCGCAGTATATAGGATGCGTACGTTAGGTCGCGTACATGGATTCCTATGAGTAGCTATTCCCATACTTTATCTTCTTTCGCCTCGAGTGGAAGCAAAATCCGTGAGCTTCGCCATAGGGGATTTTCATACCCGGCTAAAAGCCGTGAGGAGGGCCAAGCACTTGGGGGTGGTAGTGCTTTCTCAATATTATTCTGGTCAGGCTCCGGATATTCCTGATTTTTTTTAACCGACTTTTAAAAAGAAGGAAGTCCTTAAATCGACCGTATATATATTTGTTTTCTTTTATAGTGTCTCAAAATGACCTGACATTTAAATTTATTAATAAAACGTATTATTTATTTGAAAAGTACGAATATTTTTATTTTAATATAAGGTAAAAACATAGAGGTTATGTGTGGAACACAATATCCTATAAATGGCCGCCTCGTCGCTGTTTACAAAAGTTCAGTCTTTTGGCGAAATTTTCAATAACATTTTAGCATAATTGCGGACTAATTTGATTAATGGCGCGTCCAATTGCACACATAACCTCCATGTTTGTACCTTATATTAAAATTAAAAAAATGGTACTTTTCAAATAAATCGATATTAATAAATTAAAATGTCAGGTCATTTTGAGACGTTTTGTATGTTCACGCATAACTCTGGCAAATATTAACCGTTGTGGATTATTTTCGTTCAATTGTTAGTACGTACTTCCGAGGTGGTGCCATACAAATTTAGTAAGGATCTGATGATGCACTCCGAAGATATTCCACGGAACTCCTCGACGAAAACTCCACGGAACTTTTTCATACGAGAAGCGTTTTTAGTGGGTCTACCCATGTTTGCTCATCAACCTGGATAGTTGCCCCTCGAAATGCAAAAATTGCGAGGGGCAAAAATTATCTTAAAAATTACTCGCCGCGGCACCGACTGAGAAAACGAATGATTTTAATTATTAAGTAATAATAAAATGAATTAATTATTAAGTAATTGTGGTAATCTATTTAATTACTCTTTACTTTTTTAGAAGTCGTTTTTTTAAGTTATTTTTTTACAACGAAATGTTAAAACTGGGTCTCCAAAAATGTATTTATAAGGATAATTAAACTTTCTTATTAAATTGAAATAATCCGATATGAGCGGTTGAATTGTGCAATGATAAGGGTCAATTCGGTGACAAATTATTATGAAATTTAAAACAAATTGAACGTTTGCAATGCATATCGGGTCATGTTCACTAAAAAATTCTCTTTTACGGAAAATTTCAGTACTCTTCTACTCCTAGATCGGATACCTGGTTGGTTGAAAAAAAAAAATCGAAAATGTACGTGCACTAAAGCTGAATATATATTCTTGAATAAACATGTCTCCATTTTTTAACTTGAATGTTCATTTGCAATATCGTTAATTTAAAAGGGGTTAAAATCGTTCAAGATTAACCGCATTATTAATAAATAGGCACGTAACGTTAAAGAAATGATTCAGAACAGTAATTACGCACTTATCGCAGAAGCGATAAATTTAAATGAACTCGGGAAAAAGAATACTTTTTTTTATGGTGAACTGTTGAGATTCAAAAAGTTCAATTGAATGATTTCGGCATTTGCTACTGTAGACATTATATTTTATCAACAAATGTTTGCTATGTATTCGCTCAATGATTTCCTGATCTCGCGCCATATTCCCTATATATTTCCTAAACAATTCCTGATTGATGTCATTGGGAATATTGGGTTTTGATATAATCGGGATTCATATGATATGGTATCATTGGGGATTCATATGAATCCCTGCAAAGTAAATCTGCGCGATTTTGTTGCTTTAACCCTTTGCGGCATTGTGTAACACTGATGTTACACCTAATTCAATTCACATTTTGACGATTAAATAGTATTTTTTAATTAAATATGGGGGTTGTAAATGCGTTTCAAGGTTCCTAGGACTTCAATAACTACTATAACATACCTATTAAATTTTTATTTTTCACGTAGCGGGTGTCATCAATAACGAAAGTGCAAAAAGAACTTTTTACACCATAAATCTGATTACGACTAATCTAGTAGGTAAACCGTAACCAAAAAATAGGTAAAAATTTGGTTTTTGATCCACTGAATACGAACCCGAAGTCTAAACCGTCAAATTGAAAATGGCGGATCCAATATGGCGGCTGTAAATGTCAAAAACTATAGGATTTTTTTTTCCAAATTTGATGATCTATTTTTTTTGAGTTTATTTCATGTAACAGCGACCCCGAAAACCCCCAAGTACCAACTGTCGCTATCATCAAACAACGTTTTGCATTTATGGTCCGCCATATTGAATCCGCCATCTTGAATTTTCGAATTTTGAGTGCAGATTTGTAATCAGCGACCCCGAAAACCCCCGAGTACCAACTTTCGCTATCATCAAACGACGTTTCGCATTTATGGTCCGCCATATTGAATCCGCCATCTTGAATTTTCGAATTTTGAGTGTAGATTTGTAATCAGCGACCCCGAAAACCCCCGAGTACCAACTTTCGCTATCATCAAATAACGTTTTGCATTTACGGTCCGCCATATTGAATCCGCCATCTTGAATTTTCGAATTTTGAGTGCAGATTTGTAATCAGCGACCCCGAAAACCCCCAAGTACCAACTTTCGCTATCATCAAACGACGTTTTGCATTTATGGTCCGCCATATTGAATCCGCCATCTTGAATTTTCGAATTTTGAGTGCAGATTTGTAATCAGCGACCCCGAAAACCCCCGAGTACCAACTTTCGCTATCATCAAACGACGTTTTGCATTTATGGTCCGCCATATTGGATCCGCCATCTTGAATTCCCGAATTTTGAGTGCAGATTCGTAATCAGCGACCCCGAAAATCCCCGAGTCCAAAATTTCAAGCCAATTGCACGTAAAGAAAAATGTACGCTTCAAAGGGATAAAAAAAGAGGCTCAACAGTGCCTCGATTTGTATTTAATTAAATTCAAGATTTATATTAAATTATATTATCATATAGATTATAATGTAAATTAGAATATAAATATACATTTATGTTAAATTGAAGCCAAACAATTAGGGAAAGTATTGAAAGACAACGCCTGAATCCGAAGTGCTTATGATTTTTATCTTTTATCACGCATTCCGTTGCTCACATTTAATTTTTCTGCTTGCGAGATTGTTCATTGACAGGACGTGAAATGAATAATAATCGGCTATCTCGAGTCATCGAGTAAGCGTAACGCTAGTACACTTTAAAAAAAAAAGAAAAAGAGGAGTGAATGTCTCGAAGCGTATCTGTCTGGATGATCGAGCAAAACCTCTGCGAGGGCACGCATTTTATTCCGACGCGGGGGGGGGGGGGGGGGGGGTGTAGGGACGCGCGTGCGAGCATATGCGCGCGCGTGTCCTCGTCGACTTTGTCAGTTTGTTAGGACTGCGTTACGTCGTTAGCATAACACGCGGCACGGCGCGACGTCATAATCTGGCAAACAATGGGGACATGCATCACCGTGCGTTTTGGGCTCGGAGACGAAGACGCGGATGGGTCCCCGCGATGTTGTTCGAGTCGCGCGTGGACATCGAGGCACTCTCCGCGTACCCATACCTAACTCGCTGGCTCGTCTCCGCCGCGAGAAATCTCTGGCAGCAAGCGCCACGAGCATATACAGGGCAGACTTGCCTAAATCGAACCCCCAACGTATTTCGCGAATCGAGCGTCGTTTTTATTGCATAGTTTTTTTCAGCGCGTCATCTTAAGGGGCACCAGTGTGACACTCAAAAATCGATTTCTTTTTTTGCCTTTTTCGACAATTAATACTTTCAGGAATATCATTATCATTTATGTAATTTATATCAGTATTATTTTACCTTGCAAAAATCGATAGTTAAATCTTTAAACGCGTTTTTCTCGAAATGAGATTTTCCAAATTTGCTGACATCGTAACTCAAAGAGCAATTATCCGATTGACTTGAAATTTGAACTGAGTACTCTTGAATATATTTACTCTACAGTGAGGGAGGATATTTTTGATTGGATGAAAATTGACGATTTGGCATTGAAAAAAACGACCATTTTATAGGCAAGAAAACAGACTTTTTTTCATAACTACGCCATTTTGTTAGGTTTGGATATTTTTCGAAAACCGTACGTCATTGTACAGGAAATACCTTCCAGTTTAACGACATTTTTTCCTTTTTTGGTTTCAGCTATTCAATCGGCCGGAATCATGTCAGCAGTGGAGGAACTTTTTTTGGCGCCTCCGAAGGCAGTGCATAAGTCGCTTGGATCTCAATATTTTTCTATGAAAAAATCATATAATATAGGTCAAATATAGCCAAATATATTCTCAATTTTCCGAAACATTTAATTTATTACTTTTGTTCCAAAAAATTCCCCAAAATCACCCAAATTGTCAGCGTTCACATTGGTATAGCCCCTTAACCGAACACTGGGTCATTTTGACCCCACTTTATTGTTCAACGACTGTTCCCCCCACTCCTACTTATAGGTGGACACTCGACCCCATCCTACATCCTGCCCGTGTACTGGGGACAGTTGTCGAAAAAGGACCTTGGGTCGAATTGACCTCGTTTATGCAGCAGTGCAGTGAAAATGAAAACATTATTTTTGTGAAAATTGCTTTTTTATTACTCCATGTAAGTGAGTTACGATAGAAAATGCTCATAGATATTTTTTATTTTGCACTCCTATAACAAATGTATTTAGAATGACGATCATAAAACGAAAAGCAAGTGTCCGTTATGCAGGAGGGCTAAGTGCAACGAACACCGAATGTACTTATGCGTCGATTGCGGTGAATGTGAATAATAATAAGTCATGGAAGTAAAAAAAATGCGGAAAATATACGTTTTCAACAATCTGCCGGAGTTGATTTTTTCCATTTTTTACTATCTCGAAAATGCTCAAATTCAAAGCTCCCAATAAATATACTTTTTGGAAAGACGGTCGCCACTGTCTTTTTATTCTCGTATCTACAAACCTTCCTCTTCCAAAAACTCAAAGGACTTTTTTTATATTTTGAAACAAAAAAATTATGATTTTTTTCGCACATGTACGTATTTTTGTACCCACTTTGAACGAATGTTTGGGCAGTTCATTTTTGGTTATCTTGAAAAATAAATGTTGGGCCGGAAAATAAGGGTCATTGACAAAAAACGTATCTGCAACAAAAAATCCATATTTTCCGAAACACAACGATCTGAAAAATGTCCGGGGTCGGATCGACCCCATATGCAGTTAGAGGTTTACGACGGAAGCGTGCAGTCCAAGGGTTAACTAAAGTTATAATGAAGATTTTTTTTTATTCCACAAACTGACCGCGATAGAACGAGTTTTTTGAGGAGTCGGATCGCCCATTTGGCTGTGACGAACCGCCGCGATTTAACCCTACGTTGACACCACACTGGGTCATTTTGACCCGGACGAATTTGAAATAAAATGTTCACTTTTCCAAAGTTTAAAGTTTACAATAATTTTTTACAGGAATCCAATTTCATACTTTTCGAATTTCAATTATGCGGACATATTAAGAAATGTTTAAGGTGTATACCTGATTTTTTTTCAATAAAAACCCACCGAAGGGTTCTTGATGGCAGGTCTCAAAATCGTGGCCAAATATAAGTGTTTCAGGCTTAAGGGGTTATGCTAATGTGAAAATGTCAAAAACTCGTTAGTTGCTTGAGGCACCTCGATTTGATGAGGAAGGAAGAGGAAGTTTTAGACAAAACTTTAAAAAAAAAACATGAAAGATGAATCTTTTTATAGGCTACAACTTTTTTAGGAAACATTTTTCGCCAAAATCAACATTTATTACAATAAAATAGAAAAAAAAACTAAAAAAATCAGTTTTTGTGAGCTGTGACCTTGAAAATCAAATTTGCGGGTATTTTCACCATCATATTCGTGATCAGCGAGTAAAAATACATGGGTACACAAAATTAAAAAATTAATCCGAGGTATGTCCTTTCCGGAACATTATCCATATTTAAATAGGTAATAATGTTTTAAGGCTGTTGAACGCATTAAAAAAACAAGTAAACGTAACTCAAATGGAAATAACAATTATAATGACATTTTAATGTTTTCAACTCTGATATCGAAATATCGGTATACTCCGAGTCCAATATCGGTTTTTCAACATCGGATTTTTGGTCCGATAGTATCGAAAACCCAGTATCCATTATCCAAATACAACTTAGGCGAATCCACCCTATATATCCGTCACACATTTTACCGAACCGGCGCCGCGCACCCGTGCAACAACAAAAAACCAAACAATCCCGCGCGTGTCCTCCGACGTTCAATGAGGCCCGCAAACGCGCGCGGCTCTGACAAATATTTTCTCAGTCGTCTTCCACGGAGCTACTAAAAAAAATAAAAAATAAAGAAAAACAAAGCGAAACTTCTACTAACAAATGGCCCTGTTCACCGGGCAATCAGCACAAGTCAACCGGTCGACATAGTTATAAATAATTCGTAATATTTTTCGTTTTGAAAGTCTCGAAACGTTCAAGCTGTCGACTTACGCGCGTTCAACAGCGAGAAGATGAGCGATTTTCTCTCGCTCCTCATGAACAAACATTCCCTATCCTTTTTTTTATACGTGTGCACTCTATGCGGCGAGGGATGAGCGTTGACGCGTTTGCCACTCCTGTACATACGGGATGATGTCGCGGTATTCCGGTGCATCCCTGCGCCGCGTGTCCCGACCCTCAAACTCCTACGATCCTTTGATGCCTACGGCTATATATATATATATATATATATATATATATATATATATATATATATATATATATATATGTATGTATGTATGTATGTATGTATGTATGTATATATGCATATATACATTAGGTACGACAAGGAACATACAGGACTATACTCCTCGAGAGAAGCAACTGAGTATTTTCTCTCTCAGGCCAACGCGCGCGCACGGAGAAGAGCCGTGTTTCGCCTTGCGGACGGACGTGTCGTATGTTAATCGTGGCGTTTCCAGTTGACTCGAGAGATCGTCTGCTTTGTCGAGTGGCGTTGAAGTCAGCGTGACCAGCCATTTAGTTTCGAAGATTCGAAGCCGTATATTAGAACCGCGAATGTTATGTGTGTGTGCGTGTGTGTGTGTATATATATATATATATATATATATATATATATATATATATAATATCGTACGTAGTTTTAATATACGGGTTTGTAAGGCTACATATATGTGTGTATATACAGGGTGTACTGTTATGAATGAATAATCCTGCAACTGTCGATCGGTCAGATCATGTCCTACTATATGCTGGAATTACAGTTTAGTTAAAGTCCCACGCTTTTCGAGATAAAAATCATCTGCTTTTGGTTTTTCGCGTGCCATTTCATCAAATGATAACTTTTTTTGACCCGGTTTAAAAAAAAATACTCTTCGTTGTTTGTTTTATCCAGAAAAGTCGTCGTTTTAGCCTTAAATCTCAAGCGAACTTTATAAAAAAAGATCTTATGTAAAATTTTCATACAAACCAATTGGAATGTCTGACTTTGATAGCCTGCGGTGTAAAAAAGTGTACTACGCATGTCGTGGCAATGACTTTAAAGAGTTGCTTAGTTATTGTCGATTCATATCATTTGTAGAAATGGCATGTGAAAAGCCAATGGGAGATGATTTTTTTCAAAAAATCATGTAAAGCCGACCCGATTTCGAAATTTTTTTTTTCGAAAACAAAAAAACAAATGACAAACCTCCAAAACCGTGGGACCTTTACTAAACTGAAATTCCAGCATATAATGGGACATGAGCCGACCTATCGACCGTTGCAGGATTATCCATTCATAACAGGACACCCTGTATATATATATATATGGATATATATGGTGGTCCTGGGCGAATAAACAAGGACTAAACTCGCGGTTTTCTCTCCGCGAGAGTCAGGTTGTGTATATAGGAATACATATACACACACATATATATATATATATATATATATATATATATATATATATATATATACACATACATACACACATATATATTCTCGATCGCGGACGGTACACCTCGTTGGCATGGTTTTTGTGATCTTGCTTCGAGTTTCACTCCCCCCTTATCCTCTTGGTCGTCCATCCCTTACCGGTGGGTGCATCTTCGATTAATAGGACGGCGTTGCACCAGGTTTCTCCCTCCTCCCTCTCTCCCTCTCTCTCCCTCTATCACTATCTCTCTGTCGCTCTGACGCATCTTTGTTCCCCCCCTGTACCCTCTCTTCGCCCTCACCTGTTCTCCCTTTCTCGTTTTAGCTAAGAAGTCGAGCGCCTCGTCAATCTTTCGATCTTTCCCCGGAGTTATCTCCACTACGTAATAGCCCACATCACCCAATATAGTCGAACCCGCGTAACGACAAGAAAATACGACAAGAGAATGAGTTCTCTCTCTAGCCCCCCACCCCCCGAACGGGCGTCACCGTTGGTTGTTGCCAGAGTTGGCCCGCGCGACGTGTGCGACTGAAAAGAGAGAATCGTCAGTGAGGAACTGAGAAATTTCGCGAGACGCTTGAGAGATGAGATAGCCCTTTTCGCTGCCGTTTCTGTCTGTCTGTCTCTCTATCCCTCTCTCTCTCTCTCTCTCTCTCTCTCTCTCTCTCTCTCTCTCTCTCTCTCTCTCTCTCTCTCTCTCTCTCTCCCTCTCTCTTGGTCAAGGCGCGCTATACGGGCTTTACCCCAGCCAACGGGCCCAAGTTTTTGTACCCCTTCTCCCTCGCTAATGGTCACGTTTCCGTTTGATCTTGCTTCTGTTGTTTTCTCTCCTTTTCTCCTTTTTGCAATTTTTTTTCATCCACATTTTTCTCCTCCGACCCCGCACCGCCCCTGTCCGGTATCTCGCCTCCCGAAGCCGCGGTAATCCAGTTTCTGTTACCAATTCGTTACGGGGAGAGAAAAGGCTACCACCCGACATGACCGTCGAGGAGGAGGAGGTATCGTCACCTGCACGATCGCCGATCCGCGTGGAACGCATCGCGAATCATCATCATCCTCCCCAGTTGGTACCAGTTAATTTTGCACCCATGTGGAGAGAGAGAGAGAGAGAGAGAGAGCGATGCGAGAGAGAGGGGGGAGGGAGGAAGACTGAAAGAGGCGGAGAGAGACAGAGAGAGAGAGAGAACATAAATTGAGAGAGAGCGAGGGAGAGATTTCTAGAGCGAATGGGGAGAGGAGCCACGTTTTTTTTTCTCGAATACTCACACCTTTTTGACGTATCCGGCCATTCGGTCATCTCAATCTGCGAATGCTTCATATATCCATTTTGCAATTCAACGTTAATTGTAAATACCCGAAAATGACTTGTGCTGCCTTTGGAATTGACTTACAGCGGTCACTTTTCGCGAGAATCTTTTTTTTACCATTTATTGAATTTATTAGGATTTTTTGCGATGCTTCAGAGGGAAAAAATGCACGAAAGAGGAAAGAAATTAATGAAAAATATCGATTTATTTTTGTATCGCCCTTGCGACTGAAATTCGGCCAAAAAAACGAAAAAACAATCGTAGCTCGATGAATGAGGCGGCAGTTTTTAAAGAAAACGATTGCGAAGAGAATGCGCGTAGAGTGGAGTTTCAAATTGAAACGGAAAAGAAATTAGCGGCAATTGAGTGAAGACCGAGATCTTTGGCCGAGGTGGATAAAAATGGTGTTTTTGATTTTTTTTTTATCAGCCCCTATCGATGTATTTTTGTCGCCTGGATACGAATTCACAATTTATTTCCCACAAAACCGTAAATTTCGATTAATAATCGTCGAATGTGTATGGAAACACGTTTTTCGCGTTTTGTGAGAAAAATTCCGTGACATTCGTGATCGGCGGAAAATTTCGCATAGGATGAATCCTGGAAATAGTCCAAAAGTGGAGAAAAAAATCGATGGGCCGATTTTAAAATTCTGCCAAAAATCGAAAAAATATCGGAGCTCACGAATAAAATGGTATCTTAAGAGCAAACGGTACCCACAAGAGAATGAGCGTAGAGAGGAGTTCCAAATCAAAACGAAAAAGAAATGAGCGGCGATTGAGTGATGAAAGCTTTTTTTGGCCGAGATGGTAAAGAAAGATTGAATTTTTAATATTTTTCTTATAACTCCACATCGATGTAATTTTTCCCCTGAATACGAATTCATCATTCATTCCCCCCAGGAAGCAAATTTTTGGTTAATCGTCGAAAACATTTGAAAACCCGTTTTTCGTCTTTCGCCGCCGTAATTTTGAGCTTTCGATAAAAACCTCGTGATATTTGTAATTGGCGGAAAATTTCCAATAGGATAAACCCTTGGAATGATGGAAAAGTAGAAGAAAAAAATTCGACCCTTTTGACCACTTTTAAAGAATTGCCGAAGACCAGAAATTTTCAACAGCCCCAGCGGCGGCCATATTTAAGTCACAGAAACTTGTTAAGGGGTTTTCGAAAAGGAGTTTGGTAGATTTCGAGAATGCCGTTTGATTCATCGCAATAGCTCGTTTAGCTTTTCCGGAAAGTGCACCTGAAAAGTGGGTGAAAAAGAGGCAAAGTGGTGGAAAAATTGACAAAAATCGATGGTTCAAATTTGAAATTCTGCCAAAAATCGAAAAATCGTCGGAGCTTGATGGATCAAACGGCATTTTCAAGAGCAAACGATAACATGGAGAATGAGCGCAGAGTGGATTTCCGCATTGGAGCAAAAAATAAATGATTGACGATTCAGTGAAGCCACTTATTTTTGGCAGAGCTGGGAAAAAATTTGGATTTCAAATTTTTTCTACACATCCATTTCGATGTATTTTTACCCCCTAAACACGAATTCGCCATTATTCCCCTTAAACGCTTCATTTCTATGAGAAATAGTCGAAAACCTATCGACGCACGTTTTTCGTGTTTTCTCGGTTTTTTTTCAGTTTTCGGCAAAAATTCGGTGATATTCATAATCGGCCGAAAATTTCCCTATAACTAGACCCTTAAAATAATTGAAAAGTCGATAAAAAAAATTTCCCGACCTTTTGGCCACATTTCCAGAATCGCCAAAATTGTGAAATTTCAAACAGTCGCAGCACCGGTTCTATTTGAGGGACGGACATTTATCGGGAGGGTTTCAAAAAGGATTTTGGCAGACTTAGATAATGCCGTTGGATTCATCCTAACATCTTAATTACTTTCTCCAGAAAGTGGACTTAAAAAAGGCCGAATAAGAGGCAAAAGGTATTGGAAAAGTTGGCAGAAATCGATGGTCCGACTCTGAAATTCTGCCGAAAATCGAAAAATCATCGGAGCTTGATGAATCCGACGGAATTTGAAAGAGCAAACGATAACGAACAGAATGAGCACAGACTGGAGTTTCAAATCGAAATAAAAAAGAAATGACCGCCGATTCAGTGAAAACACTTATTTGTGGCTAAAATGGAAAATAAAGTGGTTTTTTAATTTTTTTTTTTCGAATTCCATATCGATGTACTTTTATCCCCAGAGTTCGCTCGGATCATGGGAGCTTCGAAACTCCGAGGAATTCCCATCGAGTTACCGTGTTACGCGACGTCAGACCACCCGAATATGGTCCTGGAAGACCCTCGCTCTTTACCCGTCTTTCCTACAGGCTCACTCACACGCGGACGCCGCTAATTATGTGTAGACGTACATATGTATATCGGGCTCATGTTTTTTGTACGTATTTCGATCATTAAGGAAGATAATCCGAGTGCATGGCCAGCTGCTGCCTTTTCTAGTGCTATCGGGCGAGATCTGCCATTCCACATATTCCTCGATAATGATGCGCGTCGAACACGTTACATCCTTGCATGCACTTGAGTGCTTTCCAATATTCATTTCGAGCGGACTCCGTAACCTCCCGGTGCACTATTATTTCTAAGGCATGTTTTTTCTTTCTCGTTTTGTTTCCGTATATAAAACGATAATGTAGGCGCTTTTTTCACGCTCTTATCCGAAAACCGATCAGGCCCCATTAACCTCGATTTTATCGATGGCCTGAATTGTTTGTGCTCTCGACACACACACGACCGGATCGTTCTCCACACAAGTCGCGCATATAAGACGCGATGAAAAAAGAAAAATCTCCTCGGTCAATGCACCGACCGAGGTGAGCTTTTTTGTCGCACGCGAATACGACCCAGCCTCGCGATGCTGGAATCCGCGAATGGAATTCTGCCACGGAAATCACCGAATTAGTACCGTTGCTGGAAGATTTTCACGAGACGATTATCTGATAATTAAAAAAATGTATTGATAATCATGTGAGAAGGATGGGACTTGCGAAAGTTCAGCTTCATGGCGGGAATTAAGGGGGGAGATACATTTAGGCCAGGAAAAAATTTGCTGATGTTCAGGATTTTTTTTTAGAGGAACGATTTTTTCACCATTTTTGAAACGTAGAGTATGTTTTATTACTACTTTTGGCTGTTACATGGTATTTTTATTTTTATTAATTTTTAAAAACGGAGGAAACGTATAGCTAAAAAATTAATCGACCGATTCTGACCAAATTTAGTATAAATCTTTCTAACCTTGTTGTCTAAAATATGACCGTAAATGTTTTTGAAAAAAAAAAGGAAAAATATTTTTTAGTGAAAAATGTAGCCATTTTTTTTAGTTGAAAATTTAATATTTTTGTGCCGAAGCGTACCATTCAATCGATTTTCAACATTTCCCACTTTTTCTTGGTTCATTTTCTGCGGATGAGTGTTAAAATAGTCTTATTGCTTCAGACTAGTCATACCACTGATTGTAGTTGAGACTTGTATAATATATATTTGTAACATAGGCAAAAAAAATTGTAATAACTAAATTTTCCATGCGTAAACTGTTTAATTAATGTTCACATTTAATTAGAAAAATGAAAAAATGTTATTCCAACGATTGGCGCAGTATTTCTAGGTTTGATGTTTGGCAATATTGGTTCTATCTCCGTCTCTTTTTACTCAACCAGGCGATTTCAACCTCCATGCTTTTCAACGTCGATCTGTCAAAACAATGTCAGGTGCGGGAAATATAAAGCATTGTATTCGGGCCACGACTGGTAAAAAGTGTGGAAAAATTTGTGTCGGTGAAATATGTCGATTAAAAATGAAATATGTGTGGAAATTCGAATGAGTGTGATGAGGTTGGGACTACAGTCAGCGGTTGCCTTGCTGTCACGTCTCTTTATCGTAGCAAGTGGTAATAAATTCAATACCGGAAGTTCAAATTAAACTTGATATTACATAAAAATTAAGTCGATAAGCATAATTTTTTCAGTGAGTACTGGATTACTACAAGTGTTAAGTATGTAAATCTAATTTTTTAAAAGAATCTGACGGATTCCCACCATTATATACACTTTTGTAGCGACCGAAAATTGGGTTTTTGTATGTCGTTTCGGAATTCCTTCACAAAAATACGCAATTTTGATATTTCTTTTCTCTGTAATTAGGTCGTTCAACGACCCTGACATTTTGCAGAGACGATTATCAATATATTTAGCGAAGCTCAAAAAAAATTATGAAAATTCTATGGATTGAAGCCTGGCGATAGGACTACCTTAATCACAAAAAAATCACCGTTGGTTTTCTTTCAGATTAACCTCACCAACGCTACGGGTCCACGCCGTCTGACAACGTCCGCCGCAACTCGTTAAGACCATGCTATACCCTCGCCCACTTAGAGATTAATAAAAAAAATACCATGTAAAAGCGAAAAGTTGTAATAAAACATATGCTAAGTCTCAAAAATGGTGAGGAAATCTTTCCTTCTAAAAACAATCTACAGATATTACATAAAGTGCAACTATTTCATGGCAGTGAAAATGTAATCAGACTTTTCGGGTAATAAAGAAGAGGTGCATGTAAATAACGTCAGTTGGTTATTATTATTTTTCAAAGAATATTGATACATTGAGGTAAATAATTGGGTTTGTTTGTAGAATAATTGTTGTATAATTTTTTGATATCTTCGTAATATAAGTTGTAATATAATTTTTAAATTAAAAAGAAGATTAAAATAGCGTGGGGAGAGGGCATTTGAGAACCAAACACAGGCATTTAGGGGGTAGCGTTAGTTTCGTGTGACATTTAGCTAACTCAGACCCCTACACCCAGCCTACCTCCACAAACATGTATACTTTTGAAAGCATTTTCAATGCTAACATTTTCAATGCTAAAATGCTAAAAATCATGAAAATCAGCAACTTTTTTTCCTCGCGTAAAGGTATCTCGCTCTTAAGGGGAGGCATACACCTAGATGGTCGAGGTCGAGGATTTAGAAGCTATAAACATTCCGTCGACCGTAGAAGACCTACACTATGGGCCTGGTATCGATGATTCCATGTAACTTGACAAATTTCACGATTTATTCATTCCCAAATTTTCAAACGCGTTTTTCTCAAAACCACCTTTTTCAAATCGGTACCCAAAATTTCTCGAAAACCAATGAACCGATTGCCTTGAGGTTTTTTTTGGTTATTCTATACACCATTATGTAGTACTTGTCATAGGATTTTTTTTTCTACTTAGTTTTTGTTTTACAGGCAAAATAATAACTAATTTCTGGCCCAAAAATCACTATTTATGTTCAAACGTCCGCCATCTTGTTATAAATCGATATTTTCAAAATCGGCTACGACGAGTACTAGATTATAGTATCTAATTTAATAATCTTTTTGGTTTTTTTTTTCAGATGATTTTTGAAGAAACACCAGTGGGTACCGTATACGCAGATTTTTTTACGACTCTCCAAGGATCATACAATATCCTTGTACAATATTTTTGATATTTTTAAATAAAGAAAATTAAACATATTTTCGATTGTATATACTTTTATATAATTAAAACCCCAATCCGAAATTTCAAATAGTTTTCCTTGAAAAAATTCACAAAAATGACGTTTTTCCGGCTCCTAGGTGTATATCTCCCCTTAAGTTCATCGTAAATCGACGCAATTTTACGGAGTCCCGGAAACCATGGAAATGCAATTCGCGTCATTAATTCTTGACCCAGCGATGCGTCTTTATTGTTCGGCCTTTCATTATAAAATACACGACTGCGGGAGGGCGCTGAGCCTCGCAAAGTTCGCAGCGGAGGAGCTGCGAACGAGGAACGCACATCCAGCGGTACGAAGGTGCACAAGATAGTTTCGCAGATTGTACGTGCGTCATTTTTGCGTTGCCGTGGACCCGGAGTAACAGAGGTTCACCGAGGTCAAGTTGATACAAGGCAACGCGTGGCACCAGCCACGAGGACGGCAATAAAGCCGTCTGTCACATGTGCAAGAGAAGTGTGTAAATACCGCAAACGGATAACTACTCGTTCCTCTCCCATGTGATTCAACGTTGCATTTGATCTTTCATTCGCTGATTGCGATATGAAAAGTTTCGTCAGCGAACTTGGACAAGCATCCGCGAAATGATTGTTCGCATTCCCGTTCACAAGACACACTTTGGAAAAAATGGCAGTTGTTTTATTCGGAAATTAAGGGCAGAGATACCGTTAGGCGAAAAAATGTGCTGATTTTGATTATTTTTTTAAGGGAAGTTTTCTTACACCATTTTTGAGACTTAGGGCATGTTTTATTACGCTGCCAATTTTTTTTTTTTTATTTAAATAGGATCTATTTAAATCAAATAGGTTTTTTCCTTGGCTTACAGCTTACTACGATCTTATTTGTTTCAAAGATATTTTTTTATTTGTTTCAGCGATTGTTTTCAAATATTGAATGTATTCAAATTGAATAAATAAAGATCTGATTCAACTAAATCTCGATTTGCTTACAATGTACACTGTAAATCTAAGTTTACTATATACATAAAATATTTCATAAATTCAAAATAAAATGAAATGTTTAATCCACGAAAAATCTAGTTAATTAAAACAAACAAAAATAAAATAGACACGATTAGTTCATATCAATCGAATTTTTCTGTCAGTGTACTACTTTTGGCTGTTCCACGGTTTTTTATTATTATTAATCTTCGAAAATGGCGGAGGTATGGCACGGTCTTCCAAACTGAATTTCCAAAACTGGCGTGACGTATAGCTAAAGAAACTAATCAACCGATTCTGATGAAATTTGATATAAATCTATTTAACCTTAGTGTTAACTCTAATATCTTTTTAACCTTATATGATGCTAAATGTTCGTGACAATAAAAAAAAGTATTTCTTTATTGCAAAAAGAGGCCATTTTTTCGGAACATTCAATCTTTTTGTTTCAAAGCTTGCCATTTCATCGATTTTTAACATTTCTCACTTTTTCTTGGTTCATATTCTGCGTATGAGTGTTAATGAATGAAAAATCTTCGTTGGTTTTTTTTTCAGATTAATCCCGCCGACGCTACGTGTCACGCCGTCTGACAATATTCGCCGCAACCGGTTTAGATGATTTTTTAAAGATTTATAAATAAAAAATACCACCCTTTTTTTAATCCGCTTGTTTAAAAGATTTAAAAATAAAAATACCATGTAACAGCCAAAAGTCGTAATAAAACAAACCCTAAGTCTCTAAAACGGTGAAGAATCTTTACTTAAAATGAAAAAAATAACAAAAATCGGCAATTTTTCCTCGTCTAAAGGCACCACCTTTACATTTCGCGAGTGTGAAATTTGAAAAATTTAGAATGCGTCACTTTCGTTACAGAAGTAGACGGAAAATTTCTGTCCATTTTTGTCAAAAAATCAGCCAGTCCTTTTTTTGAATATACTTATACGAAATTTACCATCTAAAGCAGCAAGACATTTTTTTCGGCTAATAGTCGAATCGGAGAAAAAAAAATAATGAAAAACAACTTTTCATTGTACGGCAATGGAGACTTCGTTATCAACGTTTTTTTTCGCCATCTCGCGAGGCAATCGGTTTTTTCTTCTTCAACGTAACTCTTCGAATCTCGAATCGCATTTTGTCCCTGTGTCTTCACAGGCTGATCGTTCGAGAGCCCAAAAGTACGGGTAATCCGAGAGATTGGCGAGACTTTCTTTCGCACATTCGAGATCGCGAGAAAGAGTTTCGATCCTTGTGAAAATAACCGGTGAACTTCTTTGCGGAAGGCATCGCGCAATCGGACACGCTTTGGCACTCACGCGGTTCCCGGCGGGAGCTGGCGAGGAAAAAGTCGTTCCGTCAGAGGTGGTATTCAGGATATGTCACCGGTGCCCTACGTATACTTACACATGATACGTACATAGCATGTGAGATTCGACGGAAGTTGGAGGAAAAGCGCTTCTCTGGGCGGACAATTTTGACGTCTCTCTTTCTGTCTCTCTCTCTCTCTCTGCCCCTCCCGCCCTCCCTACCTCTACCATTAGAGACCCTTTGGTCGGCTTTTATTGAAAAAAATCAGGGATACACTTTAAAGATTTCTTAATAAGTTTGCATAATTAAAATTCAGAATATGGTAAATTAAATCGTTCAAAGAAATAATTGCAAAAATAATTCTGTTAGAGTGAGCATTTTACTAAAAATTCACGCGGGTCAAAATGACCCAGTGTGTCAATGTAGGGTTAGGGGGGAAGATATTTTTAGGCAAGGAACAAATTTGCTGATTTCCATGATTTTTTTCAAACGAAAGATTTTTTTGCCATTTTTTACACTAAGTGTATGTTTTATTACTACTATTGGCATTTGGTATTTTTTAAATTAATCTTTAAAAATGGCCCAGGTATGACACGGTCTTCTAAACTGCATTTTCAAAACTGGCGTGACGTATAGCTAAAAAACTAATAGACCGATTCTGATGAACTTTGGTATAAATCTTTCTCACCTTATTGTTTAAAACATGAGCCTAAATGTTTTTAGAAATTGCCACACAAAGTAATTCTGATTGCAAAATGGAGGCATTTTTTCGGAAAATTCAATTTTTTTCTTTCGAAGCGTACCGTTTTGATGTATTTTCAACATTTCTCACTTTTTCTTGGTTCATATTCTGTAGTAGGCAGTAGGACTACCAGCAGGTAGTAGTTTCCCAGGGTATCACCCTCTGGAAACTTCACAAAATCGTTTTTTTTTCTGCATATTGCTATGGTGAGAACTTTCAAGAATATTTTAAGACCAACCAGACCCTGAAATTCTAAAAATTGACGAAGTTACTTGAGTTAGTTAAGGATGATTCGCGTGTAACGAAAGGGGACATCGAAGCACAAGGACAGTCAAAAGAGGCCCGAACTGCCCGCAGATTGAGGACACTTACACGGTGCCGAAATCGCTGACTAGCGGTGAGACGACAATATTTCACAAAATCGTGAAAAATATGTACGAAAACTTCGAACGCGATTATTTCGAAACTACATATCTTGACACGGCGGGATTGATATCTTGAGTAACATTCACACTATTGACTTGAATTTGCACAGTTAGCATTTAAAAACCAAAACCATTTGTTGATAACCGCAAAAAAAAACCATTTGTTAATAACAATGACTTCCGCATGTTTTTCAAGAGAAAAATGAGGTTTTCTTTGGAGGAGCTGTCATTGTTCGTGTTTTTCGAAATTTCGAAAAGTGGATCGTGAACCCATAGCCAGTTGGATATATTTGAAGAAACAATTGTTTGTTCTCGTTTCAGATTACATTTGAGCCTGATAAAGACCCCACCGTTTCAGGCCTCGCCGCTGGAGGACTGCAACGCCAACTGCAGCACCACGAACACTATGAAAGATTTCCTTCCGAAAAAAATTACATTGTAACCGCAAACCTGCGTACAACATGCTGGGAAAAAATTAATTTATTCCAACCAATGTGATACAAGAAAAAAATGCATCATTCTGACCCGTCAAATAGGTCTTCCAGAGAGGGATACCCCGGTAGCCTCACGTGAGTCTGAAAAGGAGTCAAGGTCCCTCAAAATAGGCCGAAACAGAGTCAGACCTCCACATATCCTGAACATTTCGACTCGGGAAGCGCTGGAGAAAGAGAAAAGGGATGAGGACCCAGCGGAAGAACAAGGAGAACAGGAAGACGAAGAGGACGTTGTAGGGAGCGATAACGAAACAGAGGACAAGCGACGAAGCGAACAACGCGACGGAGAAGAGTTCGATGCTGTTCATGCGTGTGTGGCACGCCCGTATTTCAATTGAGAAGGCCCGAAACCTCGAATGTCGGCGAAGGAGAAATTAGAAGGAAGAAGGTAAAGTCGAGGACAGAAGAGTGGGGGTAACGACGATCCAGGGGGAGGGATAGGGCGTGAGGGTTGCAGGGGGATGTTGCAGGGGGCTCGACGAGATGTACGCGCGAGTGCTTGGCAGAGAGTACAGAGCCAGAAAAGACAAGACGAAGAATAAGAGGAGAAGGTGAGGAAGAAGCATAAGACGGAGAATCGGCAGGGAGGGGGGGGGGGGTAGAAGCGAAAAGAGCCTGATGATGTTCGTCGGTGTGTAGTATACAGAGCCGTGTGTTGGGTGTCGGGTCGTAGACCACAGAGAGTCAGCTCCGAGAGCGCCCAACCGGTCAAACAACTTTTTAACGAGCTGCGGTTCTGAGCACGAGAGAGGCGAAAGCCGAGACCCTGAGCTCTCCGAGCCGAGAGTTGAGCCATCTTCGCTTCGAAATGCACGCTCGCGCGCGCGTTCGCCATGTGATACCGCGTGAGAGGATAGACAGCCTTTGGCCCGCAATCCATAGGGTTAAACGCCCTATCGCGTTTATACCAATATATATATATATATATATATATATATATATATATATATATATATATACACACGTATATGGGGGCAGGTGACTTTGGAGACATTCGACATCGAGAACCATCCTCATAGTGGCCTTTTACTTCTAATTGACATCATGCAAACCCGAGGTCTTCGAAACAGCCTTTGGATGAATGCGAGCATATTTATCTAACGGTCATTACAGAACCTTCTTATTAACAATTTCGAAGAATAATTTGAAAAAAAATGAACCCTCCGTTGACACACTTATCGCTGGCTACGATTTTGACGCCGGGTCAATTTGAACCGGACGGTACTCCGTGCACCTGCTACTAAACGTTCGGTCGGTTTTTTTCAACGAGGAATATACTCTTCACACTTCCTGGGGAGGTTGGAGCTGTCCAGTTAGTTCACATGACGGTTTGTGAATTCTTTTTTTTGTCAATGAACCTCAAAAATGTATACGAGGTATACGAGATTTGTTCTGTAGATACTAATTTTTCATGAAGTTTATGATAAAAGGGCTACATTATGCATTTTTAGTTTTTTGTTACGTAAATGAGAAAAACTTTTGTGTTGGTACCAACTTGGAAACGTATAACGGTATAGATGATTATTATGAAAAAACTGCGTCAGAGAATGTTTTATACAGCTGAGAATGCAATTTTACGTCGTTTATAATTATGGCAATTTGTATTTGTTATTACCATTAATTAATATCAAGTG
>OX101794.1:20211780-20274280 GCA_944452715.1 Ophion slaviceki
GAGCGAAATATTTTTTTTCCAAGCGTCAAATCAGTTTTTAATTTTCAATAATTCTTTGTGAGCTCCTATCGACTTTGTTTTGGGCCTGACAAAACGAAATATAAATCGCAGTCCAACACAAAAAAAATCGCAATTTACGAGCTACAAACCTCCGAGAAATCGCATCTAGCTCACGGTGCCCCGTGATACATTGTTTCCCACACTCCCCTACTCGCTGGAGTACTAGAATTTCGCTAATTCGAACAATTTCAAGCAGGGTGTGTTATTGCGAACAAAACGCTTTTTTTTAATGTCGCACGACAAGAATTGACCAAGATATTCGCGTTTAAAGACCAAGTACACTGCAACCTCTATTATCGGCACAGCGGCGGGGTCGGCCCCGCATCACACTTGCAAAAATGGAGGTTGCGCACCATCCACTCAAGTCGACTTTGCGCAGCTGGGGTAGCTGGTTGCAGTGACCCTGAGAGCCCTCTCTTATTGTCTATACTGCGTTCAACGAGAGAACGACACACTTCCGAACTAACGCGCCAACCTCCTTGGTTGGAGCGTTAGCCGCAATCCACGATGAACATTTTTTTAAATACATACCTTATTGTCTAGACTATACTGACTCTTTACAATTTTTTGAAAATTTTTCACCACGAAACACCAGAGATGAAAAATAGTTTAATATATTTGATTTTACGTGCAGTTGGGGTGAACGGTTAGGATAAACTTTTTTTTTATACATATTTTATTGTCTAGACTATACTGTCTTTACGATTTTTTGAAATTTTTCACCACGAAACACCAGAGATGAAAAATAGTTTAATATATGTGATTTTATGTGCTACGGGTGATGTAATTTTTATGGCTATTTAGCACCAAGATAAACCATTCCTAACAACGGATTAAAGCAAACTAAATCTTTGTTAACATTTAGAAAAAAAACCCAATCTTGCCCATTGTAAACCATCGATATTCAGTATCGAACCATCAAGGTTTGATGAAAGATTACGAATCTTGGTTGACGAATATAAAGCATTGCTGCCAACCTCAATGTCCGCGAAGTTGCCGTATTTCGGCAACACTTAATATTAATTAATGGTAATAATAAATAATCTCGTGACATAAATATAAATATGCACAATTATAAATTACTCAATATTTCATTGTGAGCTGTATAAAACATTCACTGACGCAGTTTTTTTCGTAATAATCATCGATAATGTTATGCTTTTCCAAGTTGGTAGTAACACAAAAGTTTTTACAAAAAAATTATGACAATGCTTAATTTTGCCCTCTAATCATATATTTGATGAAAAATTAACATTTACGGAATAATTCTATACCTAGGGTGCATTGTTTTGAAGTTGATTAAAAAAAATTCATAACCCGTCATTTAACTCAACTGGACAGCTCCAACCTCCTTATGGCCTTAGGCCACAGTAACGGGTATAAAATCATGTGCGAATTTAACCATTTTTTTCGTATGAAAAAGTCATTCTATCAAAACATTAAGGCAGTCCTCTAGTTTCTCGGGTCAAAAAAATCGATTTTTTTTCATAAATCACATCTAGAACATGTGTAGAAAATGTGTGCGAAAGGATTTTTCGATATTCGAAGTGGTTCACAAGTTACGGCCCTGGAACGGAGCAGGTATACGGAGCAGGTATACTTTCAAACGCGTTTTTCTCGAAACATCATTTTTCGAAACGGTGACCACGATATTTCAGAAACTACTGCACCGATCTTGTTCAAATTTATACAGCATCTTTAATATATTATAAGCCAGCGATTGAAGATTATCATGATTGCTTCGATAGTTTTTTTTTGTACGAGCGAAAAACTTAAGAAAAAATGAGTAAAAAATAGAATGTAATTTTCAAAAGTGTATAAAAAAGTCAATTTTTGTAATTTAGAATTCACTCTAGTTCAATCGCTAGTCTTAAATATGAAGATTAAAATGCCGTTTGGTTTTTTGATTTCAGATAAGCAGAACAGCCGCAATCTTGGTCACCGTCAGGCACCTCTTTTACTTGATGTCTTCCTGTCGGCCACTATAACGTTTATTCTATTATATATTTTGACTTCAAAAAAATTGTAAAGCTTATTCAAATGTTAATGAAGATTATGCAAAAACAATGAGATTGATTATTTCGATGCTTTGCCCGTAAAAAATTATTGAAAAAGCCGTAAAAAAACAGCCGAGAAACTAGAGGATCGCGTTAATTACACATCTATCTAGTACGAATATCAAGTTGTTTGAATTTTTTTTCGATGTACAAATAGGCCGACTACTAATATTTTCTTTTGATATATTTATTTAAGCGCTCCGCGGCGTGACATTTAGCATCCACATTTTTTAACCTAGAACCAAGAACAAAAATTCTCGTCAATCTACATTAGAATACCTAGAAAAGTACGTATGGAATTTAAAAAATATTGTTTTATTCAAAAGTTGTAGGTATTTGAACTTAAGAAATGAATTTTAGGTGAAAATTTTCGTTATAACTGCTCATAAACTGCTCATAAAATGAAAAGTTTTTGATTAATCAGAAATTCCGTACGTACTTCTCTGCGAATTGCAATTACGAACATAACTTTTAAATTTGGAGTAAATCGAGTGAAAATTGTTGAAGTTATTTGTCACGCCAATTGGAAAAAAGCTGTTTCATGAAGTTTCGAGTATACGGCCACTTCGGTACATCGAAAAAAAATATATATTTTCTAACAGCTTGATATTCATACTAAATAGATGTGTAATTAATTTTATGAGTGAATTTTCACTACCCTCATTCGACCCACAGGCCGCACAAAGCTGCGCGACGATGTGTCGTTCTCTCGTTGAATGCCGTATACTTCGAGTCTCACACTAGGGCCTGGCGCTTCTCCCACCATACGCTACACCGATCGATATTCGGCACTTGGGGGAGGCTGTTGCATCTGTGGCGGTTCCGATATTGGAGGTCGAAGTGTAGTAAGCAATGGCACAATAGTTGCTCACGAGCGGAACGTACAAGTCACATCGAGCGCGGATTCAAATCCACGTTCAGATAAGCGCATTTTTTTCTTAACATGTTTTTCTGTGAATAATAATGAACGTAGAAACACGCTTTGCTAATTGATAATATGATTGCAATCATTTTCGTCTATTATTTAATACTTGAAGACAAAAAATCACGCTCGAGCAACTACAGTGCCATTGTTTACTCACGGTCAGGCGCAAATATCTCGGTCGATTTTTGTCGCTTGACAAGCAGACTGAATAGTTGTCAATCGCCTTGGATACCGGGTGAGGTAACTATTAGCAGTAGAAATATTTTCTAACCTATGAGACTTGGGAGAAAACTTTTCCCACAAAATTTGAATAGTTCGAAGGGTGTCATCGCGTGGTGGCTACAAGGTTTATCCAGGTGAAGGCGCTTCTAAGATTTCAAGGTCACTTCCATTTTTTCAAATGGGTCCGCTATTTTTTCCTTCAAAATTTTATCAAGGAATTGAAAGTAGGTTCACACACTAAATTTTAAGACGATCGACCAATATTTAGCGATTTAAAAGTACTTCGTGTACAAAGCAGTGCCGACTACTGCGCAATGTATGCAAGGAAGAATAATTAGAGCCTGTCCGTTAATACACACTGACGTGATTAAGGGGCCAGTCCACTTTGAATATTTCAAAAAATCGAAAGCAAGCAAGACTTGAAGAAATCGACGATGATGAGCAATCAGAAGGGATTTTGTACGGTGCAGGAATTGCCGATTGAGTTTAGGTAAAAGTTTTTCATAGTATAAACTTCGAACGCGTTTTTCTCGAAACAACGTTTTCAAAATCTAGCTCCACCCCCATGGAAATTTATATACGCAAAAATATACTGCAAATTTATTTTATTAATAATTGCAATATATGTGAAATGTATGCCATATATTGAAAATGTATGTTGCATATATGTGCCAACATATATGCAACAACATGAGATGTATATGCGTGGTATTGCTGTGTATCAATGTATCATATATCAATGATATATGTAGCATTTACCCTGCATATTTACCACATATATTTAGCATATATGTTGCATACACACTGTATACATACCACATATAGAATGCACAAATGGTACATATATGCCACATATATACAGATATGCGTAGCACATCTGTATATAGTGTTTATATGTAATAGTGTACTTTAACTGCAAGTTAAGTTTTTTGAAGTTTAAGTTTTAAGTTTTATGAAGTTAAACTGTAATAGTGTTTATACACAGCATATATTTATTGGCAGGAATATGTATAAAAAATGTATGCGTCATATATGACGCATACATTTTTGATATATTTTTCTGACAAAAAAATAGATTGAAAATATATAGAAAATATATGCGTCGTATTATGCCTCATATATGCATCATATATAGTGTTTATATGTAGCATATATTTTTTTGGTCAGAAAAATATATCGAAAATATATGGGTCATATATGCGTCATATATACTGAATATATGCGTATTCTATTTTTCGTCACTGTATATGCGACCAATATATATATATATATATATATATATATATATATATATATATATATATATATATGTAGCATATATTTTCTGCATATATTTTGCATACATAAATTTCCATGGGGGCATCGTATCTCTAAAACTAATAAACCGATTCTCTTGAAATGTAAACCACATATTGTAAACATGATTCGTAACAAGATGACCCTCGATGGTTTTAAAATTTTGATTTTACTCATTTTTGCGAAAAACTGCGAAAAAACGCGTTTTTGTTACTTTTTTCGTTTTTCATCTGCCATTTTTTTTATTTTTCGATAAAACTATATTCGAGGGTCATTTTGTAGCTGGTGTCATACTGAATCTAATGGACTTTGATTTTTTTTGTTTCAGACAAGCCATTGCCGAGTAGTGATGGAGCTACCTAGCCCACCTATTTTTGAGGCGTTACGTTAAACTATAGTTTTTGTAATTAAAAATGAATAAAAATGAATTAAATGTTTTTAAATTTATTTCAAGACTTTATCTATCAAGCCCAACAACTTTAATATTAATATCTTTTATAAAATCCTCAAAAAAAATCGCGAAAATAGCCTTTTTCCGTGGCTCCAAAGTGGACTGGCCCCTTAATAAGACAATACAATCAATGCGAATGAAATAGCAAGCTTGCATTGAAAGTGGTGGCGATCGCTTCGAGCACCTTCCATAGAACTATGTGATTGCACCGTTTTTTAAACCGATTTAAGGCTAAAAACATTGAAATTCCTGTTTCATTAGCCTTTTTACGCTAGATCTTGATCTATCTTGAAATTTGGGCTGTGAACTTATTTTCCGTTCCTGGATGAAATTCTGGAAAAACAAATATGGTGGGACCACTCGAAAAAATGGAGGTAAGTTTGAAGTCTCCGAAGCGCCTCTATCTGGATGAAGCTCGTAGCCACCACTGGATGACCGCCTCCGGGCTATGCAACTGTTGTAGGAAAAGTTTTCTCCTAAGTCTGATAGGTTGGAAAATGTTTCTACTGCTAATAGTTGTTGTCCCACCCTGTATAAATATGCATTACTCCTGAATACACGCAACAGCTGCTGTAACGTTGTAGTTGAACGCGCTTGCTGAATCGTGCGGTCACACATTTTTATCCAAATCTTCACAGCCAATATATATATATATTTATGTG
Source organism: Ophion slaviceki (assembly GCA_944452715.1). NCBI lineage: Eukaryota > Metazoa > Arthropoda > Insecta > Hymenoptera > Ichneumonidae > Ophion > Ophion slaviceki. The sequence continues at coordinate 20,217,454 of OX101794.1, forward strand.
TGTGTGTGTGTGTGTGTGTGTATATACATATACACACACATATATACGTACATTGTACACATAGCACTGTTCTAAATTACCTTTTCGAGTAAGCGAGCAGGTGCTAAAGAAACCACCGTCTGCATCGTTTATAGTCACAGTTCAGTGTTTCAGAGTATATATATATATACAGGGTGTCCCAAAACTCAACGTCAAGCCGAAACGGGGTGACAGGATTGATTGTAACCATCATGAGAAAAATCAGAAAAAAAATCTGGGCATTTAAGAAAAACCTAGAAATTTGGTCAAACTGTAACCATTTTTCGGTTATTGTGGTTTATTTTTATTATTTTTGTTCATTTAAACTTTGGAACCGTAACCCTAAATAACATTTCTAGAATCACAGTCAAAAATAATGACACAATTGCCCCAAGTTTCCTAGAATTGTGACTGTTTTTTGTTAAACTATGAATTTAAAATTTTCAAAATAGTTTTTTTTTTCTGATTTTTCTCATGATGGTTACAATCAATCCTGTCACCCCGTTTCGGCTTGACGTTGAGTTCTGGGACACCCTGTATATATATATATATATATATATATATATATATATATATATATAATACGTGTGTTACGTATCCCATATGCATATACGAAGTCAACAATTTGCACCGAGAGTCTAGAACATTAGCATTACACAATCCTTTCGTATACACCGGGCGGATATGCAGTGTGTACGTGCAGCAATAATCGTAGTGAGAATTCAGACTCGTATATTCGTATACGCAGGCTTGGGGCACAAGCGGCGGCACCTTCGAGCGCGTGTCCCCCTTGTTTTATCTTACACACACACACACATACACACGCATTGGACTTTCCCGACAAATAACTGTTAAACACACGTCTCCAAAAGTGCACCCGCCCTGATATCTCTCGGCGTACGCAAGTGTAAATATAACACCTTTCCTCGAGTGGTTACGAATGTCTCGGGAATTCTTTTGATAAGCGAGTATATAGCCGCGTTTTTTCGAATGAGACACGCGTTCGAGCGGTAATGTACGTGTATTTTATACATTGGTGTGTATGTGTGTGTGTGTGTGTGTGTGTGCGGCTGCCGTAGCGGTGAAGCCGTAAGGAGACGCGTGCATTAGGACTTCACTCCACAATTTTATCTCGGGCGATGTGTCACGCTTGAGTTCTAGTCAGGACAGCTGGAAAGAGACGGCACCGATGTCGGCTATGGCCATTGACGTGATCTCTGGTAGCGCTATGTGTATGTGGGGAATATATGGGAAAAGGTGATTTCGAAGACATTTGACTTGGAGGACCGAGCCCATAGGAGTTCATTGTCGCCGTAGTGAACATTATGCGAGCCCTGGCACCTCGGAAACGACAAGATAAATGAAAGCATTTTCACGCAAAGGTGTAATTCGTATCTCAAAATCTGTTTGTCCGATTCACTTCGAATTTAACGGTCCGAGGACAGAGCATAGTTTATAACGTTTTCTCTCCCGGGACCGAATGATTTTTTGCTTGGCTTTTGGCTATGCATTTGTTAACAACAAATGATTAAAGTTGATTTGTTTGTCGAAAATCGATCTTTTCGTTTAGAGCTTGCCGTTTTCGTAATTTTCACTATTTCAATAAAGTATCCGACGATACGAAAGTTTTCCTTTATACTAAAAGGATTTTTTATTTTTTATTTCCGATCAACCTTAGTTGCCAGAACCACTTACGCTCATTGACCATACAGCAATGGTGGGATTTTGTTTGAATAATATAATCTCACCGTTCGTCAATATTTTTACAAGCTTTTATTTAACTTGCTTTGTTCGTCTTTCCGCTTCAAAATTGTGATCCATTTTTCAAGCACTTGCTGGTACCGATTGAGCTGAAATTTGGCATAGGTATGTAACTTCGGTGACAATCAGGGTTGCGAATTTTGTAATGAAAAACTAATGCATTATTTATGAATTTTTTGAAAAGTTATGACAAAATATTTCATTACCCATTGTATTTCATTCAGTAATGAAAAAAAAATCCATTACTCATTACATTGGATTTTGTAATGTAAAAAATGTCCATTACGCATTACATTGGAATTTGTAATATAAAAAAAATTCCATTACTCAACATTACATTTTGTAATGTGAAACATTTTCATAACAAAATGCAATGTAATGTGTAATGACAAGAAAATTCATTACACATTACATTGTAATGGGTAATGCAATTTTTTTACATTACAAAATATGAGGTAGTGAATAATGGAATTTGTTCATATTACTAATGTAATGTAAAAAATCTTCATTACTCATTACAAGGTAATATAAAGAAAATCCATTACTCATTACATTACATTTTGTAATGTAAAATATTTCCATTACTCATTACATTCGACTTTGTAATGTTAAAAAATTCTATTACCCATTACATTGTAATGGGCAATGCAAATATTTCACATGACAAAATGTAATGTAACGAGGAATGGAAATTTCTTACATTACAAATTCCGAAGTAATGAGTAATGCATTTTTTTACATTACAAAATTTGATGTAGTGAGTAATGCCAATTGTTTGCATTACAAAATGTAATATAATGAGTCATGAAATTTTTTTACATTACCTAATGTAATGTAATGTGTAATGATTTTTTTTTCATTACAAAATGTAAAGTAGTGAGTAACGAAAACGCCAATGCAGTACAAAAAGTAATGCATTATTTGCAACCCTGGTGACAATGCAATCATATAGTACCACGGAGCTGGTCTAATGATGGAGCCGAGCGGTGGGCAATGCAACTCCATAATGACATATGTTAAAACAGTCGAGTTTGTGCTCATTTGTTTTGTTATCATAAGCACGTTTCATTATACAAGATAACGAGAGTCTGATGATGGCGGTGGGAGGTGGAAACTGCAATTTCCTAATGGCAAATGGTAGGACAGTCGAGTTTGGGCTCATTAACTTTGTTGACTTGAGCACTATTTATAATTACACTCTTATAAAGTTTCTCGCGAAACCTTTATAACCTAAGGCGAGGTTTTTTATTACGCCGATGTCTGAATGGCATGAGAGCCTGGCATGGCAAATAAATAAACAAATGCTAATGCTAAGAAGTATAAAATAAAATAAACGTAAAAACTCATCGTAGAAACAAGCTTTTATTTATGAACTTTTGAACTCAAAAGTAAAAAATTATATTTAGTGTATGAAGTTAAATAGTAAAGCTACAGAAGAACTCCATCCTTGGTTACATATTTGATAAATAAACATTCAATAATAAATTACATATTTAATAAGTTACATAAACATAGAACTTTTAGCAATCTAAATATTTTCTTAAAAGCTTGAGGCGTGAAACGTCATTGCACTTGAAATAAAGCCTCAAGCATTTGAGAAAATATTAAAAATGTTAAAATTTCTATGTTTATGTAAGTTTTATTAAGTATATACTGCCTGCGCCTTTGATCAGTGACCAAGGATGGGATCTTCTGTAGCTTCACTATTTAACTTTATACACTAAATATTATTAATTACTTTTTAGTTCAATAGTTTATAAATGAAAGCTTGTTTTTAAAAAGATTTTTTACGTTAATTTTTTTAAATAAAAATAAGCTCATACTTGGCAAGATTATGTATCAATTGTGTGTAAATTCCGATCTCGTCATCGCGATACCGGCGTAAGAAAAAAATATTTAAAATCGACCGGTTTTTTGGGCCTCGGGCTTACGCTGACCCGTTTGAAAAATTGAACACCGTCGTCAAATCGGATACGCTGATAGCCAACATTACATAGATATAACGGGTCGAAAATGCCCTTTCCTCATATATATATATATATATATATGGGAAGGTACTACTATCAACCAACGTATCTATAGCAAAGAGCCTCCAGACCCGAAGAGATTCGATCTTATTACCTCCCTTCACTTTATATACCTGCCGCCGAACTGAGCGCCCGACACTTCTTCGACGCATCTATCCCCGCTTTCGAAAAAAAGACTACTCACCGTTAAACCGTTAGAAATAGGCTAACAAACCCAGCAGGTAGCTCTCGACACTGCTCGCAATTGGAATATCATCGGACGCGGTGCGAAGGTGCGAGGACACGGCGAGGGCCGATCTCGGCGTCAACGTGAATGGAAGTGGTGTCAATGGGAATCGGGCCGCCGCTGACGTGGAGAAAACGTCATTCAAACTTGCTTGCACGCGGCTCTCTTCGAGTACGAACGATCTTCGTGTACCGTTGCTGCAATCGTTTGCGAGGCAATCAACGAGACGAATTATTTGGGGCCATTCTTGGTAGGGCTCTAAGTTGGGGGGGGGGGGGGGCTCTCAGGAATGGAAAATAGTGAAGTGCCGAGTGTGGGGTAGGCAGGAAAGAAATGATAAGGGCTACCCGTGCAGAAATATAACCGGGCATTCCCTTTGTTGTGTCCGGCCCTGACCAGACTTGCCTTGTCTGATTTAGCTGACCAGGCCCTCCCAAGAAACAAACCGGGAAGATCGAACAATCGTTTTTTCACGGCTTATGACGTAAAACGTCATTTTCAATTCCTCGATTGTTCCTGGTTATTTTTCGATCTATTCCCACAACTTTCCTGGTCATTTACCGCTTGTTCTCCGGCCCGTTCCTGATCAGTTCCCCAGAAAGGTAACCGCGGATCTCGACCTAGCCTCAGATCCGTTACATTGCAAACCTATTCCCGGGTGGAAGGCCCGACCAGAGTCTGACATTATCCAGGAAAGGCAGTACTTTTTCCGGACTCAAATTTCTACACGGGTACAATCCATCGCATTCTATCGGGTCCAAAGGTTCCTCGGGTATGGTTTGACGCGACGAAAGAGCCGTACCAAGAGAAGCAGGGGAATACGCTCGAAACGCTCACCCCCGGTAGGTATCGCGCTCGGCTTTCGCCACGAGGGACACCCGAAGCCTGCCGGCGAAGATGCACACGTTAAAAAATGAGCCTGGCTCGTCTCGTTTTCGTTCTCGTGCACCTCGGGGAGGGAGAGCGCCGCGTCGTTTTTTACAACCCCATTTAACCTCGGCTCGCGGCGCTTGGGAAAAAAAACAAACAAAAATTAAAGTATGCACACGCGAGCGGCCATTTACGAGAGTATAAAGATTGTTATCGTGACCATTGTTTGTTCATACAGATAAATCTCTCGAGAGACCCATATAAGAGAGAGGTTAATAGAAGAAGAAGAGGAGGGGGAGAGTGAATATGCGAGCAGGACTCTCGCGAGTTTTATCGACCGTACGTTTAATAGGCAAACGTGAGGATATCCGTTTTTGCCGGATACTTACTTTTTTATTCTTTTCTCCCAATAACAGTGTACTTCGGTCGATCATTCGTGATAAGTTGTGTATGTTAATGCACGAGATACGAACCGCTGAAAGAAAGAGCGAGGGAGAGAGAGAGAGAGAGAGAGAGAGAGAGAGAGAGAGAGAGAGAGAAAGCCTTCGGGGATCGCGCACATATTTTACTCTTTTCTCACATTTTCAATCAAGTAGTTCACTGTCGATTATTATCATGATCATGCGGATGCGAGGAGCATTCGGGGGGGGGGGGGGGGAAGCTCTCGTCAGGATGACGGCGCGGCTCTGCCAAAGCCTCACACGCGGCGGTCCGAGGGTTGAAACGTAAGCGTCCGCAGGAACGAGCGAGGAAGGAGCAAATACAGAGCAAGGGAGAGAGCACGAGTAATCGGAAGAAAAAAGAACGAGAGAGAAACGGATGAAAGCGAGCGAAAGAACGCGAGCGCAAAGCGGTGGAGGGTATTGCGGAAAGTGGGGCGTAGTGAAGGAAGAGGAGGAGGAGGAGGACGAGGAGGGGGTTGTAATGAAAGGGTAACGGAGTGCCGATAAATTCAGCAGGCCGCGGGATTTGTAAATTATACCCTTTCAATACTGATCCCCGTAAATAAATGAGCTCGCCCCCACGCATGGCATAACACAAGCGGCCGATGCGACGGGTATGCACGTACAGTGTACACGGGAAGCGAGAGAGAGAGAGAGAGAGTCGGGGAACCCACGAGAAAATTGTAGGCATCTCCCCGAGATTAGACCGACCTTCTTGTGCCCCCTCCCCCAATGCTGTCTGCGGGAAAGAGAGTGCACATGCGTTGGCCCGGTCGGACCCGCAGAAACCACCCCGCCTTTCGCCGATCGGAGATCATCGATCCATCTCATTCTCCCTTAAACGTTTTTCACTGCGCAGCGTCGTATGTCAAATATTGATTATCGAGGAAATCGTTCGACCAGCATTGTCCAAGATACAAAATAATACACGCTCCGGGTGGCCGAATATTAATCGTTCGTTGCTTGCAGTTGTTTTTACTTCGTTGATGTGGAAATCGCGAGATGAATGTCAATTCCGTTGATCGGTGCATCAATTGAGCGGTGTTGATTTCTACATAGTTGTACACCGCACTGGTGGATTGGCGGTCGAGGTTCGGCTTTGCCGATGCTTCGAGTTAGGCAGCGCTGCGCATGGCCGATACTCGGAGCGGTGACCGCTTTGCCGTACACCGGCTGGCGCATCGACTAGTCAGCGGGAGGAAAATTCTTCTGAGACCTTGGTGGAGATACTTGAGGAAAACGTTTGGGCATCAGAGAATCAGGAGAATATGGGGCCGTCTATATATCGGTACGGGTTCTCGTCGGATCCTCGGCAAATGCCGTATAGTATGGCTTTAAGACGCATGTGGACGCAACGGAACGTTAGGTTAGATTAGCGAAGTGCGAATAGGGAGTGATAGGAAAGGTAATACATAAAATTCCGCAACGGTATACGTGGGAACACAGACAATAAAAAAATAGATCGTTTTATATATATATATATATATATATATATATATATATATATATATATATATATATATATATCGATCGAAAAAATCGATTTTTTTTCAAAACGGAAAATTGAAGTATGTTAAGAAAAATAAAGTTTTGCAAAATTTTAGGGTGCTCAAACGCCTTTGTCATGTTTCTTTTTCATGATTATTGGAGTATTAATTTTTTTCATCTCGATGCAGGAAATGTTGGCGCATGATCCAATGTAAGTCTTGATTTAATTTTTTCTGAAACAGTACACAATTTTTATTTATAAATTTCTTTTTACCATAAACATTTTGTATTTGGAGATTAAGAATCAATATATGCATTTCGGTTGTGAAAATGATGTCAACCACTTGATGAACAAGAACACGGTGTTCACATCACTGAACGTCTAACAAGTACGCGTGTTTTTTTGGAGTAAGAAAACAGTCATGCGGCGGGGAAAAAAATTGACGAAAAATGGAAAAAAAAATTAAGTCGTTTGAGCACTACTTTAAAAAATGTTTAGACCGCTCAAGTTTTGTATGAATTACTTTTTTATAACGTAGTAACATTTTTCGTTGAGTCCTGCAAAAACAAATTAATTTTTTTTGAACCACCCCAATATATGTATGTATATATATATATATATATTGGGTGGTACAATTTGGAGCTCTATTTTCTTCCTATTTCTCACCATCCAATTACCTTCTTTAAAGAAAAAAAAAATTGTCGCCGAAGCTGCGAGCGGACAACAAATATTTAGAGATCGTTCGGGCCTCCCAAAAATCTCCCAGGAGGTGGCAGATTACCAAGTCATCGCTCTAAAAATAAGTTCACGCACACCAAATTTCAGGATGATCGATCACGATTGAACATAAAAAAATGACAAAACACAAATTTCAATGTTCTTATCCAAAAATCGTTGAAAAAAAGATGCAAACTCTTACACTTATAAAAGGTGTTCAAAGTGATTTGAACTGCTTCCAGATCGTTCGCCAGACTTGACACCACTAGACTTTCTTTTATTTCATCGAGGACTTTATATGAAAAATACTAAATTAGACTGAACTCTATCGAATGTTCAATAAAAAATAAATAAACAAAAGGGAGCAGACTATTTCATTTGAATATTTCTCTCCCCGTATTTGTATAGGTCAATTGACGTAGAGCAAACCCAACGGAAAATTTATATTCGAGTCTTTTTCTCGGTGCATCGTATTACCGTGCGAAAAATCAACATCGGGCAGACTTGACGGAATACATGAATGAAAAATTTGCTGATAAAATCCGCTGAATCGAGAACATCAGTGTACACAGTAATTGGACGTTTCGCCGTGGGCGGAGGCAGGGGTGGAGGGGAGACTACTCATGATCGAAAACGATCAGTGAAATCATCGAGAGAATCTGAGAGATGACGGGACGGAAGAAAAGAGGTCCGAGGCAACACGCGATGCCTTCGCAGCTTGGATACTCGAAAGAGAAATCCTCAAATTTACGGTACCTGTAACAAGAGAAGAGAAATTCTCAAAGACTTACGTGATTACGAAAACCTTCGTATACGTAAATCCATATGTAACGCATTCATATTTATAAAAAGATGTGCTACATAAAAATATACACATATTTATATATATAAAATGAAGAAAATATTTTTTGAACCTGTTATATAGATATGCGGTTGGCTACTTGCACGTATGACTTTTTTGGGTAAGTGCTTAACATTTTTTTAAACATATTGTTGATTTTGAAGGCAGAGCTGTCCTTTCAACGGCTTTTACACAAATATGCTTACATTTATCTGGAGGTGATTTCAAAGACATTGGGGCGCACATCATGTTCAGTATGGAGACTACCACTGTGATGGTCTTCGAGGTCAAATTATTTCCAAATTACGTATCTCTCTCCCCCTATATATATATATATATATATATATATAGTAGAAAAGGTCGAAAGCCGGAGGACCTTTGAGCTCGTCCAACATGACTATGGTACAGTCCGTAGTAGTCTGCCCCAGTATGGCTACCGGCTCGCTCTACGGTTTTAGTTCGCTCCGTTAAGCACACACAAACGTCACGAGTCGGACGTTAAACAAACTTCTGCATTACGTTGGAAAGTACGACAATTAGAATTCCAAGTCTGGTTGTGTACCGGTACACTGGAAAAAAAAAAGATGAAAGCAACGGCATCGAGAGAGCCTGAGAGACAGAAAGAGAGAGAACGAGAAGGAGAGAGTCACGGAATAATTTTGCGAGAAGGCAAATGGCAAGAAAAAAAAGAAACTCGTGAGAAAGAACGGCGAAATATAAGCGACCGCGAAACAGAGTCGAGAGCTGTGCACACGATATGGACGAGGCACTTGTTCGCAAGCGTAAAACACACACACACACACACACACACACACACACATTTTAACAATGTGTTCGAAGAGAATTCCACGATTCTAGAAAACAAAGTGGCTAACACGATTATTCGTATTATATGAATTTATGTAGCGCATAAGCAGATGCGGAGAAAGAAGAGGATAGGGAGCGTAGCATCGCGCAGGGTGGCAATAAAGAGTGGCAAATGTGAATCATTGCCACAATCAAGCCATTCAATCAAGACAAACGCTAGCTGTCAAAACGACGCATAATTCTCTACGGCTGGTCCCCGTATTCATATATATATATATATATATATATATATATATATATATATATATGTATACAAGGTGTACCAAATAGTGACGTTTGAGAGGAAAATCTGGATGCCTTGTATTCCCTCATGTATGTTCTACGATCTTTTTTAGTTTCGGAGAAAAGAGCACTCTTTTATTTATTTCTCTTGTGTATGTACTTTCTCCGCGATTTTTCAACTCTCGTTAATGTTATAAAGTGCACTGTTGAGCAACAAATAAATTACCGACTCAACACTAACGTAAATGTTTAAGATTCTGATCAAAGGTTTAAAAATAATTTTGAGAAGATCAGTAACTAAAGTTCAGATTATTAAAAAAAACTTATATTAGTGTAATTGATTCCGAATTGCTTTTAAAAAATATTGAGAGGGAAGCACATGCACAATGGAGAACAAAAATGCAAACCTATGCTACAGGAAAATTCGACAAAAAAAATGTACTCTCGAAAACTGAAAAAGATCATAGAACATACATGGGTCTGATTCGGATAGGAGTCGACATTTTCAGTCTATTTTTCCCCCCTGCTCTTTACAGTAGTGGAGGATAAAGGTAGTAAGGTATAGCTTCGAGCTTAATGTAAAATGAACTCCTACTTAACGCCTACTGATGTTCAAATTTGTTATCAAATAAACCTACTCAACGCCTAAAACGAGGACAAATTATCGTTTTCTCCACTTTGAGGCGCTAAGTAAGACGTAGAAGTGCCGTTCTTGAATGTCACACATGTACACGCTATTATGCATAGACATACACTGATGACAAGGCATCACAGCCCGTATCCTAAATGCATAGAATATTGCATAAATCCTAAACAAATTAGCATACTTAATTGAAAATTCTACCGCAATTATTTTTTGTTATAATTCGTCATTCCCCGACCTCTTGAAGTGAGTTATTTCAAAGACATTATTTCGCCTACACATCAATCAAACCTACGACCTACCTGCTTATCATCTGCCTATACTGCGAAAGTTGATTTGGGTGACACTTTGAGGCTCACAGTGAGACCTCTAGCATTAAGTAGCTTCCAGTGAGGCTCGCATGGAGTCAAAGGCCTTCAAAATAGTCTGAAACGGAGTTAAAGACCTCCAAAATAGGCTGAAAATTTCGACTCGGGTATTGATGCGGGACGGCTGGATTTTCCTTTCGGACGTCACTTCTCTGGTCACCCTGTATGCTATTTACATACTTGAATTTGTTTTGTTCCTCTTCAGAATGGACCTCCATAAATAATGACCTAAGTCACGATAAGCAGGCTCGTTGCATAATCGTGCAGGACTGAAACATGGCAGGATTGTCATGACTAATTTAGCCGAGGCGCGACAACTTTGACAAATAATAAACTTGGAATTTCGGTCTGGAGAAATCGGAGAACCGATCTCGTTTCTTGTAAAACTCACAAGCTCGGGAGCGCGCACACGCGATATATATCTATATAAACGTGCGTACGATACGCGCGTTATTATATATTACACGTTACACTCTGACATATGGCGCAGTGAGTGGTAGCGTACATAGAACCATACGCGTTCGTGTGGTATCCCGGTAGTGATGTACGGGAAAAGGTGCGCGCTCGCTGCCGTTGAGAGATGAGCACGGGCATGATCCACGCGTTAACGTTCGAATGAGCCGAGGAGAAAAACAAATGGGCTGTTCGCGTTTACGTAGTCGCGGCGGGTTGTGGACGCGGGCTCGTTAATTTTCGGATGACGGTGCGCTGATGCCTCAGCCACGCAATAATACAGCCCTGATACTTTGGGTTGAGTGACGCGGGTTGGAGGCACAACGTGCCCGGCCCTCGATCTTCGGACCTTTTTGATTTGGGGTTTAGCCATTTTTTAATTTATTTTTCGATCGTTTTGTCACGTGATGGGTTTTGAACCATTTGGATTTGTGGAAAAGTGAGAGGGCAATGTTGATTGAGATATTGCCGGTGCATTCATCATACGATAGATTTACAACGTTGAACTTTGCATGGTCGAAAAAACAACGATTTTTTTCCCATTTGTTATTTCTATTTTTTGAATTATTGTTCGAAGGATTTTATTGCCAATTGAGGTCGTGAATATCTTGTGAGGATGCGTGAGAATATTCGAGTGGTTTTCGTCAGCTAAATCATCCGAAGAAAAAAATTGGGCAATTAGAAAGAATGAGTTTTCGTTGCATTCCAACGATGCAAACTTTGACATCATCGATTTGGCTGTAAAAGTGACTCACACGTTTTTATGAATTCTTATTTCAGATTTACGACTTTAAGTTGCACAAAAGTTTTTGAATACTGATAAAAATGAAGAAATGGAAATATCGTTGCATTCCAACGAGGTAAACTTCATATCATATTCAACGGTCAAACTTCATCACTCAACGGCATATATATTTGTATTATTGGTGTTATAGTAGTTACTTTTTTCCTACGGTTTGGAATACTTCGATGGGATTGGTAATGCAATTGATTTTTTTAGCGATATTGTATTAGAATATTTCTGGGCCAAATTGTTGCTTTAGATTGTCAATAATAAAAATATGAGAACGGGTCATTCAGTTACTTTTTAGGGCGCTTTGAGTAAGGAATTCAACAATTTCTTACTTAAAACGCCCTAAAATAATATGCAGAAGCGTTTGCAGAAACGAAAGGTATGATGCATTTGTTTTAGTTATTCTTGTCCAGGCTGTTTCTAAAAAAAATTGTTGCTTTCTCGAATCAGAGCTCTGAAATTTTGGAAACATGCATATGAGACGCGACGATACATGGAAAGTGCATGAGAAGATATGAATTGGCCCTAACAAGAAACATCACTCAAGTGTCCGCCGTCGATTTTGTTGAATCTCATATATGTAATAAAACATTGAAAACTATCAGACACGTATTTTTTTATTTGCGGAAAAACGGTTTTAAGGGGAGAAACCACCTGATCTGAATGAAACAAAAACCAAAATTCTTCTCCTGTAAAGCGACGGAAAATTCACTATGGAACAATCGAAAAAAAAATTAAATTAAGGGGTGACCCTCCTGTATTTGTGATGGCGTTTCCCCCCTAAAAAAAACGTTTTGCCATAGATAAAAAATACGTGTCTAACAGTTTTCAATGCTTTATCACATATACGAGATTAAACAAAATCGAAGGCGGACACTTAAGTAATGTTCCTTGTAAGTGCTTTCGGATCGCCCAATCGTTGGTAGGGTTCAATAGGTAAAATAAGTTAACAGGTAAGGACCAATAGGTGATGAACCAACATCTATGATAGATGTCACCTGTCACGGTTCTCTAGGATCTCTCCTGACAATCACCCAATAATAACACCGGTTCGTTTAGAAGGATTAATGTCTCTTTGCAAAAAATGCAGAGCTCTAGTAAAACCAATTGAAGACTAAAAAGGAGACAATAATTTATACGTGAAACTTTTTTTTTAACAAGCTTTTATTTAATGTACTAAAAAGTAGAAAATATGTTTTTTTACCAAGTCACCTATATGTGACTTGGTCAAAATTGGGATATATAATCTTTAATTTACATAAATCCGTTAACGTATCAACAGTATTGAAATTTACTGTTAAACAAGCATCGGTTTCAAGGCCTTTGGCCACTCTAGAGGTCGAATTTTTTTTTCAGAAAAACTACAAAATAAATCGAGATTACAAAAAAGGGTGTTTATCATACATATCAGTGACTATATACAATATTTTTTTTGAAGCGATTAATTTCAAAATGGTGGCTGTGCAGCGTTTATCTCAAAACTGCATTTTTTAAGTTGACTGGAAACATGACTCAGACAATTTTCAACCGATTCACTTGAAATGTTGAATATATCTTGAAAAATACATTGTCTACGGAAGTACGTAGGGTTTTTTTGTTACATTTCATAGTTCATTCGATATTAACAATTATCTGAAGATTTTTTAGGCAGATTTTACACTTTCCAAAAATTTGCCAAAAAAATCGTTAATAACAAATGAACTATGCAATATAAAAAAAACCTACGTACTCTCATAGACAATGTATTTTTCAAGATATATTCAACATTTCACGTGAATCGGTTGAAAATTGTCTGTTATGTTTCCGGCCAACTAAAAAAATACAGTTTTGAGATAAACGCCGCATAGCCGCCATTTTGAAATTAATGGCTTCAAAAAAAATATTGTATACAGTCACTGATATGTATGATAAACACCCTTTTTCTAATCTCGATTTATTTTGTAGTTTTTCCGAAAAAAAAATCCCCAAACGCCTATTTTTTCGGCCTCTAGAGTGGCCCAAAGCCTTAAATAAAAGTCCAGAAAATGAGTATAAACGTGTGATAATAATTTCTCCAATCACTATCGTGCCAAATTAAATGCGGCCAATGAAACTGAATTGATAAAATGTATTGAACATTTAAAAAGTTGAGCGCCACAAGCCTTTATTTGAAGTCACATACAGGTGACTTGGTAAAACTAAATTATTGTCTACATTTCAGTACATTGAATGAAAGCTTCTTTAAAAACAAAATGACATTAAGCTCGAAGGTGTACCCCGCTAACTTCATTGAAAAGCGAGTTTAAACTGGACTCAACATTTCAACCCGGGTGAAGTTCAGGGTTCGAATTTCCACTAGAACCAACGACAGCCGATCTCGCAAAGTTTTCCTCAACTCCACCCTAAGCCCCGTCCCCCACCTTCGCCCTACCATCATTGTCGCGGAAAGCCACAATTGAATGGCAACCGAACGAAGAAATAAGCTCGGAAAAAACGGCTTGTCCAACGAGGTGTAAAAAAAAAATGGAACGAGAAGAGCCGCGAACGATATCGAGCGCGACGAGGGTCACGGACCTGCCGATTTGGTCCGGAATGCTTGTATACTTTTCGTGTATACATATTTATATTCGAAGGTATACAGTATTTGCGGTACGGAGGAGGCGGCTCGCATCCGTGCTCGCGCGCTCCTCGCGATCTTGCCAACGCCGCGCGCGGCGAGTGCCACCGGCGGGCTAGCTCTGAGCCGGAGTTATCGTAATCGTTAACGAGGCTGCTGTCAGCGTCGTAAGATAGCCGGGGGTCTGCCGCCATTAACCTTACCGCTAACAAAGGTATTGCCACCTCCACAAGACAGAGAAAGAGAGAGAGAGAGAGAGAGAGAGAGGGGGGGTGTTCACGCGCGCGAGTCGAGATCTCTCGCGCTCCCGGTTTGCCTGGAGCCAAACTCACTCCTCTTCCTTATTTATATGCATAACTCAGTAAAGGTGTAACGAAAACTTTCATGGTCAACTTGATTATAATCGTGGAGTCATATATATATATATATATATATATATATATATATATATATATAATGGAGAAATGTGATTTCGAATTCACAGGAATTCCAGGACAGTCCCCACAGTTGCTCAGTGTCCTTTCAGATCATGGTAGGCATATTTATATAAAGGTGCTTTTAAGGCCGTTCTCTTCCCGAAATCCTCGCTTCGTTCGAAAGAATGTGAGAACCGTCGTCAAAGGAGCCGGATGTGCTGATTGCCAACACCACACTTGTATAACGGATTCAAAATATATGTTCTCCATATATAGTATAAGTGTGTGTGTGTGTGTGTGTGTGTGTCGCGTGCGTGTGGTGGTGTGTGTGTGTGTGTGTGTGTGTGTGTGTGTGTGTGCGCGTGTGGTGGTGGTGGTGTGTGTGTGTGTGTGTGTGTGTGTGTGTGTGTGTGTGTGTGTGTGTGTGTGTGTGTGTGTGTGTGTGTGTGTGCGCAAAATATAGAGGTACAGGCTCTGCGAGTGGTACTGTGTCTCTTTCGCACAAGTCACACGTAATCGTCTGCACAAGGGGAGTGTGTCGTACGGTCTGGCCCGCGCAGCAATGACCACTGCGAGAAAAGATCGCAAGATATATATACCAAGTCGATAATCTCACTGACGTCTTTCTCGCAGTAGTCCGAACGTTCGCAGGATGACCATTGGTCGCGGGCGAGGGGGAAAAGAAAAGGGGTAAATTACGAAAGTACTGGTACCGATTCTTGAAAAATGGCGAAGGCAGTAAAAAAGGGGGGGAGGAAGGACTCCGGATCCTTGAAAGGACGTAACAAGTTTTCAGACTTATACTGCAGGAAAGAGAAGGTGTGTGAAAGTGTGTGTGTGTGTGAGAGAGAGAGAGAGAGAGAGAGAGAGAGAGAGAGAGAAGCGGCATTATTTACCTGTTCAACACGGCAATCCGCCCTTCTCGCTCTCTTACTCTCCTTTCTCGTGAACGAAAGCATTATTCGTCTTTCATAATGAATTCTCCCCACCCCGTTTGACATAACTGTTATATATATATATATATATATATATATATATATATATATATATATATATATATCGAAAGTTATGGAGCCACAATATAAACAGTTTCTCGCTCGGCAATATAACTAAAATCCTTGAAATACGATAAACGGAGCAATAAAAAACTTTCGTGTGCACAGTAATAATTGAGTATACACGGCAACAACGTAAAATGAAAAAAGAGAATGAAACGGAGAAATGGGCGCGCACGGCGAGACTGCGTTGTTGAAAAGTTACTATACACTTCGGCTGTTCCGTGCGAAACTTTTCGCAACGAGATAAGACTCCTCGAAGTCTCCGACTTGGCCGCGCGGTGTTGCAACCGCGGCAGCGTGGATTTCGTTTCGTGCAAAATGGAATACCCCCCGCCCCCCGCGCATCGCCGTTCCCTCGTTATTTTCTTTCGCGTGCGATTGCTCGTAAAAGATTCGCGGACGGCGCAAGAAGGGCGCAGGATTTCTAGCTGCGGATGAGAATGCGCGAGCTGTTGGGACGAAGTATGTAGGGGATAAGATTTTTGGTCAAATAGGGTGCGGAACAGAATTTGCTAAATTGTACCATGAAAAATTAGCCTAATTCTTGGTTAAGTTACGCAAACCCAAACAAAAATTAACCTAATTCTAGCAGGAGATCGTATTTCGCAAATGAAGCTGCTAAATACGATGTCCTGCTAGAATTAAGCTAATTTTTGTTTGGGTTTGCATAACTTAACCAAGAATTAGGCTAATTTTTGTTTAAGTTTGTATAATCCAAACAAATCCAAAGAAAAATTAGTCTAATTCTAGCAGGAGCCCCGTTTCCGAATATTTACCGAAGCTGCAAATGCACCGTATTGAGTAGGCGGGCATTTAGTACATTTGCGTTCAGCGCTTTGAGAAAGATTCAGAAAGCAGGTGTTTTATTACTTTTTACTAATGTCCAGGATCAATTGGTAAGGCTCTGTTATGTTGAGTGTTACACAATTGTATTCTCGAGTGGTAGGGGAGGTGGGGAAAATTAGGTTCGGGGCAAAAAGGCAAGTGAGCTTGTGTGCGTGACAAGCACATGTACCAGGTGTGTAAGTATGAAACCGGAATTTGCCCATAGGTGGCGCTAGATGTCGATGCAGTTACCGACACATCACGTCAGCGGTGTCTTGTTATTGTATTGATATCCGACAAAGATTTCCAACTCACAATAACACGAGTTTCATTCAGTAGCATTAGTTTATTAGAGATAAACATGTCGAGTTTTGTGCCAACAAATTACGATTTGCGGACAGCACTACTTTTCTGTTTTCATCTGAAGAAAACCGCAGCCGAATCGCATCGAATGCTTGTGGAGGCGTTTGGTGAGCATGCTCTCGGTAAAACACAGTGTTTCGAGTGGTTCAAACGGTTCAAAAGTGGCGATTTTGACGTGAGGAACGAAGAACGTGGAAGACCACCGAAAAAGTTTGAAGACGCTGACCTGCAAGCCTTGTTGGACGAAGACGACGCTCAAACACAACAACAACTGGCGGATCAGTTAAAGGTGACCCGAGAAGCCATCTCCAGTTATTTGTATCATATCATTACAATAAACGTGTTTTTTCTGTACAAAAATTCCGGTTTCATACTTACACACCTGGTATACGAGCCGAGAGCGGTGCCATTCGTTCGTTGTTCAGTCCCCCACAGAGTAAGTGGAACGTGTTGGCGCGTGTTTTAGCAAGGTGGCTACCGAGAACAGTTTTTGAGTCGATTTTTCTTAAGGGGTTACCCCCATGAGCGATTTTGAAAAAATCGATTTTTTTTATTGCATTTTTTTTAAGCATAAGTATCCGGGCCCATACTTCTGTATGGGTCCGGAATAGATGACTCTATGTAAGTTTACAAAAAAAAATATTTTCTTCGTGTAAACTGAAATTGAAACTTTAAACGCGTTTCTCTCAAAATGGCATTTCTGAAGTCGGTGACCAAGATTACTCGAACACTAATGAACCGATCTTCTTGAAATTTTGCAGGCTTATTTAATACATAAAAATGTAGTCTTTAATCGTTCAATTTTTTTTTTCGAAAAAATGGCCGTTTTATAGCCAAAAAACGGCCGTTTTTTTTTTCGTTAAAATCGAACCATTAACTTTGACTGTCCGCCATTTTGTGAAAAATGAATATTTTTTAACATTCTTCGATTAAAGACTAGTTTATACTTATATTTGACTAAATCCATCCGCATTTTTTTTTCAGATGATCCACTTCGCCGCAATGTTGGTCACCGCAAACCGTGTATATAAAAACATTATTTCATTGACGGCCATTTGCCACTAAACAATGTAATATTTTTCAATAAAAAAATGACTGAAAGTTCTTCAAGATGTGTTCTTTAAGATGGTATATTGATCGATTAAAAAAGTTTTGTAGTTTTCTTTAAAAAAATTGATGAAAAAGGCCTTTTGTTTTGCACTACAAGTGGGGGTAACGCCTTGAAGAAGGAATACTCTGTAGACAATATACAAGTAGGGTTGTTCCGTAATCGTACAGCTCGGATTTAAGAATAATTGTATGCTTACTTCTAGTGGACTTAATATTTTTTACCGATCTTTGTGCCGAGTCAATAAGCAGGTGATAAATGGAGTAGGTGACGTTTCCGCATAATCGTCAATAGGTTTTCAATAGTTTTTCGTACAAGTACGATTTACAACAAGGCTGGTACAACCGGGAAACAATATTCCTAAAACGTACCTTTCGCATATTTTTGAAAAATGTGCGCAAAATAGTGTGTCACCATTTTGTTAATTTCGAATTCTCGATATACAGGAAAAATACACACATAAGTCATGGCACTAATCGTTTGAGTTGAGAATCAAGGGTGTTGTAAATGACAATAAAAGTCCTTAGGGGCTATGACTTGGGCAAGTCCTATGAAGAACGAATGACGTCTGTAGGATAAAGAGAGAGAGAAAGAGAGAGAGAGAGAGAGAGAGAGAGAGAGAGAGAGAGAGAGAGAGAGAGAGAGAGAGAGAGAGAGAGAGAGAGAGAAGTAATCGACTCGGTTATGTTCGGCCCGGATTCGGCAATATCTTTTTCGACGCTGTGGATAGTTCGAGGCTCGCAAACTTCTTCGGCAACAGGTGAGCGCGAGCCCGGGGGAGGTTATATAGCTCCGTGTGCGAGCGCAGGCGGCGTACATGCAACTGCGAAGCGAGAGAGAGAGCGAGAGAGAAAGAGAGAGAGACAGAGAGAGAGAAAGAGAGAGAGACAGAGAGAGAGAGAGAGAGAGAGAGAGAGAGAAAGAGAGATCAGAAGATTGGGACGGTGATTTGGACGGAGAAGGATGACGGGGTGAGGAGGCGAACAAGACAAGAGGAACTCGCGGGGAGAGGAAGCGGCTGAGAGAGGCGGCAAGCGGCAAGGGGGAAGGGCCCAGGAGAGACAAAGAGAGACGGAGAGCCTCGAAGCGAAAATCCGTGGCTGCTGGTGCAGCGTCGACTTTCGTGCACCAACGAGCGCGGAGGATGCGGCCACGGTGGTGAGGTGATCCCGTGCGATCGCGCCCGAGAGAAGCGCCCTCGCGAGTAGAACGTTTATAAAAGGCAACCCCCCCCCCCCCCTTCTCCTCGACGAGCAAGTGCAAGGGAGACGGAGCTAGCTGAGAATCCGCAACGAGTGTATTCGTCCAAACGGCGCACGGAGTAGCGAGCGTGGGACAAAGAAGGAAATTGCGCCAAAGATGGAGAAAGAGAGAGAAAGAGAGATCACTTTGGTCACGAAAGAGAGAAGAAGCGAACGAGGCTCCAATCGTGACCGGTACCGCTACGGACTCGTGATCCCTTCTAAAACAATAAGCGATACTCAACGAGAGAGAGAGAGAGAGAGAGAGAGAGAGAGAGAGAGAGAGAGAGAGAGAACGGTGGTTGCGCTTATGCGATCGCGGGAAAAGTAAGTATCTCGGTGAGAGCGGCCTAGCGAGCTCCTAACGTCAGTTCTGGTCCATATATATATATATATATATATATATATATATATATATATATATATATATATATATATATCAATGTAGACAGACACACAAAATATAAGGAGTATAGACGAAAGCAACATTTTGAAATTTGCAAGTAGGGTAGGCTGGGGTCAGTTGGAACGTTTTTGAGAAAATCGGTTAGTGTGACTTCATTTTATACCCTATCAGTTTGGTAACGGGCTTTAATTATAACTTGATTATCTGGCTATATGATAGCATTATTGATTTTGCTCCTTATATAACCTTAACTTAGATAGAAGCTATTTAGAATCCCTCGGAAAATGTTTCATTCGACCCTGTGTCGGGGTCAATCGAAACAGTGCGTACTGTGTCGTGTTAGTTGAAATAGGTGTTTTCAGCTGATTGGACTAATGTTTCTACTAAATCTAGGTACTGTTAACGATGTGTATGAAGTGTTAAAGTATGTTTGTTGTGAATGAAATATACTTATAATCAAAAGAATCAGTTTCGTTTCTTTTCATTCCAGTTTAAGTATCACTGAATGTATATTAAGGTTCTTCAATATTATTTTACTTTTCGGACGATTTCTTGGCATTTAAAAAAATAAAACAAGATTTGGAAAACTTGCTTGCGTATGAAATGTTTGTTCGGAGTCAATAGAAACTCGTTTCAATTGACCCCGAACCGTTTGTTTCAACTGCCCGCACACCCTCGCTTCACATAATTTATCAAATAGCAAAAAGCGTAAATGTTGTAGGTAGGTACTGGCCACAATAAGTTGAACTAGGGTATTGATAGTAATGATGATTGTAAACAACGCTGAAGACGGAACAATAGTTTTGGAGCAATACGCAAGATACTAATAGTAAAAAAACTTACTTTTTGGGTCGAAAAAGCGATGTTCGGATACGCAAAGCAGTCTCTTCCTCCCTCAGTTCCGCGCTGCCGTCACTAACAGTCTTCGAGTTATTCAACTTGTTCCATTTGACCCGTGTTTCTATCGACCCCAGCCTACTACATATTTGGGGTCAGACAGACCTGCCAAAACTAGCATTTTGTCCCAGCTCTGCGCTAAGTGACTATTTGCTTGAACAGCCTTCATCCGAAAGAGGCCTAGACACAGCACAGGGACATTCCGCAGATGTATTCTCACCATGTTATTGGAGGTTGGAAAGGCGGAATTTCACAACGACGCATGCGGTAACGAGAGTAATGGAAAGGCATTATTAAAATGATGAAATTACGAGTAGACTAGAGGAGACCCGAAACCGCCAATCAATTTGGCACGAGGTATGGTGACGCAGCGTGCACACGTTGCATATCATGGCTCGGTGATCCTCCGTCGCACACATGCCCGAGCTCGGCATACCTACTAGTTTCCCCTTCGCCATCCGGAATTGCTATGCATATAGACAAGCGACATCATATCCTGCGGTTGGGCAACGGCATGCTCTGTGATTGTTTTCCCGCTTGAAATCCGCGAGTGAGGAGGCTTCGTCAATGCGGAGCCTACCGGAAAGTCTTCCAGTGCTGTCCAAAACGGAACGGTGGAGTTGCCAACTCCAATGTGCGGGGTTGATAGCAGCCGAGAAATTAGGTAACCACGGGTGATGGTGTTTCATTGTTGGAAGATCATACAATTAGCCTTCTCGACTGCGGATCAATTGACTTGTCATCGTGATTGAGATGCTCGAGCGTGCCACATCTGCTGCGAAGCTTCGGATCCTCGTCGTCCCGGACTTTCTGATAAATTGATCGATCCGACAGAGGCTCATTCGTTCGGATTGGAAAAATGTCGATTCTCCGGTGGAGCAGTAATACGAGAAATTCGCTTGAGCTTAAAGTTCTCGAATGATCCTTCGGCTGAGGCGAGGTGATTAAGCGATTACCCGAGTGAACTTTATCAATGAGGAAGACAGAGAGAAAGCGGGAGATGCGAATGACGGAGCTCTCGTCACCCGAGCGAGCGGGAAGAATTTGATCGAGGAGCAGAGCAAAGAGCATAGGAGGGGAAAGGACACGGTTTGAGGAGCCACAGGGACTGCGGCGATCACTGACCGACCGTGAGGCGATTCTTCCGTGGCCGCGAGGCCTCCCCGTGTCTTTTCACCTCATCCCTCTTTCTTGGCAGTTTCGGCTCCGTGTACAGAGAGAGAGAGAGAGAGAGAGAGAGAGAGAGAGAGAGAGAGGGCTCCCTCCTGCTTCTACTTTCTGGACCGACCGTCCGTCCTTTTTGGACCTATCGAATCAAGCTCTCTTAACCAGCCAACGATCAGCGATGTTGCGGGAATACTAAAGAGCTTGATTGCTCCATTTACGTGCAATGACGCAAGAGAATCAATCAAGTCCGAGCATGCTCTCTCGCGAGGCGGAGAGGGATCCAGGGTTCGGCTCTCCTGGCTTGATTTATTCATCACTTATTTGTACAGCTTATGGGCAACGTACACACGGATATCCAAATATAAAGTACGCGAAATGCCTACTTGCTCGTATTTTGCGACGTAAATTAGACGCCTAATTGATCATCTCCCTCTCTATCTCTATCTCGCGTTCTCGTTCTTCCTCCTCGTTTATATCGCTAATTGACCAGTCTGTCAGATCATTGTCATTATTGCCAGCGAGCTATACGCTTTTTTCTTCCACTTCTAGGCGATTCATCCGACGATTCAACAAGGATATAAACGACGCATTTATTTACGACCCCGGGGATACACACGTCACTACCACAACTACACCTTCACGCACCGTGCTCTCGTAAAGAAAGAAAAAAAAACAAACCGGCAAAGGAGAGAAGAATTAAAAAGATTTAAAAGAAAAGAAAAAAGAAACTGGAGTTGGAAAAAAAAAGTTTCGATTGGAAACGGTAAAGCAGTTTGATTTATCGTCGCATTAGGAGGTACGGGTCCGAGCAAAAGTGAGGGACAGAAGGTGAAGGAGAGCAAGAGAGAGATGGCGAGAGGGCTGGGCGAGCGCCGACCTCTCTGCCGTAGCCGACATCTCTCGGCCCCCGGGCACTCGGACCATCCATTTTAGACCCATCAAGTCTCGAGCACACTGCCACACAGACTAGTTATCACCGTTCTGATGTAACAGGAATATACCAAGGAATTACTCGATCGCCACCGAGGCACTTACGGTTGGAACCATTTTTGAAAGTTATTTCGAGCGCTTGCTCGCTCAGGCGCCACGTTACTGCTCGAATCATAATACCACCGACGATTACCATTATTGAATGAGATAGGCGTAGCCTACCGTTGCATCGAAGACAAACATACGATTCTTTTTATTCGGACGAGAAAAGCGGAGTTTTTTCTCTTCGATTATGATTAATACGTAAAAGCGAGTGTGGCTATCGAGAAAAAGGATCGAACCACCCGTTTCTCATACACCTGCGACGTACTAATTATACAAGAGGCTCGACGTGGTAAATGAAGCAGGGTATACCTAAGCGAGAGAGTACCGGCGATCCTGTAACAAGGCGATTAATCGAGAAGCGTTGATACGGTGTTTATCGAGTCAGCGCGTGTGCCCTCACGGTACTCTCGAATGCTCCGCGCGCGTGATCGTTAAATCCTCCGTACTTCTCGTCCGACCACGAGGGAACTTTACCGAGAGCTTTGCTCGGGAAGACCTCGAGTACGGGGGTCCGAACTATTTGGCGAAGAAACTACGCTTCGCGATACGCGGTAAGTCGTATCGCAAAATATGTTGGTCCAGTTCACTTCAAATTCGTATGGAGCGTTATGACATTTTCTATCGTACGACCAGATTATTTTTTCGTGTTTTTATCAATTTTTTAATAATACATTGTTGAAGTAGTTTCTTTGGTGGAAAATCAACTTTTTTTCTGCAGCTTGGCATTTTGGCAATTTTGAAAGTTTCAAAACAGTGTTCGGTTATACGAAAGTTTTATTATTCTACCTGACGTCAATCTTTTTATTCTTCATTTCAGAGGAACTTGGTTATGCTAGAAATATCTACAGCGATTGGCTATGCAGCAACGGCAGCGCTTTGTTTAAGGGGTTACCCCCACTTGCGATTTTGAAAAAATCGATTTTTTTTAAATTGCTTTTTATTGAAGTATAAGTATCCGGGCCCATACGGAAGAAGTATGGGCCCGGAATAGATGACTCTATGTAAGTTTACAAAAAAAAATATTTTCTTCGTGTAAACTGAAATTGAAACTTTAAACGCGTTTTTCTCAAAATGGCATTTCTGAAGTCGGTGACCAAGATTACTCGAACACTAATGAACCGATCTTCTTGAAATTTTGGTGGCTTATTTAATACATGAAAATGTAGTCTTTAATCGTTTGATATTTTTTTTCGAAAAAAAATGGCCGCTTTATAGCAAAAAAACGGCCGTTTTTTTCGTTAAAATCGAACCATTAATTTTGACTGTCCGCCATTTCGTGAAAAATGAATATTTTTTAAAATCCTTCGATTAAAGACTAGTTTATACTTATATTTGACTAAATCCATCCGCATTTTTTTTTCAGATGATCCACTTCGCCGCAATGTTGGTCACCGCAAACCGTGTATATAAAAACATTATTTCATTGACGGCCATTTGCCACTAAACAATGTAATATTTTTCAATAAAAAAATTACTGAAAGTTCTTCAAGATGTGTTCTTTAAGATGGTATATTGATCGAATAAAAAAGTTTTGTAGTTTTCTTTAAAAAAATTCATGAAAAAGGCCTTTTTTGCGCTACAAGTGGGGGTAACGCCTTAAATAATAGGAACTTCATTGGATATCGATATTTTTTAATTAAAAAAAACTCGAACTTGACTAGACTATGTGTTAATTGTATGTAAAATTCCGACCTCGTCAGCATAATATTCGTATCAGAAATAAAAGTGAGTATCGACCTGTTTTTCGGGCCCCAAGTTTATGCACACCTGAAGATGAAGCACTAAAATGTTTGGTTCCCGAGTGCTCGCTACTTCGATTAAATAAATTATACTTGAAATAATCCAACATTCAATTATTTAAATAAATAATTTGTTGACATCCCTTAAGGCCTTAGGCCACAGTAACGGGCATAAAATCATGTGCGAATTTAACAATTTTTTTCGTATGAAAAAGTGATTCACTCATAAAATTAATTACACATCTATTTTATATGAATATCAAGATGTTAGAAAATATATATGTATTTTTTCGATGTACAAAATGGCCGACTACTCGAAACTTCTCGAAACAGCTTTTTTCCAATTGGCGTGACAAATAACTTCAACAATTTTTCACTCTATTTACTTCAAATTTTAAAGGTATGTTCCTAATTGCATTTCACAGAGAAGTACGTACGGAATTCCTGATTAATCGAAAACTTTTCATTTTATGAGCAGTTTATGAGCAGTTATAACGAAATGTTTCACTGAAAATTCATTTCTTAAGTTCAAATACCTACAACTCTTGAATAAAACAAAATTTTTTAAATTCCGTACGTACTTCTCTAGGTATTCTAATGTAGATTGACGAGAATTTTTGTTTTTTGTTCTAGGTCAAAAATTGTGGATGCTAAATGTCACGCCGCGGAGGGCCTAAAAAAAGATAACAAAAGAAAATATTAGTAGTCGGCCATTTTGTACATCGAAAAAGAAAAAAAAATCTTACAGCTTGATATTCGTCTTAAATAGATGTGTAATTCATTTGTGAGTGAATGACTTTTTCATACGAAAAAAATTGTTAAATTAGCACATGATTTTATACCCGTTACTGTGGCCTAAGGCCTTAATGACGGATTTATCCAAAGTCACTTTTTTCCAATGTTACATCTACGAGCTATCCCTGATAATTGAGGTTAAGTGCTTACATCCATCTGGATAGGTCAAAAGATCGATTTTTCAAAAAGATGCTCATTCGAAAGTACTATACTTTGACTACCCTGTGTGCCTATCCTGAAAATTTCATAAGGAAATTCGCAGTAATGGCGAAGTTAGAGCGTTTTGTAACTGACCGGGTGAGCAACGACTAACGGTTGGAGGGTTCGGTGTAAAGTGTACTCAAAACTTTAAACGCGCTTTACTCGAAACAGTGTTTTCAAAATTGGTACCCGAAATATCGGGTCGTTTTTTCGATACCTGGCATAGTTTTTTTTTCATCATAAGCACTGAACAATTTTGAGGCGAAAAATCGCTTGTTTTATTCCAGTGACTGCCATGACCCGAAAAAAATAATTTTTTTTATTCCGGCTCGATAAGTACTAGTTTTATCTACCTACTTTAAGAAACAAATATATTTTTTTAGATGAAAAATGGCAGAGGCATGCATGGTACCGCAAACGCTGTCAACAAAAACACGTTCCAGGAAAACGACTGTAACTTTTTTAACGTTTGCAAATTTTTAACCAAATTTGCACACAATATTCATAAAACGTCATACTTTAAAATGTATATCATAGTTGTTCAATAAAATTCCGTTTTATACACAAAAAAATCTCAAACATAACCTCACTTTTAGCCGTCTCAGGTGGATGCGAGCCCTTAAGGGGCAATACCAGTGTGACACTTTCAAAAAATCGATTCTTCTTTGACTTTTTCAACAGTTTATACTTTCAAGAATATCATTCTCATTTATATGATTTTATCTTGCAAAAATCGATAGTTGAATCTTTAAACCCGTGTGTCTCGAAATGAGATTTTTCAAATTTGCTGACATTGTAACTCAAAGAGAAATTATTCGATTGACTTTAAATTTGAACTGAGTACTCTTGAATATATTTACTCTACAATGACGTAGGATGTGTTTGATTGGATGAAAATTGACAATTTGGCATTGAAAAAAAAAGACTCGAAAATCCTACGTCATTGTACACTAAATACCTTCCACCTTAACGACCTTTTTTCCTTTTTCGGTTTCAGCTACTCAATCGGCCGGAATCATGTCAGCAGTGGAGGAACTATTGTTTTTGGCACCTCCGAAGGCAGCGCATAAGTAGCTTGGATCTCAATATTTCTCTACGAAAAAATTCTGTAACATAGGTCAAATCTAGCCAAATATATTCTTAATTTTCCGAAACATTTAATTGAGTACTTTTCTTCCAAAAAATTCCCGAAAATCACCCAAATTTTCAGCGTTCACACTGGCATAGCCCCTTAAGGCGTTACCCCCACTTGTAGCGCAAAAAAAGCCTTTTCCATGAATTTTTTTAAAGAAAACTACAAAACTTTTTTAATCGATCAATATACAATCTTAAAGAACACATCTTGAAGAACTTTCAGTAATTTTTTTATTGAAAAATATTACATTGTATAGTGGCAAATGGCCGTCAATGAAATAATGTTTTTATATACACGGTTTGCGGTGACCAACATTGCGGCGAAGTGGATCATCTGAAAAAAAAAATGCGGATGGATTTAGTCAAATATAAGTATAAACTAGCCTTTAATCGAAGGATTTTAAAAAATATTCATTTTTCACAAAATGGCGGACAGTCAAAGTTAATGGTTCAATTTTAACGAAAAAAAACGGCCGTTTTTGGCTATAAAACGGCCCTTTTTTCGAAAAAAAAATCGAACAATTAAAGACTACATTTTTATGTATTAAATAATCCTGCAAAATTTCAAGAAGATCGGTTCATTAGTGTTCGAGTAACCTTGGTCACCGACTTCAGAAATGCCATTTTGAGAAAAACGCGTTTAAAGTTTCAATTTCACAACGGATTCTTCTCTTTCAACGCTCATATCTCAGTCAATTTTGTTCGGTTCGACTTGAAATTTTCAGGACATATTCTCAGATACTTATACTTCAAAAAAATGCAATAAAAAAGAAATCGTTTTTTTTTTCAAAATCGCAAGTGGGGGTAACCCCTTCAGAATGTCAGCTATCAGTTGTATCCCTATAGATTCAGCAGCCAGTATACCACGTAAGTATATCAGCTTGCACGAGAAGCGCCGCTTATTTCTCACAATTTTACGAACGGACGAGAATACGGAGTTCGAACTCCTGCACTCCCGTCCCCATGGCTTGAATGGACGATGATGGATGCTGGTCGTGCGGCGCGAATACCGCGGGCACAATGCGTGCGGCGATAATTTTTTAGATATTCGTATCCAAAGACGCGGAGTCGAAGTTCCCCGGCGCTGGAATGTGCACGCGGTGTTCGTGACGAGCGACCGCAAATCAAGCGCCAGCCATCGCAGGCACTTCCAGAATGACGAACAACCGCGTTTGTGAAAATTTTACAAGAAGAAAAGTCACCAGTTGGTTATCCACGTCGTAGAACAGCGGATAATGTGCCCATTAAACGTGGCGGTTTTATTTTTCACGTTGTCTTTTTGGTCTTACCAATGACGAAAATGAGGGGCGATACAACGTGTAATGCGGTGTATGGTAACATAGAGTGCATACACGTAAAGCAAAGTGAGCGTTGCATCTCTTCCCGCTAGAAGCAAGTACGGCAGCAGAGGAGTGCGTGTACGTACCCACGACCGTATGTAATTATGACTTGGTATGGTATAATCAACGGTTCGTATACCCGAGGGACAGAGGAGGGAGGCCCTTATCCCGAGAAACACGAGGGCACCTCTTCGTAGCTCTCGTAGTGCAGAGAGAACGACGCTGAGCGCGAAAAGAGAGATACGTACACATGGGTGGTGAGAAAGCAGTCCCGGCATGCGATGCCTTTTTATCCACCGATCCTTCATTATTTTCCTCAGAAAAGTTGCCTCGCTACTCTCGTAAGCACTCACACACATCATGTGACCGCGTTGGGTCCGACGGTTCACTAGCATCAACTGGGTAACGTACTGATTAAATGTTGAACGATTATTAGCGAAGCCGCGATGCTTCGTTATTTGGCTCTGTGCTCATTAGGATTCTCCTGCCTCTTTAACTTGCCTCAATTTGCCGGATGTGCCACCCAACATCTTACCATTCTCCTGCACTCGGGAGCATTGTTACGACAACGTTCAATTCACTCGTGTACTGTCGGCCGATGTAGAGATGGATTTGCAGTAGAGCATCGATGCTCGGTCGACTAGGAAATTGGACTCGTTGATGGGTTGATGTATACTCGCACGATGAGACTAAATAATAAGATGCACCTTGAGAGAATCGCAGTTGGAATTGGGATTCATATTGGGATTTTGAATAAATTCTCACTGTTTTTTTTTTCATGAAAATTAATGCTTTATTTACCGAAATAATTCCTAATGCTTTAAAACGTTTTGAAACTGTTGAAGACGTGAGTCTTCGTGAAGTAATGTCTCCAATTCAACACATCAAGATAATTATTTTTTAACCGTCTAAACCAATATCTGCATATTGGTCCGACAGAGCATGGTAAGTCTCAACAAGAACTTAGTATGTTTCAGCTGCTGATTTGTTTTCAATAAAGTAGTGAAGTAAAATTCCCCGCATATACTCTTTTTTGGCACGAAATTCGACATGTTTAACGACATGAAAAAGAAGAGTTGTTTACACTTTGGCGAAATGACGTACACTGAATTTCAAGCTTTCAAGCACTTCTGGTAACGTCATCTGCTGGAAAACAGCTAGAGCTTATTGAACGCCGTAATACGTGTTCAAGGAACTAGACTTTGGTACAATCCAGTTGATGACCGAAAGTCGTCTCCATATCAGGTCACGTACTAAAAGACCAATTGTTCAAGTGATAAATCTTATCCAAACGTTTGGTGAGTGCCCTTGATATTATTCGAGCTATGTGCTTGGACTTCATCATACCGAGGAATCAGCTAATTCTGAAGTAACCGAGTTCGTGCAGGGAATACTTTAATAAGATCCTCCTTTAGCGCCTAAGGACGATCGCAAGGATAGGTGCATGGAGTAGTAGCGCGTACAGATTACACTTGCCCCCCCCCCCCCACCCATAATTTATTCACTCAGGTAGCTTCAGCGTACGCGGAGAAAATATATGAAACTAATGTGAGCTCCGGACGTGTGACAAGAAGTCATGAAATAAATGTCCCTAGCAGGTGAGAGAAAACGTCGACGAATCTTAATATTCGCTCCGAGAAGAAGCTCCACGAGAGAATTCGTTTCGTCCTGAGAGACAAAAAAAACGAGCGGGAATGAAAGACGAAAAAGAATGATATGAAGAAGAGGCGGAATAACGCGCGGGGAAGAGTCTTTATGAACCGGCAGTGCCGCGACCAGCATGCAGTCGTGGCAATTTTTTACGAGACTCTCGCTCTTTCTCTTACCACGCAACGTTTGAAATTGTGAACGGGGGGATGGGAGGGGGGCAGAGATTCTCCGGTGCGAGGGCCAAAGGTGCCATAGGTGGTTGGGCGCGGGTATAAAGGGGAGCTGAAATATTAGGTGAGTCGAAGCCCCGCGGGCCTCTCGGGCAACGTTATTATAATAACAATCAATAGCGAAGTGGCAAAACACTTTGGAGCGCATAATTAGCCGATGAACCGGGATTTTATGTAAGAGCAAAGGGCGAGAGAGCGAGCGTTACGGAATGAAAATCCTTCGTGGCGTATTCGAATGTGATGCGGGGTGGGTGAATCGCACCGTGGTCTGACCCATTTTAGCATACAGGCTCCTGCCGGCTCTCTAAACTCAAAATGTGAGAAGAACACGGACGTAGCGAGGGTTCGCTGTTAAGGAGACCATTCCTGACAGGGGGTAGCTCAGCACCATGGGGGACCACTTAACGGGGCTCGCTTCACGTTCCACGTAGGTAGGAACCCCAAGGCTCATTCGCACTCACGAGGCTAATGCAATCCGCCTGATCGTTTCACACCCCAAGTGCGAATGCTTATTGGATTCACTCAAGGGGAATATGCTAGTCCGAATTCCCTCTCGCACGACCCCAAACTCCTCAGCCCACTGGAAATATTGCAGCGCCACCTCAGCCACGGAACCAGTTCGATCCAACCGGTGGAGAGATGGGGTCTCTCTCTTGTCTCTCGAGCGGCACACACTCCGGCCGCAACTCGGCCTCATAAATAACTGACCGATGATAAGTCATTGATAACTCTCATATCCCGCGGTCGTCCCCACTCTGCGAGACTGAGTGCGAGCAACCTCGCGGCATGCGAAGAGGGTGTTAAAATCCTACTGGAGCCGCATTCCCCACGGCGTAAAACACGTTGAGCAATTGCCACAGAGCGAAGAAGCACTCGCTCTGCAATGAGCATCTTCGCTCTTGTTATACGTGAAGAAAGACCGAGTGCTGCTATGTGTAGGCCTTATCCATCTTTTGTTCGCCGTTAAACGCATGCGATTAAAACCGTAAAAGGAACCTTATCGAGACTGGATTGAATCTAGTAACTGAGACGAATACAGGACCGTCCGGATGATCCCGACTAGCCTCCAAAACGGATTTTCCCCATATTTCGACAATGCTGATAAATTGTTTTCCGCAGAGGAAGGAGCAACAGGAAAAAGACCGTATCTGGTACGTCGAACGATGGCAAAACCTACGGATGATTGGATGAAAACCGAATGTAGACATCCTTTCCAGTCGAATTGGCCATTAAGACGTAGTTTTTTTCCCAAACTGAAAAGGATAAGGGTCCTTATCCATCTCTTGTTCACCGTTGAACGTATGAGGTTAAAACCGTAAAAGGAGCCTTATCCAGACTGGATTGAATCTCCAGTCTCAGTGAACTGAGACGACTACAGGACAGTCCGGATGATCCCGATCAGGCTCCAAAACGGATATTTCGAAATTTTTCGACAATGCTGATCGATTGTTTTCCGCAGAAGGAGCAACGGGAAAAGGACCGCATCTGGTACGTCGAACAATGGCAAAACCCAAGGACGATTGGGTGAAAAATCAATGAAGACATCCTTTCCAGTCGTATTGGCCATTAAGACGTAGTTTTTCCCACATTGAGAAGGATAAGCTAGAAAGGATAACAAGCGTGGCGAACCACGGCAGATTGTCCCATGTGTAGGTATGCGTCAGTTGTAGCTCCGAGGCGTTAAAAAGGTGATCCCGTTAACGCTCGTCGAGCACTCTAGATCTCCATTGTGAAGCTCTTAAGCCAATAGTCGAATAGACGAATCTCGTTTGAAGAAATAATTCGAAGGCTTCCCCTCGTGGTCACTGACACGAGCGTTTCTACGAGGTTGTTTTGCTTGTCGTCATCGTGGTCCATGACGTGTCCGTGGGCGGAGATGGGAGCGCTTCTCGAATCCGGGGATTGATGCTTTCAGCCGAACTCTTTGTATCGTCATCAAATTCACGGGATTCACACGACAATGGGGGTAAACGTGAGGTTGCTTTTAAGCGGCGAAGGTGTTCTCTCGGGCAAAACATGCCGGCGGTATACTCCGAGAATCCCGCGAATGACAAGAGATCGTAAAGGGCCAAGGGATGGGGAAAGAGGGAACGAGAAAGAGACTATTTTCTCAACAAGGAGAGTATAAGATCCGAGGCGGATGAAGCGGCAGCAGTCTGTTCACCGCCGGAGCGAAGGAACTGCGATACCACGCCATGCGATGCGATGGGATACGCGGTGGAGGAGCAAAGAGCCACTGAGAGCAAGAGAGACGGAGAAGGAGAGAACGAGTGAGAAGGAACGAGCGGTGGAGGAGCAGCTAAAGGAGAAGAGCCACTGTAAGGGCCCGCAGAGTGTACCTGTCTTGTTTTTATAGGCTCGCCAAGACGGCGATGCCAGGTAGGGGCCTGATGATCTGGTGGGGGGAGGAAAAAAGCCAGGACGCTGAGACAAGAGAGAAAAGGAGAGAGAGGCCTGCCGCGAAGGAAGTGAAGGGGAGACGAGATCGGCTGGTAGCGGGCCCAGCTCTGCTTCAACAACCCATTGGCGACCAGTCCTCGGAGATCCGTGGCTCTTGCCACAACGTCCAACGTTCGTTTCTACGTGCTATCTCGCGGTCGGTTGGACTCGCGCGTGTATCCTGGTCGCACACGCAAGCTGTGCTCGGTTATTGCCTATTCGTTTTTACTCTTTGCCTTTCCAAAGACTGTACAGGATAAAACGTAAAAAAAGAAACCCCCGTCGCTGCATAGCCCGTACGTAATCGGATCTGAGAACGGATGCTGTATTGCAGCAACTGCGGAAAGCTGACCATGGGATTATCTTCATTGTGGATATAAGCTGAACGAGTGAGTGCGGCAGTGCAATTGCGAAGCCAAGACGCGCGTGCAAACGAACGGCGAAGAGTGATGAGCGATGTGAGATAGCGATGATTAAGATGTGGCCCTGAGCCGGTTTCACCTGGCGACTAGGTACTCATTCGTAAACACCATCCGCCTACCCTGTTGTTCAGGGGGTACGGAGCGTCAAGAGAGGCGCAAAGATGCAGGGCAGGCCTGCCTTCTTCGCTATACTGCTCGGTACGATATTCGGCGTTCTCGGTGCTTCATTGAGCAAGGCACTGAGGTACAAAGCACCCGACGAGTGCAAATGGGTCGCGACCGGCGACGCCGAGGACGACGTGTCCCTCGTCTGCCGTTTAAGGACTATAAACAGTGAATTGGAGAATACGAACTTCAGCGTGATACAGCCTCAGCATACGGTGAGACTGAGGCTCGAGTGTAGCGACGCGTTGTTCTATCAGAGCACCCTCAACGGCGGAAGCTTCCGGCCGCTCGTCGAGCTGCGCGAGCTCGTTATAGAGTACTGCAAAATTGGCAATCTCTCGGACGATGCGTTCAAGGGGCTCAAGGAGTTGCGCAATCTTACGGTGAGGACTCACAATACGGATTGGTCGGCAATGGCGCTCGACGTATCGGCTCGGGCGTTCACGGAGGAGCTCAGCCAGCTCGAGAGACTCGATCTCGGCGAGAATAACATGTGGAGCCTGCCCGAGGGCTCACTCTGCTCTCTTCATAATTTGGAGATGCTCAATTTAACGAGGAACCGCCTGCGGGAAGTGGCCAGTTTTCATTTCAATGCCGAAGCGAGATGCGTGTCGAGCCTGAGAGAATTGGACCTCAGTAACAACAGCATCGAGAGTCTACCGTCAGCGGCGTTCTCGGGTCTCGCGAGACTGCGGACCCTCGATTTAAGAAGCAACGCGATCGCGTTCATGGCCGATCGAGCGTTCGAGGGCCTGGCCACGTTGGCTATACTGCGTCTGAGCGTGAATCGCCTGACGAGCCTGCCACCGGAACTCTTCAACGACGCGAGGGACATTCAAGAGGTTCATCTGCGAAACAATACGCTGAACGTGCTGCCACCGGGTCTCTTCAACGAGCTCAAACAGCTGCTCGTGCTGGATCTATCGATGAACGAGCTGACAGCCGAGTGGGTCAACGCAGCCACGTTCACCGGTCTCATGCGTCTCGTTGTACTCGATCTGTCGAGCAATCGTATAGGACGCCTCGAACCCGCGGTCTTTCGCGACCTCTACAGCCTTCAGATTTTACGCTTGCAGGAGAATCTTATCGAGAGCCTGCCCGAAAATACATTCTCGGCCCTATACAATTTGCACACTCTCGTACTAAGTGACAATCAGCTGAGCGTTATCGACGCGACGACTCTCAGCGGCCTGTACGTGCTCAGTCTGCTCTCCCTCGATAATAACAGGCTCAACGGGCTTCATCCGAGCTCGTTACGAAACGCCTCGTCTCTCCAAGACTTGCATCTTAACGGTAATCGTCTAGCCGCTGTCCCGGATGCCCTCAAAGCCACGCCTCTCCTCCGGACCCTCGATCTCGGCGAAAATCTCATATCCGAGATACCGAGTGGCACCTTCGATCACGTGTCACAGCTGTACGGTCTTCGTCTAACCGAGAATCACATCGGCAATCTTACCAAAGGCATCTTCGAGAAGATCAAGGAGCTCAAGATACTGAATTTGTCGCGCAATCGTATACAGTACATAGAACCGGGTGCCTTCGACGAGAACGTGAATCTCCAAGCGATACGCTTGGACGGCAATCAGTTGACCGACATCGCGGGACTCTTTACGAATCTGCCGAATCTTGTGTGGCTCAACGTGAGTGACAACAGACTGAAGTGGTTCGACTACGCGATGATACCTACCGGATTACAGTGGCTGGATATTCATTCGAACGAGATCAGTGAGTTGGGCAATTATTTCGAGATCGAGACGCAGCTACAGTTGAGCTACTTCGACGCGAGTGAAAACAAATTGACGGAGATAACGGGTAACGCGATACCGATGAGCGTCGAGCTCTTGGCACTCAACGACAATCTCATATCCAAAGTGCAGAGTTACGCTTTCTTCAAAAAGCCTAATTTGACGCGAGTCGACTTGAAGGGCAATCGAATAAGGAATCTCGAGCCTTACGCTTTACGTATAAGCGCAGTGCCCGCGGACAAGCGGTTACCCGAGTTTTACATCGGCGACAACCAGTATCTTTGCGACTGCACGATGGAGTGGCTTCAGCGCGTCAACAAGCAGAGCCAGTCCCGCATACAGCCGAGAGTGATGGATCTCGAGAGCATCTATTGCCAGCTGCTTTACGACAGGGAACAGATGTACGTGCCCCTTGTTGAGGCATCGCACTCGCAGTTTCTCTGCAAATACGAGGCTCACTGTTTCGCTCTGTGTCACTGTTGCGACTTTGACGCTTGCGACTGCGAGATGACCTGTCCCACGAATTGCACGTGCTATCACGACCAATCATGGTCGGCGAACGTGGTCGATTGCTCGGCGGGCGGTCACGTCAATAAGCTACCGGAACAGATACCGATGGACGCCACTAGGCTCTACCTAGACGGCAATGATTTGAGGATCGTCGCCAGTCACGCTTTCATAGGCCGAAAGAAGCTCAAGCTCCTCTTTCTCAATGGCTCCAACATCGAGATTGTGCAGAATCGTTCCTTCAACGGTCTTCGAGATCTCGAGGGCCTCCATCTTCAGGACAACAGAATTCGGGAATTGCGGGGCCACGAGTTCGAGGGCCTGGACAATCTCAAGCATCTTTATCTTCACAACAACGAGATCGCGAGCGTGGCTAACGGCACGTTCCGGCCGTTGCGCTCACTGCGAATTCTTCGGCTTCAGGGTAATCGCTTGACGACACTGGCCGTATGGTCGTTGCCCGCGGCTATCGAGGTTAGCCTCGCGCGCAATCCCTGGTCATGCGAGTGCGATTATCTTCAAGTTTATCGCGAGTGGATACGCGCTTCCGTCAGTCGTGTCAGTGATCTGTCGCAAATACGTTGCGTTCTCAACGTGACGGAATTCGAGGCGTTCGGTGACGAGGTTTACAGAGACGACGAGTTTGGTTTTTCGGTGACCGTAGCCGCGACTGCGGACAGCAACAACGGCAACAATACCAATTTAGCCGCGAGTTGTACGGGTTTGGCGAGTATCGACAACGGCATACAGGGCAATCTCACGAAGACTATAATCGAGCGTCAGGCCTTGCAGGACTATCTGCCGTTGCTCGTAGCCACACTGGCGGCCTTTCTCGTTGTCGTTCTACTCTGCATGCTCGCCTTCATATTCAGACAAGAATTTCGCGTGTGGTTTCACTCGCGATTCGGTGTTCGTATATTCTATCGAAGTGCGGACACGGATCGGGACGATCGGGACAAGCTCTTCGACGCATTCGTCAGTTACAGTTCGAAGGACGAGGCCTTCGTGGCCGAGGAACTCGCGCCGGTCCTCGAGATGGGCAATCCCTCGTACAAACTGTGCCTGCACTATCGTGACTTTCCCGTTGGTAGCTTCATCGCCGACACGATAGTGCAGGCCGTCGAATCATCCAAACGAACGATAATTGTACTCTCGGAGAACTTTATCAAGTCCGAGTGGTGTCGGTTCGACTTTAAATCGGCGCATCATCAGGTTTTGCGGGACAGGAGACGACGGCTAATTTTGGTGCTCGTCGGTGACGTACCCCAGAGGGATCTCGATCCCGACATAAGACTTTATCTCAAGACTAACACGTATTTGCAATGGGGCGACAAGTTGTTTTGGGAAAAGCTCCGATTCGCGCTACCGGACGTGCCGAATAATCAGCGAACGAGCCAACAGAGACGGCAACCACCGCCGGTCCGACGGCAACACAACAATCAAACTTCGACCAGCTCGCGCACAGTGGCCGTTCACATATGAACAAAAAAACGAAAAAAAGAATCACTAAAAACAACGGAGTCCGAGCTTTTTCGTCTCTCTCCGAGTTCAAAGGACTTTGCCTCGCTCTTGTCCGTGTGTGAGTGCGTTAATATTTGCATTAATGCAGTCTGCGCAAGGTGCAATACGTTTAAGTCGAGTGTAAATAGTCGGGGAAAGGTGCGCTGCTCGTGGTACAGGGATAAGGTGAAGTACGATGACGGCGGTGAAACTATTAATAAAAATTGAAAAAAAAAAACGCGAAGCAAATGTGCGCTGCACTCTAAAGTCTGTAAATACAAATAACACGAGGGCGTCGGAGTGAGGGATCGCGAGGAGCGTCCATCTTGAGGTGCATTTTCATTCAAGCTTCGAGAACGACAGTGCCAATAAGTAAAAAAAAAACTATATATATAAATAATTGTTTAATTCATTGTAAATTCGAGTGGTTAGTTCAATAGATAGATTAAATGAATGTAAATAATCGTGAGAGAAAAGAAAAAAGAATTAAACTTTTGTTATTCCGCACCATAAGAGCCGATAGGCGTCACTATCGGGTATATATATCGCTCAAATGGCCCATTGTTTCGTGAATGTCACTCGCGAATCGTTCACACGTTTAGTGACATATCGGGGATCGCATTGCCAGCGAGTAAGTGTCTGTGTGTGTGTGTGTGTTCGTATGTGTGAAGGAGAGAAAGCGAAAACGTATAACGATATACGCCTGTGTTTAAAATATACACGGTAAAATATATACCGCAAACGTCATTGAACACCTCGCGTACCCGTGGCAAATGTTTCGAAACGCGTGTCAAGAAAGAGGTGATGCGAAGATATAAAAGTCATTTAGATCTCGTGATTCGTGAAGCGAGGGAAAAGGAAAAATTATCTCCGTTCGAAAACGCGTAACGAAAACGTACTTATAAAACTATTTAGGTGAAAAACAAAAACAAATTCCATGACATTTGCGTGTATGTAGCTTGAAGCGAGCGCACGTGCTCGTAGTGATATCACTTCCTAATATTTTTATGTTATCGCACGTTTTTTTTTTTATTGTCTGATCGAACAGCGAAAATAAATGAAAATTTCAATTGTTTCGAAACTCGGTGTCCTTTTTCGCGAGGGCGTAGACGCTCCGATCGATTCAGAGAGGGAGGAAAAGAGTGAGAGAGGGACCTATCGATAAATTGCGGGCCACGGAAAAACGCAAAAAAGATAAAATTAACCATTGTAAAGTAGCGTACTACGTTTTATTTATTTCGCTATCAATAACCGAAGAATTCGCGCACGGAACGGGAAGAGGCCCGGTATTCGCGAGAAAAAAATGTCCATGCTACGCGCCCATTCGTAACGGTGAATTCATTACTTTTGTCTCGCTCCGTTTAAAAATTAACTGCGTATCATCCTGTAATTCACGTCGAGAACGCTGAAGCCGCAATACGCGAATACCCTCCGTCCGTAATGGCAATTGAAAATATAAATCATGACTGACGAATAAAATTCTCTGTTTCTATGTTTTTAAATCATGCATTATTCATTTACGAAACACCACACTTCCCTCCACGTCCTGGCACTGCCGAATTCGTGTGCACCGACGAGATATCCTCGTTCACAATTCACTCGAATACGATATACGGAAATAAAATATTTGTCTTATTAGGTTTGTGTGTATGGCGTTCTCGTGATTTCTTACTACGATTATATTTTGATTTAACGCGATATTTCCATCGTGATGTTTTTTTTTCGAGGGTCCATCGAATCTCAATTTGAACCGGGTACAATTTATTGAGATCGAGGTTGTTAATTTTTATTGGCTAGAGCGGACTGTACTATCTTTGCACACACATATAAACTAGTGGAATTAATTCTGGACACTTTTAATAGAGATTACCTTCGTCTTATATTTGCGTAGAAAATGTATATTCTGCTACGCTGGAATGGTACTTTAATATTTTTATATTTTGATCTATGTTTCTACTTAATGCTTGCTTTAATAATCCTACTTTGATAACATGAAATAGTATATTTATAAGTAGATTATAACGTAAAAATGATCAATAAATGCGAAATTACATATATTTTTGAAGTTTCCAGAATTAATTTCATTTAAGCGGTCTTCGCATTTTAGGCCCTAAAAAAGACTATTTTCATGAATTTTTTTGATAGCTTTATATTATAGATATTGATATAAAAGTTGTTACACTTAATAAATACCCTTTCGAAATAAATAAAAATTTTTTTTTATGTATTCATGCAACCCAAACAAAATTTAAGGGGATATGCCAGTGTGAACGCTTAAAATTTGGGTGATTTTCGGAAATTTTTTGGAAGAAAAGTACTCAATTAAATGTTTCGGAAAATTGAGAATATATTTGGCTATAATTGACCTATATTACATAATGTTTTCATAGAAAAATATTGAGATCCAAGCGACTTATGCGCTGCCTTCGGAGGTGCCAAAAAAAAAGTTCCTCCACTGCTGACATGATTCCGGCCGATTGAGTAGCTGAAACCGAAAAAGCAAAAAATGTCATTAAACTGGAAGGTATTTCCTGTACAATGACGTAGGATTTTCGAAAAATATCAAAATCTTACAAAATGGCGTAGTTATGAAAAAAGTCCGTTTTCTTGCCTATGAAATGTTCGTTTTTTTTTCAATGCCAAATCGTCAATTTTCATCCATTAAAAAATATCCTACGTCATTGTAGAGTAAATATATTCAAGAGTACTCGTTCAAATTTAAAGTCAATCGGATAATTGCTCTTTGAGTTACAATGTCAGCAAATTTGAAAAATCTCATCTCATATTCTTGAAAGTATAAACTGTCGAAAAGGGAAAAAATCGATTTTTTGAAAGCGTTGCACTGGTATAGCCCCTTAAAGGCGTTTTTCTCGAAACAACATTTTTCGACGGCTTGTTGATAAAATCTTCGAAACTACTAAACCAATTCTCATGAAATTTCAACCACATATTCTGTACAACTGTAGCTATAGCGCATATCAAGGGTTTTTTTTTATTTTGATATTTACAATTTTTTCTTCCAAAAACGGTGAAAAAACACGTTTCTTTTTTGTATTTTTCGAAAAATGTCCGCCATTTTGTTATTTTTGCATACATAAAAAATCATATGATATGCGGTATAGCCATTAACATACTGAATCTAAAACCGTTCGATATTTTTGTTTCGGATCATCCATCTCCGAGATTTCATCAACAGCGCAGACCTACAATACTTTTGGGACATTATTGAACTACCATTTTCGTCTGTCAATAGTGACTTAAATGAATAAAAACATTTTTTTAAGTGTATTTCGAAAGTGTATTTATTAAGTGTAACAACTTTTATATCAATATCTATAATATAAAGTCATCGAAAAAATTCATGCGAATAGCCTTTTTTAGCGTCCAAAGTGAGAAGACCCCTTAAGACACCGGTCGGATTTCGGCTCCGGCAGTACTTCGAGTTAAGCAGCGTTGTGCATGGCCGATACTCGGAGCGGTGACCGCTCAGTCGTGCATCGGCTGACGCATCAACCAGTCCGCGGAAGGCCAATACTTCTGAGTATAGAAACATTTTTTATGTTTTCATACAAGAATATCTGAAATAAATTCTATAAAGATGTTGTAAAGAAATGGACATATAAAATCCTCATAGATTCTATTTGCTGCTCAAGAATCTCATGCGACTGCGTACAGGAACTGAAAAATTGTATAAAAATGCTCTATAAGAATCTTATGTAGGATTGCAATAGAATTTGCTCAGAATATGTATATAAAATTCTACATTTTTTCTAGACTTCTACATAAATTTATTGCCGTAACAGATATGTAGCGAAAATATGTAGATAATACATTAATATTATTCGCAGGTAACATCTAAATCCGAAATACGATCGGAGCTCGAAAAAAAAACGTCTAGGAACGTCTGTTATATTATTAGTTTCTACGAAGTCCGTATAAAACGTAAATTGAGATTGTATGCAATATCTACACAGCATCATATTTATATGAAATCGTCGTCTAAGGATTGTCAATTTGTTAAATTCCTCTCAATACGCTTTATAGTGAGTTTTGAAAGTACAGAACTTTACTTGAGTAAAACGTCTGTGCACTGGATAATCGGAATATTATAAAGCGGTCTATACCGGTTCGGGTTTTCCATATTTCTCCGTACCTTCGGAAAAGCCGGTGTATTGTAGCTTAAGACGGTTGTGGACGCAATGGAAGTTAGGTTAGATTAGCGAAGTGTGCGTAGGGAGTTATAGGAAACCCAAGTCGAAATTTTCATCCCATTTTGAAGGGCTTTGACACTCCATTTAAGTCTCAGTTAAGACTTCTTAATACTAGAAGCCCTACTACGAGCCTCAAAGTGTCACCCAAATTAACTTTGTAGTGTAGGCAAAAGATAGGCAGGTAAGTTGTAGGTTCGAATCCATGTGTAGGCGAAATAATTTCTTCGTCATAAATCATTTTCGGTTAGGGAATGATTAATTATAATAAAAAAATAATTGCACAACCCTCAATTGAGTATTTTTATTTATATTGAATTTATGCAATAATCTATGCATTTAGTAGACGGGCTGTGGTGCGTTGTATGTCATCAGTGTATGTCTGTATGCATAATAGCGTGGATGTGTGTGCATGTATAGGTGTGGAATTCAACAACGGTATATCGACATCCCACTTGTCGCCTAAAAGTTGAAAAAAGGAAAATTTGTTCCCATTTTGGACGTTAAGTAGGAGTTCATTTCACATTAAGTTCGAAGCTAAATCGTACTACCTTAATCTTCCACGACTGTGAGGAGCAGGGTTAAAATAGGCGGAAAATTTCGACTCTGGAAGGATTTAATTGGGAAGAGTAATACGTAAAAATCCGCGAGGGTGTACATTGGAACTCAGGAAATACACAGGGTGTTAGGAAGGTCGATGCAAATCCTTAAGGGGGTGATAGGCCACCTTGTTAGGAACATATCTGACCTAGGTTACTTTAGTCCAAAGTCTAAGAATTTCGACTTATTATGGTAAGTATGATTTTTGGAAAATTTCGCAGAATTAGATACTAATTCCTTTACCTCTTATGTTAATGCTATTTTTGAAGAGTAACATTAACATGATGCTATTTTTTTAATGCTATTTTTGTTATGTTCTATGTTGATGCTATTTTTTAAAAATAGCATTAACATCAGAGGTTTTTTTATTTTTTGACAAGTTTTTTATTACTCAACACGTCTCATTTAGTAAGTTGTGTGGACACAGATGATTGCATTGGTGTTTGTCGATTGAATACACATTAAGCCAAGACACAAATAAGTTTTTAGTTACCAATTATTGTCTGTTTGAACATTATGAACGAGTTAGTACCTAATTTTGGGAAATTTTCCAAAAATCATACTTACCATGATAACTCGAAATCCACAGAGTTTGGACTAAGGTAACCTAGGTTAGATATGTTCCTAACGAGGTGGCCTATCACCCCCTTAAGGCTTTGTATCGACCTTTCTAACACAAAAGTATAAGAGGAATGGTGGTTTAGGAGACATTTGCAGTCGAAGACTGTCCTCATGGTGGCCGATCAGATGAATGTAAGCATTTTCATACAAAGATCAGTTCAAGGGCAGTCCAGGCTCCAAATTCAACGAACCATTTTGAAAAACAATTGTGAGCCAGGTCTTTGAAACAGCCGGATGTGCAGATAGCCAACCTAGCATAGATATAATGGGTCGCAAATGTCCACTCTCGACTTATATATATATATATATATATATATATATATATATATGAGAGTATGTATATATATATATTTGTGTGTATACACTACATATACATACATGACTTGGAAAGTAACCTGCGTCAAGGCTCCCTGCAGTGATCGAACAATGAATCGATTAATCAACTGTATATTCTAGAAGTGTTTTGTACAATGGAGAGTTACGTATAAACGAGCGTCAGTGGCTCGCGACGATGCATCCCGACGTGTCACGTTGCGTGATTTTTGACGCATTCACTTTTTATCGATTCAATTTTTAAGAGCCACCTCGGCAGCACCCTATTCCGGCAATGACTCGAGATTATCAAGATATCCGACAAAAGGGCGTATCTCGCGACGCGATTATCCATTTTACGATCGCCTAGTTTTATTTTTTATTACTTTCAATGCACGACGATTGACGATCTAACGAAACGGTAAGCAGGCGTTTGGTTTGAGGCCGCGGTTGCTCCATATCACCAGTTATCGGCTATTAAAAACCGGTTTCTTATCGTTGCGCGTGAACACACAAAAAGAAAAAAAAAACGACCGTCGATCCCGGGTGAAAAGTACATGCGTCTAAAGTGTACAGTTAATAGTGAATAAATGCATTATTTACCGTCGAGTGTAATTATGTGGTAAAAAAATAATTGAATAACTCTCGTGTGTTGTTCGTTGCTCGTGCACGTTGAACGTGTCTTACCGTTATCCACAGGGAAAAAACAGGTTTAATGAATTTAGACAAACACAATTTCAAAGAAATGCTAAAAAATGTGTGTGCGCACACGTGTGTATATATATATATATATATATATATATATATATATATATGAATTGAAATAATTAGCTGGGCGATAAAATCGCGTAGGTATATGTATTCTCAACTTTTTTCTCTACTCTGTCCATTTTCATCGTTGGAATAACGAGGAGAAAACAAAAATCGGGCCGAGTCTTATTAAATGAAAAGAAAGGGAAAGAAAGAAAAATGTGAAAAAGAAAGCGAGCCGCGATAGGGGGAGAGAGAGAGAGAGGGAGAGAGAGAGAGAGAGAGAGAGAGAGAGAGAGAGAGAAGGGTCCGCGTTAACTCGAAGAATGATTATGAAATTTCTCGGTTCAATTTTGTCGGCTCGTTCGGTCTCTCTTATAGGCCCTACGGTGAGCCGTTGTACGCCATTATACGTCCGTCCGTTGGTCGGTGGTGGCAGAGACGACCAAGTCGTTGGCACGCGGTGGCTAAGCGACTGGAAGAATGCCGTCCCGCCGTCCGTGCTGAATGCCAGCGGAGAGAGAAAGACAAGTGAAAAAGAGAGAGAGAGAGAGAGAGAGAGAGAGAGAGAGAGAGAGAGAGATGCTGATCCGCGGCTGCTGTTGCTGCATGGTGCACAGCCCGCGATATGCAGCTTGGTCTCCTCTCCTCGCGAGCGAGAGAGAGAGAGAGAGAGAGAGAGGCATACCGCGATTCCCGATAGCTTATATGCACTGTAACGGATTTCTATTTGCACTATTTACGATTCCACGTATACCATTCCGTACACCGCTGTTATTAAGGCCCCTCTGGCGTATATGAAAGTATCGCGAACACGCGGCGGTTGTCGTCCAAGAGCTCTCGCCTCCACCCTCCAAATAATGCCCGCTGCAACCACGATTCGAACATTTACGACAACGTCGCAGACGGATAGCTATAGAGGAGAGAGAAAGAGCGAGAGAGAGAGAGAGAGAGAGAGAGAGAGAGAGAGAGAGAAACGAGAGGGGGTGAGAGAACCTGTATATTAAAACGGCGCGATAGGCACACGACGATA
The DNA here is from genome assembly GCA_944452715.1 of Ophion slaviceki. NCBI lineage: Eukaryota > Metazoa > Arthropoda > Insecta > Hymenoptera > Ichneumonidae > Ophion > Ophion slaviceki. Next base: position 20,261,695 of record OX101794.1, read on the forward strand.
GATTCGCACGACAGAACTTTATTACGTATCACCTCGTCGGAACAATTGATTTCCCAGACTATTCTATTGTACATATATGTAGATACGCGATGTATTGAGTACTACTGGGTATATATATATGTGTGTGTGTGTGTGTGTGTGTGTGTATGTCTGTATTCATCGGTTGTAGAACTCTCCGCGTACTTTAGTGTCGATTTATCCGACATCCACAGCGCTGGAGAGGAATGATACACCGACGCAAAAGGAAGCGGATGGCTCGACACTTGAATCAAGCAATTTATTTGACGACTGTCAAAGATATTTTCCTTTTTTTTTCTTTCACTTGCCATGAAATCGTTGCTGCGCGCGATGATAAAAATTTCAGCGGCGACGGCTGAAGTCTAGCGGTCAAAGCAAATTCGTTCGAGGTACAATCCCGCACCGAAATCTTTGGCCTTTTTGACCCTGCTCTTCACAGCGGTGGGGGATAAAGGTAGTAAGGTATAGCTTCGAGCTTAACGTAAAATGAACTTCTACTTAACGTCTAAAACGGGAACAAATTTCCCCATTCTCAAATTTTGGGCGCTAAATCCACACACACATACACAATATTATGCATACAGCCCTAGGCTGATGATACTCAAGGCATCAGTTGTTGCGATCTACTAAATGTCTACCAAAAGTTGCCGGGTTGCCGTCTACTAAATGCATAGGGTATTGCATATATCCAAAATAAATTGAAATACTCAATTGAGAGTTCTACCTCAATTGATTTTTATTGTAATTAATAACTCCCTGACCTCCAGAAGTTAGTTGTTTCGAAGAAATTATTTCGCCTACACATGGAATCGAACCTACAACCTACCTGCCTAAATTTTTTTGCCTATACTACAAAAGTGGATTTCGGTGACACTTTGAGGCTCATAGTAGGACTTCCAGCATTTAGTAGCCGCAAGTGTGGCTTAAGGCGTTACCCCCACTTGTAGCGCAAAAAAGGCCTTTTTCATGATTTTTTTAAAAGAAAACTACAAAACTTTTTTAATCGATCAATATACCATCTTAAAGAACACATCTTGAAGAACTTTCAGTAATTTTTTTATTGAAAAATATTACATTGTTTAGTGGCAAATGGCCGTCAATGAAATAATGTTTTTATATACACGGTTTGCGGTGACCAACATTGCGGCGAAGTGGATCATCCGAAAAAAAAATGCAGATGGATTTAGTCAAATATAAGTATAAACTAGTCTTTAATCGAAGGATTTTAAAAAATATTCATTTTTCACAAAATGGCGGACAGTCAAAGTTAATGGTTCGATTTTAACGAAAAAAACGGCCGTTTTTTGGCTATAAAACGGCCATTTTTTTCGAAAAAAAAAAAATCGAACGATTAAAGACTACATTTTTATGTATTAAATAAGCCTGCAAAATTTCAAGAAGATCGGTTCATTAGTGTTCGAGTAATCTTGGTCACCGACTTCAGAAATACCATTTTGAGAAAAACGCGTTTAAAGTTTCAATTTCAGTTTACACGAAGAGAATATTTTTTTTTTGTAAACTTACATAGATTCATCTATTCCGGGCATAAAAAAAAACTGCACTTCAAATTGCACTTAAAAAAATGCAATAAAAGAAAATCGATTTTTTCAAAATCGCAAGTGGGGGTAACCCCTTAAGGTAGAACGAGCCCGCAATCTTGATTTCTATATATTTTGTTCAAATTTTAACCAGACATTGTTCACATCATTATGCATGTTTGAGTGAAATTTCCGAACAGTCGGCTATTTAGATTGGGAGATAGTGGGTTTTAAAATTGCAACTTTGAAGACTGCAAAGTCTGCATTGAAATTTAGACAGAATAATTTTCCGTAAAAAATATTTGTTCCCTATGATTAGAAGACATATGGCAACACCGCAGAACAGTATTGTTCATTATTTCGAGAAAAAAATAATTATCGTGCTCCTAAAGTTGAAAAGTTAGTCATAAAAAATATTTGCATTATAAATATTAATATTTTATATTGTTTATGTTATCTTCATTAACAAATAAAAGTGTTAGTTCATTCATAACTAATAAAAAACTTTGTTCGATTAAAAATTACTTCCAAATAAAAATTTGTGTTGCAGTATTATTTTAAATATGCCGCGCAAACTCACGTAATTGGATACGTGGGACGATGCGGTGTTGCCATATGTCTTCTTATTTTAGGGGACAAATATTTTTTACGGAAAATTAGTCTGTCTAAATTTCAATGCAGATCCTGCAGTGTTAAAAGTTGCAATTGTAAAACCCATTATCTCCCAATCTAAATAATCGACTGTTCTGCAATTTCACTTAAACATGCATAATGATATGAACAATGTCTGGTTAAAATTTGAACAAAATCTATGGAAATCAAGATTGCGCGCTCGTACTACCTTAAATGGAATCAAAGGTTTCCGGAATAGGCTAAATGGAGTCGAAGGCCTTCGAAATGGACTGAAATAGACGCAAAGGCCTCCAAAAAAGACTGAACATTTTGACTCGGTATCCCCGTTCGTCGATTCTGGAGTCGAAATTCAGGAATCCCCAAAATTATTATTAACTCTTGCTGCTTGACATTAAAGATATGGTTAATTCAGAGTTATCACAACATCATGTTTATAAAGTAAGCTAGCAGAAACACCTCATGATCGATATACGCGCATTAAAACTATTGCGATGCGCCAAAGATCCATTCAAACAATAAAGCACATTTTGAATGAGAAGATTTGTTCAAATTTTCACCTCAATCGGAGGGAACAGCTATTCGGGAGCACAGCTCGAATTACTTTATTTTCTTATGACATATCTCCGTTAAAAATGCCACAAGCGGTCGATAGCGAATGACGAATAATAATAAAAAATAACTGAGGCGGAACTCTCAATCGAGTATTCTAATTTATTTTGGATTCATGCAATATTCTATTCATTTAGTAGACGGGCTGTGATGCCTTGTATGTCATCAGTATGTGCATTTATGCATAATAGCATGAATGTGTGTGTATACGTGTGGCATTCACAAACGGTATATTGACATCCCATTTCGCGGCGAAAAGTTGAGAATAGGAAAATTTGTTCGCGTTTGTAATGTCAAGCCAAGCTTACATTAAATTCGAAGCTGTAAGTATACTTGCCGAGTCGAAATTTTCAGGCTATTTTGGAGGCCTTTGACTCCATTTCAGCCTCCGTTGAAGGTCTTTAACCCCGTTTAAACCTCATTCGAGGCTACTTAATGCTAGAAGTTCTCCTATGAGCCCCAAAGCGTCACCCAAATGATCTTTTGTAGTATAGGCAGAAGACAGGCAGGTAGGTTGTAGGTTCGATTCCATGTGCAGGCGATATATTTTTTTCGAAATAACTCATTTCAGGTCAGGGAATGATAAATCCTAATAAAAAAATCATTGAGTGTGCGGGTATACGTGTGGCATTCAATAATGGAATATCGACATCCTACTCAGTGCCTAAAAGTAGAGAAGAGAGAGATTTGTTTCCGTTTTAGACGTTAGGTAAAAGTTCATTTTACATTAACGGATAATACGCAGTTAGAAATTTCAAAAAATCATTTTTTAATTGCATTTTCGGAATGTACAAATATGCGAGTATATTCCCTAAAAATTTCAAATCGATCCAGCGAATATTCTCGGAAATACACACATATTTGTAAGGACGCTCGGAGCGCTACAAAGTTGACTGTTGAAACTTCAAACGCGTTTTTCTCAAAACGGTGTTTTCAAAGTCGGTGAGCACGATTTCTCAAAAACGGCTCGACCGATCGGTCTGCAATTTTACCACAACCTTGTCAGATATATTCTTCAGGTATTGATCGAAGGAATAAGGTTTCCGATAATTATTTCTATTTTTTTCAACGATTTAACGAAAAAAAATTGGTCGAAAATCGAAATTGTTTCTTTCCGGAGCCACCATTTTGTCAAAAATTAAAATTTCGACTATTCCTTCGATCAATACCTGGATTCATCTATCCCCTAAAAGAATCTTTTTGGTTTTTTCGTTTTAGATAATCCAAACCGGAGATACTTTGCTCACCGCCGGACACTTTTTTTCGGGGACCTCCAGGAGACTTCCTACAGGAGCAATGTTAATGAATATTTTTGAAAATAAAAAATGCCAATCTAAAGCTAAAAATGCCACTATACCGCCTAATACTTTTCGTTTAGCCCAAATGAAATCCTTTTCCAGAAAAAAATCGTGCAAAAACGACTTTTTTGGCCTTGCAACTGCGTATAACGCCTTAAGCTCGAAGGTATACCTTACTACCTTTATCTCCCACCACTGTAATGTTTCGACTCGCGATGGCTCGTTGAATCGACATGGAATGCAAGTAATGTGCTCTATTGTTCCTAGTTCATCCTACTATTGTTTGGTTTTGAGGGAAAATAAATCTTCGCGAGCACTTGGGGGGGATTCAGATGGAACAACGTGCAGGGTAATTCTGGAAGCCGAACAAACTCACTGACTTTCAGTTGCATCCACCACCGGAAATTCCATGAAACTGCCGTTTTGCTCGACGTACAAGCCAGTGCGCGGCCAAGCGGTCACCCTTTCCGGTATTGTCCCAGACCAACGTCGCACCTCATGGTAGACCGCTACCGCCACACATCGATCGCCAGTTTATCAATCGTCGATTGGACATCGCGCCTGCACGAAGTGGCGATTAATAACGTGCACAAGTTGACGCGAATGGTCGATTTTAAAACGTCAAATTACATGTAGCCTCCAACAAGAAGGATACGACCTGCAAGAACTTATTTTTCCTTCTAAGCCCCGCGCCCAATAAGTACATACAACACGGTGTTGACGTTTGCATAATTGAAAATGCAATGACAATTCTTCTTCATTTTTTTCATTTCTTTATATTGATTACTATCTAAACCCTTTCTACGAGTTTAAGGGGAGATATACGAGGGTGGGGTGAAAAGTTTCCGGCCTGACCAAGAAAAACGATATTTAAAATTTTTTTTTTGCTTTATTTTTCAACATAATCTCCATCAACACTGATACATTTCTCATAACTCTCGCATCCCAAAAAACAGTAGCCATAACCTTGTTTGCCGATAAAATTGTTTTTGCCTTCTTTGGGGTTGGTTCCCCTTTTCCAACCCACTGTTTTGACTGTTCTTTACTTTCAGGAGTGTAGTGATGGACTCATGTCTCATCAACAGTTATGAATCGACGCAAAAATTCGTTTGGATTATGTCTATACAGCGTCAAATTGTCGGTAGCGTCGAGCGTCAGCAAACGCTTGATTGGTCGAGCGTTAGCAAACGCGGCACCCACCTTGCACACAGCTTTTCCATGTTCAAATGGTTGTGCAAAATATTTCGCACACGTTCAGCTGACATCCTACAGGTCTCAGCTATCTCATGCACTTTCAACCTGCGGTCTTCCAACACTATTTTATGGATTTTTTCAATCATCTCTGAAGTTGTGACTTCAACGGGCCGTCCTGAGCGAAGCTCGTCAGAGGTGCTCACACGACCAATTTAAAATTCAGAAACCCACTGATTAATAGTTGAACATGATGGGGAGGAGTCTCCTAGTGCTGAATCCATCTCTTCTTATATTTGTTTTGGTGTAAAACCTTTCAAATGGAAGTATTTGATGACAGCACGTTTTTCCAATTTTTCCATTTTTACGAAAACAACGGAAGCGTCTCGCGCAATGTGCTCTCAAACGCAAACTAACGTAGCGATTGGGCTGAAACTGTACATACAAGCTCGGTAGGAATGGTACTGTAGGACGCCGCTCCAAAACTAGACCTAGTGGCACCATCTCTTGGTCAGGCCGGAAACTTTTCACCCCACCCTCGTACACCTAGATGGTCGAAAAAATCGATTTAAAAGCTATGAAGTTGACGAATTTCATGATTTATTCATTCCCAAATTTTCAAACGCGTTTTGCTCAAAACCACGTTTTTCAAATCGGTCCCCAAAATGTCTCGAAAACCAATGAACCGATTGCCTTGAGGTTTTTTGTGGTTATTCTATACACCATTATCTAGTACTTGTCATAGGATTTGTTTTATAGACAAAATAATAACTAATTTTTGGCCCAAAATTCACTATTTATGTTCAAACGTCCGCCATTTTGTCATAAATCGATATTTTCAAAATCGGCTATGACAAGTACTAGATTATAGTATCTAATTTAATAATCTTTTCGGTTTTTTTTTCAGATGATTTTTGAAGAAACGCCAGTGGGTACCGTATACGCAGATTTTTTTACGACGCTCCAAGGATCATACAATATCCTTGTATATTTTTGATATTTTTAAATAACGAAAATAAAACATATTTTTGAATGTATATACTTTTAGATAATTAAAACCCCAATCTGAAATTTCAAATAGTTTTCCTTGAAAAAATTCACAAAAATGACCTTTTTCCGGCTCCTGGGTGTATATCTCCCCTTAAAATAGAAAACCCTCTAATAAGGATCTTCACAAACGTTTCAGTGATTTTTGTAACCTAAATGGGCCAACAAAATCGGACAGTACGAACAAACTAAATTTCGTTGCATCCCAACGATGCAAACTTCGGTACCATCATCAGACACATTGCGCGCGGATGTGCGTTAGAGACTTTTAGCGATCACGTCTCACCGTGTAGGAGCGCAGGGGTGCTCGAAGTGAGGGTGCATTCCCCGTGTGCAAAAAGGTCAACATATACACATATATATGACATAGCGTATTTAACGGAGCGTGTAGCGGAGCTATTGTAATCGTCCGGCATAAGGAATGACCTCCACTCTAAATATCACTCTCATTCAACTACCGGTTGGATAGTACAACACGCGGTAGTACCGAGGCGATATTATTAGTTGGTGGTAGTAGGTATGCTCACTAGACCACAGACACGTCAACGTCTGATTTAACGTCTCTTTGTACGGGACATTAATCTTGAACTCTCTCTGTCTCTCACTCTCTCACTCTCTCTTTCTCTCTCTCTCTCTCTAGAGCGCGCTCCATGGGCCCAGAAACTTTAACGAAGTCGCACCCGGGCTCTCCACACGACCTACAACAGCGTAAAGATCTCGAGCGAGATATACATCCCCGGATAGGTATATATATACAGGGTGATCCGAAAAGTGACGTCCAGATGGAAAATTAGATGCCTCGTATCAATACCTATTCGAATCACCCCCATGTATGTTCTACGATCTTTCTTAGTTTTCGATAAAAACGCTTTTTTTAATGTTTTCTCCCTCGTGTATGTACCTTACCCGCGATGTTTTTGCTCGTGTTGTCGTCATGAAGTGCACTGTTAAGCAGTAAATAAATTACCAACTAAAAACTACCATAAAGACCTCGGATTTTGATGGACAGTTTAAAAAATTATTTTGTGAGGAACAGCCACTAAAGTTCAGATGATTTAAAAAAATGGTGTCGGGGTTTGCATCGTTGGAATGCAACGAAAATTCATTTTAATGTTGTCATTACTCTTTAAACTCTTACTTCGCAGGCTTACGTTGTAGAACCCTAGTAAGGATTTAAAAAAATATTTCAGTGATTTCTGTACGCTAAATGTGCGAAAAAAATTGGCCAATACGAAAAAAAAATTTCGTTGCATTTCAACGATGCAAACTTCAATACCATTAAAAAAAGCTACTTATCCTAGTCTCAGTGGCTTCCAGTTTCCCTTGAAACTTCTAAGAGGTACTTCACAAAGGTGAAAAATGAACTAAAAATCTCGGCTACAGGAAAAGTATTTAAAAAAATAAATGCTGCTTTCTCGAAAACTAAAAAAGACTGTAGAACATACCAGGGGGTGATTCGGATAGCTTGATACGAGGCATCAAGCTTTTCCTATCGGACGTCGCTTCACGGGCCACCCTGTACACACATACGTGCGTATTGCGTTCAAACGTGTTCGTATCCCGGACGAGTGTCAAAATCTAGATATCCTTGTTCGTCGGAGCAATTATTTGTTATTTATTAGCTCGATTCTTTATATGTACACCCTGTCGCGATTCGTTATACGTTTTTATGATACCCGAGGGGGCATTTCTCTTGATAAAAGATTTGGGTAATCCTTTGTACATTCTACGGTGCATGTCGAGAGTTTCGGAGGGACGAGAGGAAGCAAGAGAGACGGAGCGAGGGCCGAGAGATTCAGCGAGAGAAGAGGAGGGCTACGTTGAGAATAAGGTGGGCAAAGGGGCGCGACGGAGGGGAAACGAGCAAAGATTCTTCCGGGTGCGTATACCGTTATTGCAGCATGATGCTGTGGGCAACGCTGATGCTCGTTGAATGAGAGAGACAGAGAGAAAGAGACGCACACAGTGAGCATGTTCCTTAAAGCACCTCGTTCGTTTTTTTCCTCTCGCCTCCTCCCCCGAGAGGACACAACGACGAGCGACGAGGAACGATCAAGCGGACTCTTCGCTCTTCTGTTACACGACGCTACGGGCGAACCTCTTTTGCAATCAAGCCAGAATAAAACGGACGCGCGCACATATATATGTGCATATACATATACATACATATATATATATATACATATATATATATATATATGCACATACATTCGGGGTGTATATAATACGCAAAGGCGACCTTTCAGATGTCATCCATGACGTACAAGTGGAGTGAAGTCGCGCCATGTTAGGATCGTGGGCGTAACGCGTGTGGGTTGCGTTAGTCTCTCTCTCTCTCTCTCTCTTACTCTTTCATTCTTTGCCGCAATGTCTGTCCTCCTCTCTCTCTCTCTCTCTCTCTCTCTCTCTCTCTATATATATATATATATATATATATATATATATATATATATATGTGTATGTATGTATGTATGTATGTATATGTGTGGAAAAATGATTTTGAAGCCATTCGAGTTGGAAGACAGTCCACAAAACAGACAAATGTGCTCATAGCCAATATTGCGTTGATATAACGGGTTCAAAATGCCTTCTCTCTCTCTCCCCCTCCCTCTCGTTGTATATATATTTTTTTCGCGCTCTGTTCGGAACAATAGCGAGGATTTGTAGCACACAGAAGGAACCATTCGCCTGTGTGTTCGTGCGCACACCGGAGGAAGACAGCCCATCTACGAGATATCCGCACCCCATATTTATACGGGTTGTTCTACGGAAAATGGGACGTCTTCCGGTCGTGGGTCACCGCTTTTCACGCTCCGGGCATTCATTTTCTTCGTCTCGTGTAAGCACACATTGCTCCGTCGTTCCACGAGTACCGCAATCCTAGTTCGTACATCGCGAGCGAGGAGCCTCGGCAATTTGTCGTTTTCTAGGTTTCACGGTTTAGTGCTCCGTTTTTTTTTCTTTTTTTTTTCTGGACGCGTGTTTTTTTCGGTGTATTTCCAGCGACCTGGTAATTTAGTAGACTGGAAATGAATGGGTGCTTGTTCTTCGGGAAATTGGGAGAGGGTGAATCGTTCGCGGCGGTCTTCGCTGGAGACGGACGAAACGAAAGGTGGGGGGCAAAGGGCCGGCTGATTTGAGTCGATTCTGATGGCGTGTTTTTGGGGGGCGCTTTTCATGGCCCCTGATGGGTACATGCGACCCGGAGATCGGGGAAGAATGTGGGCAACACTCCAGGGGGTGCCTGGGGAACTGGAAATACGTGGAGCGACAAGTGTGGGGTGAAAGGCGCAGGGGTCGTAAATGTCCGCGAGGGTATACGGAGAATCGTTCGAGGTTAAAGCCGTATTCTAGTGTGAACGCCCATTTTATTATCGGGTTTTTATTAAGGGGTATGCATAATCTTAAGGGGTTACCCTCATTTGCGATTTTGAAAAAATCGATTTTTTTTTATTGCTTTTTTTTGAAGTGCGATTTGAAGTGCAGTTTTTTTTGATGCCCGGAATAGATAACTCTATGTAAGTTTACAAAAAAAAATATTTTCTTCGTGTAAACTGAAATTGAAACTTTAAACGCGTTTTTCTCAAAATGGCATTTCTGAAGTCGGTGGCCAAGATTACTCGAACACTAATGAACCGATATTCTTGAAATTTTGCAGGCTTATTTAATACATAAAAATGTAGTCTTTAATCGTTCGATTTTTTTTCAAAAAAAAAAAAAAATGGCCGATTTATAGTAAAAAAATGGCCGTTTTTTTTTCGTTAAAATCGAACCATTAACTTTGACTGTCCGCCATTTTGTGAAAAATGAATATTTTTTAAAATCCTTCGATTAAAGACTAGTTTATACTTATATTTGACTAAATCCATCCGCATTTTTTTCAGATGATCCACTTCGCCGCAATGTTGCCGCATTTTTTTCAGATGATCCACTTCGCCGCAATGTTGGTCACCGCAAACCGTGTATATAAAAACATTATTTCATTGACGGCCATTTGCCACTAAACAATGTAATGTAATTTTTCAATAAAAAAATTGTAATGTAATTTTTCAATAAAAAAATTACTGAAAGTTCTTCAAGATGTGTTCTTTAAGATGGTATATTGATCGATTAAAAAAGTTTTGTAGTTTTCTTTAAAAAAATTCATGAAAAAGGCCTTTTTGCGCTACAAGTGGGGGTAACGCCTTAAAGTTAAGAAAACAGATCGATTTTTGAGCGGCCAGTCGACTTTGAAAATTTCAAAAAATCGAAAGCAAGCAAGACTTGAAGAAATCGACAATGATGGGCAATCAGAAGGGATTTTGTACGGTGCAGGAATTGCCGATTAAGTTTAGGTAAGAGTTTTTCATAGGATGAACTTCAAACGCTTTTTTCTCGAAACGTTTTCAAAATCTAGCTCCATCGTATCTCTAAAACTCATAAACCGATTCTCTTGAAATTTGAACCACATATTGTAAGCATGATTCGCGACAAGATGACCCTCGATGGTTTTGAAATTTTGATTTTTACTCTTTTTTTTTGTTGCGAAAAACTGCGGAAAAACGCGTTTTTTTAAACTTTTTTTCGTTTTTCATGTGCCATTTTTTTATTTTTTTGATAAAACTTTATATCCGAGGGACTTTGATTTTTTTGTTTCAGGCAAGCCGGTGCCGAGTTGAGATGGAGCTACCTAGCCCACCTATTTTTGAGGCGTTACGTTAAATAGTTTTTGTACTTAAAAATGAATTAAATTTTTTAAATGTATTTCAAGACTTTATTTATCAAGCTCAACAACTTTTATATTCGTATCGTTTATAAAATGCTAAAAAAAATCGCGAAAATGGCCTTTTTCGTGGCTCCAAAGTCGACTGGCCCCTTAATGTTTCTTTTCGTCTCAGGTATTGGGATGATAAGGTCGATCTTTCGCACATAGATAGTACATGGTCTTGACATGTCACCGTTTTTTTTATTGCAAAATATGTATAAACAACGTAATCATTGTCGTTTAATCTCAGGACTGTAGCCTCCGCACGGCTTGGTCGCGTACATTCGGGTCACTAAATTCATCAAAAGTAAAAAAATGGAAAAATATACTTTTAGTACAATGGTGAAGCTACAAAACCTCTGCATACTTTATCAAAAAAAATTAATTTGCGTAAATTGGACTGTTATGAAAAAATGTCGATTTTCGACAAAAAATAACGACTTTAAACGTTTGTTATTAACAACCGGAAGAACATATGAAAAAATCATCAGGTCTGTCGATTAAATGTGTTATGAACTATGTTCAGTCCAAATTTGAAGTAAATCGGACGACTAGATTTTGAGATATGACGTACGCCAAATTGCAAAGTATACTTTCGAGATAAACGCAAGAGAAGAAAACGTACTAAATTCACTTTCTCCGTATACAATTTTCGTATGAATGTTTGGGTCTGCTCAATGTCTTCGGTGTTTTTTACGGTTTCGGATACGGGCAATACGAACAGGAGATTTATTTTGTTCTAGAATCGTTTTTCTTTCTTTATAAACAATTTAATTGTTATAATGACGATTGTGACGAAAAAGTGAATTTTGTAGAAAAAAGTTTGAAATAAAAGATGTTTCTTTTTGAATTGATAATAAAAAATGTCTCTTATTTTTTTTGCTAGCTGTATTAGCATTGGAGATATGAACAAGAAACATTTTTATGAGAGAGATGGAACGATGAGTGGAAGAGACGAAACGATGAGTGACAGGTGATGTGATTAATTTTCGTCGCTTATATCTTCATTACTAATGAAACAAGAAAAAATGAACAGCTTTTGTTTGAAATTTTTATTTATAAAATGCACTCTTCCGTCCCAATCGTTATTTGAAAAATTTAATTGTAAGAAAGTTCCTTGGTGTACGGACTACTTGCTTCAGATAAAACCACAATTATTTTTCGTACCTTCAATCTGCGATTCCTGCACCGTATAACAATCAAACAGCCTTGTTGACATTGATAAACAGGGGCATTGATATGACGTTGCGCAGGTCATGTCGCGAAATTTTTATTATCGCCGGACGTTGTGATTGCGATCGTCCTTGTCATCCGAAACACACGTTTTTTGGAAATTTTATTCTGTACGAATGCGGTTATAGTTCGGCACTCTAATAAAAAAATTAGGAAATATTTACGCAATGGCGGCGTTTGAAAAAGAGCACTCTGATTTTTCCAGTAACATTTTCACTTCTCGCGGCCGAGAAGAATAGCAATTATAAAGCAATCAAAAAGATGGAGGGCCGAAC